>BLSH010048066.1:1597717-1618660 GCA_018402905.1 Glandirana rugosa | reverse complement strand
GGGGCTTTTCACCTAACTAGGCCTAGTACTAGCCTAACCTAATACTGATTTAGCGTCACAAGGTCACATGTACAGCGATCGCTAAAAATCAGATCGCTGCACTATGTGATATTGTGACAGGAGGGTGACAGGTAGTGAAAGGGTTAACTGGGGGGCGATCAGGGGGCGATCAAGGGGTTAAATGTGCCTATGTGGCCTGGTGTTAGTGTAGTGTTGGTGCACTCACGTTTCTAGATGCTTCTTCTTCCTCTCTGATGTCGAAAAGGACTTCAGGGAGGAAGAGGAAGGAACTTCCCCTGCCTCTGTTTACATTTACAGAGGCAGGGGAATAATGTCATTGGCAGGGCGATCTACAGGGCCAGGCCAAAAATCATTGGCCTGGCCCTGTAGATTGAAAGCCCCTGTAACAAATGCCGTTGCAGCGCCCGCACGCACACGGCGCGAGTTCGCGGCCGCCGTCTTATGATGGCGATTCGCGTTACAGCGCCACTTTGTCGCCGTCAAATGCCGATCAGCCGTCGGCAAGTGGTTAATAAATGCCATCTGGTGAAAAAATAGCAAAATGTTTATAGCTTTCAAATTATTTGTTCTGAATTGCTTTCAATTACCCATACGTTATTATTTCTTCATGTAAATAGGTAAGGATGTGGAAGTCAGTATGTGCAAATTAACATGTCAGTTTACCTTTGCAGACCCGACACCAGAGAGGTGACACACACCCACTTTCATTAGAAGAAATCCTGGATGAAACACAACACCTTGACATTGGAATGAAACAAAGGCAATGGCTAATGTCTGAGGTGAGGATTTAGACTTATGGCAGTTCTCTGTTTGATTGCATGCCTGCTTGCTATAGATATGCACTACTGTGCAAATGTTTTAGGCAGCTGTGAAAAAATGCTATAAATTAAGAACACTTTCAGAAATAGAAACGTTAATAGTTTATTTTTATCAATTAACAAAATGGAAAGTAAATGAACAGAAGAGAAATCCAAATCAAATCAACATTTGGTGTGACCGTCCTTTGTCTTCAAAACATCATCAATTATTCTAGGTACACTTGCATATAGTTTTTGAAGAAACTTGGCAGGTAGGTTGTTTCAAACATCTTGGAGAGCTAACTACAGATCTTCTGTGGATGTAAGCTGCCTCAAATCCTGTCTTCATGTAATTCTAGACAAATTCCACATAATTCACTCCTTGTTCTTTATGCTGAAGATAGTTCTTAATGACTTTGGTTGTACTTTTGGGGTTGTTTTCTTGCTGCTGAATAAATTTGGGGCCAATCACACGCATCCCTGATGGTAATCGCATGATGTATACGTATCTGCCTGTATTTCTCAGCATTGAGGACACCATTGATCTCCAACTCCATTTGCAGAATTGCAGTCACAAATTTGAAAGGAACCTCCACCATGCTTCACTGTTGCCTGCAGACACTAATTATTGTACCACTCTCTAGCCCTTTGGCAAACATACTGCCTCCTGCTACAGCCAAATATTTCACATTTTGACTCATCAGTCCAGAGCACCTGCTGCCTTTTTTTCTGCGCTCAGTTGCTATATTTTTGTGCCTAGTTGAGTCGCTTAGCCTTGTTTTCACGTTTGAGGTATGGCTTTTTAACCACAATTCTTCAATAAAGACTAATTCTGGCCAGACTTCTCTGGACAGTAGATGGGTGTACTTGGTTCCCACTGGTTTCCGCCAGTTCTGTGCTGCTGGACATCTTCCAATGCCGAAGAGAAGTAAGCTTGATGTGTCTTTGATCTGCTGCATTAAGTTTCCTTGGCCCACCACTGTCTCTATGATCCTCAACGTTGGCCGTTACTTTGTGCATTTTCAAAAGCGCTTGAACAGGAGATCTTGCAACACTAGTCTGCTTTGAAATCTTTGCCTGGGAGAGACCTTGCTGATGCAGTATACCTACCTTGTGTCTTTTGTGACTGTTGCTGTGCTCAGTTTTTTTATGGTGTATAACCTGTGACATGAAACTCTCTTCCACAACCTCCACTTAGTAGTTGAGTTTGGCTGTTCCTCACCCAGGTTTACGCCTCCTACACAACTGTTCCGGTTTCATTTAATGACTGCGTTTCAACTTAAATATGAAATTGATGACCATTAGCATCTGCTTGTATAATTAATCATACACCTGGCTCTAATCCTACAAAATCCCTGACTTTGTGCAAGTGTACAAAGTGCTCAAGTGTAAGAATCGATGCTGGTTTGAATCCAAAAGGTAGTTTACACCAAATATTGATTTTTCTTCTTTTCGCTCAATGTGCATTTAAAAATGTTTATAAAAATAAACAATTAAAATATATATTTGTGAAAGCATTCTTGCTTTACAGCATTTCTTCACACCTGCCTAAAACTTTTTCACAGTACTTTATGAATACCAACTGTAATTGTGAATGGTTTTCCTTGTTGACAAATCTGTGTTCAGGGGAAAGGTTTCCCATTCTATGGAGAAAAAAAGAAAGGATTGTTATATGACCATGAATATTGAGTGAGCAATCAGCGCTACCTGCAAAAAATTCCTTATAAATCAGTTGATCTCTCTGTGAGCAAACCTCTATATATCTATCATTTGCTGCTGTACACTACTTAGTGATTCAACCACATTAAAATCAGGGACGTATACAACTTTTGTAAACAAATCTGTAAACAGTGATAATCAAATACAATGTATCCAATAAACCATGCATAAACCGAACACAAATGAAAAGTCCATAAACAAATAATCTCCCCCTCAGTGCTCTTCAATCTTGCTTTACAGAATCAAAAGTGCAATCCCATCAACGGGAGAAATGCCCGCTCACCTCACAATAGATAGTCAGAGCTCATATGCTGTCTATCCTGCTGCTCTCACATGATGGATCTCCTCTTTCCCCACCTGAGAAGGATCACTTTGTGACAAAGACCATCCGGGCTATGTACTCCCTTACTTGCTGCTTTCAAGGAAACGCTCTTTCCAATAATGGATTAGATCGCTTATTATCCGTAATTCACCACATGTAATAAAAAGGCATCTCCATAGTGTTTATTGTATAAAACTGTTTAGTAAAACGTCCCCCTTTATAAAGTTCCATTTACGAGAAATACATTAAAACAAGCGGTATTAACATATGTCAACGTGTCACAGAGCTCACCACTCAAGCCGAATTAGTGTCTCCGTGACTTAATGGGCTGGTCTCCTCCCTCTTATACATGTGTCGCCAATTGGAAATGAAACACGTGTCCACAGGGACTACTTCCTGTTTCCATTTTTTTTATTGTAAGTTGATATAGTAAAAGTTACGTTTTATGGATCCAGTGAGCTAGATGTGCTCTGAAAGTCAATAGTGATACCCACAGTGAGATCCAATTTGGAGTTATTTATTTTTAGGCACAAGTTTTTTTGTTTGTGACTAAATGGAAGATAAACAGGACTTTGTCATATACATGGACATGTTATACAGGAGCTAAGGCATGTTTTCTTAAGCAATTACAGTATACTTCTCCTTTCCCATATATACACAGTCCGACAACACAATGCATTTTTTGACACTCTGATTTCCCTACTCCATTCTCTGCCTCCTTTCTCCATGTTTTATCTGAAGACAGACTTACAGCCTGTATCCCTGTCAGCCAAGGGTCTATAATACTCGGCCTATGTCCTGAACTGTATACCAAATTATTGAATTTACAGGCAAGTAAATTTCCTTTCTTTTTTTTTTTTGACAAGTAAAATCTGTCTCCCCCTCCCATGTTCCTATGATATCCCTATTGCTTGCTACAAAACTAGCTAGCTGGTAATGGGATGGCACTGCAGATTTTTTTTGTCAGTGTCAAGTCACCTGAGAGCTGTTTATTATGATTTAAAGAATCCAGTGTCCTGTACTCTAATCCAGGAAACTGATTTTACTGGTAAGTCAAAAATCTATTTTCCTCACCTCGTCTTTCAGGACAGCACCTGGAAAAAGCGCATTTCCACCCACTTCCCAGGAAACACTGCAGTCAATCCTTTAAAGTCCAGACCCTTCCACCATGGTCTCAGTTGTAGTGTTTCCTCCAGCCATGGTGGAAGCACTGCAGGGTGGAGTAGGGTTAGGGCTTACCATGTGCAGCAGATTGTTTTGTTTGCAAGGCTAGCTCAGCATCCCCCTGATGGGTGGTGTAGGCTCCGGTGTCTTCGTCCTTTTGTGTCCGGCGGAGGTCCCACACTGCTAGACCAGGTGACGCTGGCAGGATTCGGGGCCGCATTAGGCAGTGCGGCGTCCCGTGGCTTCCGGTTGGGCGGGACGGGGCAGCTGCATTTCTGGTTCCACAGCGGTGGAAAATACGGGGAAATTCAAAATAAAGCTGCTGAACGCCTGCTGTGCGCTCTGCAGAATGGAGACCGGAACCGGCGGCTGTGACGGGAGCTGGAGCCACAGGCACCAGCCGGGCCCAAGTAGGAGAGGCAGAGGCCTCTAGATACTGTTGTCTGGGCCATGTTCCCTCGCTGGCTCCTCTATTGGGAAGAGGAGAAGAGCCTGCACCACATCCCTCAGTGAGGCCCTGACTGCTGATTGTTGCAGGGAGACGGGTTATGGGGTTATGTTTCACTGTTCTGCTTGATGTAGGTCTGCTGGGTTGAAGACCAGATCATATTTACTCTATTGGTGTGTTTGGTGGTTGGTATTTTTCTGACAAAAGGCAATCCAAGCATGCTTCTCTTCCTCCTAAAAAGAGGTGTACTTCTTGTAAAGCCTCACCTAAAGACTCCTTGACCAAACCGTGGTGCAAGTCCTGAATAGCGGATTTGGTCAGGGAAGAGACTGCGGCAAAAACGCCCTCTACTCAGTCTAGTGAGATGCTCACGTCCTTTAGGGAAGAATTAGAAGACACTTTTCAGTCCTTCTGCTTCTATTTGGACAAGCGTCTGGTAGAGCAGCCACCCAGAGGTAACTCTCCGTCCAGTTTGCATGCGTCCACCTCAAAGAGGTTGATTAGCAACTCTGAGGAGGAAGAAGGTAGTACTTGACCGAGGTCCGAGGAAAAAGGAGAGGAGAAGCAGGGGTCTGCCTCAAGATACAAGTTATCCCTGGAGGAGGTGGATAATTTATTTAAGATCATAAATACTACATTAAAGATCAGGGCAGACCAGACCCAATTATCCCTACATGGCAGGATGTATCAGGGTATGGACGAGGTCAAGCATCCGGTATTCCCTGTCAAGAGAATGAAAGCAACCGGAGAGGGCCCCTTTCTTTTCCAGATCTCTTAAGAGAAGGTTCCCTTTTGCTGAGGACAGCGCACAAGTGTGGAATAAAAGACCCAAACTTAATGCAGCCTTCTCTCAAGTGTCTCATAATACTGATTTGGCGTTTGAGGACATGGGGGTCTTGAAAGACTCCATGGACAAAAGGGCTGATTCCCTGCTGAAGAAGACCTGGGATTCTACGCTTGTAAACCTCAAACCAGCAATGTCATTGATGGTGGTAGCCAGAAACTTAGAACACTGGTTGGAATAGCTTAAGGGCCACATCAAGGCGGGAACCCCTTGCAAGGATTTGTTGGATACTATACCAATGCTTCAAAAGGCAGTGGGTTACCTGGCGGAAGCCTCGACAGAATACGTAAGGATGACCGCAAGGTCCTGAGCTTGGATTAATTCAGAGCGAAGGGTCTTATGGGTGAAAACATGGTCGGACGATTCAGCCTCCAAAGCAAAGCTGTGTGGACTCTCCTTTGAAGGGTCCGAATCTTGATCCTGTTCTTGATAGAATAGCAGATACGGCCTTTCCAGCAAAGAAAAAAGTTGTCCCACAGACAAAAAAGAAGTTTTGTCCTTTTTCACCAAACCTGGGATTCCAAAGAAAAACAGGGCAAAAGAAACCTTGGAGATCCCAGAGAGTTCCAGGTAAAACAGGAGTGTTTCGTTCCCCCGGTCAACCAGAAAAAAAGCCAGTGACGGTCTCTCGACTGTGGGGGGGTGGGGGGGGTAGGAGAAGACTGCAGGTCTTTTTCCGACAGTTGGAGAGAGTGACGACCAGTGCGTTTATCCTCAGAACCATCTCAGATGCATATGCACCGCAGTGCTCGGAACCTCCACCATACCGGTTTTATGTGACACAGGTTCCCAGGAATCAAGAGAAATCCTTGGCGATGACTCTTCTCCAGGAACTTCTTCAGCAAAGGGTGATCATCCCAGTACCCCAAGAGGAGGGGGGGTGGGGGTGTTATTCTCATGTATTCCTCATAAGGAAGCCATCCGGGCAATTCAGTTTAATCATAAACTTAAAAATCCTGAACAAACCTATTTGATACAAAAAATTTCATATGGACACAATCTATTCATTGAGAACTTCTTCCTGCAGGTTGTTTCCTAGCCTCGATGAATCTCAAGGATGCCTACTTGCACGTTCCCATAGCACCAACATTGCAAAAATATCTTCGTTTGGCGAGCAACATAAAGGGAGTGGTGTCCTTTCCAATTCAGGGCTCTCCCCTTTAGTCTATCATCATCACCAAGGATCTTCACAAAGATTATGGCAGAGGCCCCACTCAGGCTGAAGGGGGTGTCCATAGTGCCCTATCTGGACAACCTCCTTCTGTTCCCCAACTCAAAGGAGTTGCTTCCCAAGGATTTGGGAAGAACACAGGCCCACCTAGAAAATTTGGGCTGGCTTCTGAACTGGGAAAAATCGAACTTGGTTCCTTCTCAGGTGATCATATTCCTGGGTTATACCATCAGCTTGGTAGAGGAGAAGATCTTTCTCCCAGAAGAGAAAGTACTGAAGGTACAGAGTGCATTAAAAAAAATAGTACAGGCAAATTTACCTGTTACAATGCGGTCAGCCATGTCTACGCTGGGAATTCTCACAGCCTCGATCCCAGCAGCCCAGTGGTCACGCCTGCATTCGAGAGACCTCCAACAAGCAATTCTACAGAATTGGGCCTATGGAGAGTCCCTGGGAAAAATCATCAGAATTCCTCCTTAAGTCAAAAGGAAATTATGGTGGTGGAGAGGTCAAGCAAATATCGTCAGGGGCTTGACCGGGACCTTTCCCACGGCAAAAATCTTAACAACGGGTGCGAACTCCTGGGGGTGGGGTGCGCATCTCGACAACAACAACATGGTTCAAGGGTCTTGGACAATAGAGGAATCAAAAAAGTCCTCCAACTGGATTAGTCTTCTAGCCTTGGCCCTCCAAATACTCTCTTGGGCAGAAGGCAACTTGGCTTCCCTAACAGCTGTACATCTAAAGGGCAGCTTAAATCAAATGGCAAACTTCCCGAGCAGAAGGAGAGTGCTGGAGTGGGGCTTAAGAACCAAGGTTTTCCAGATAATAACACATAGATGGGGAGTTCCCCAGATTGACCTTTTTGCATCACAAGTAAATGCAAAGGTGCCGATTTTTCTTCTCTGAACAGGTGGAACCAAGCGACACATCTGCATGCATTAGCTCAGCGCTGGACCTTCTGCTTGTGCTATGCCTTTCCCCCAGTGCAAATGATTCCTATAGTGTTTAGAAAACTGCAGGAAGAAGATTCAACCCTAATCCTGGTAGCCCCATATTGGGCCAAGAGGGTTGGTTTTCAATGCTGCTAAAGTTAGCAGTGGAGCCCCATTGGCTACTACCAGTTCGAGGGGACCAACTAAGTCAGGGTCCCCTTATTCATCCCGACGTAGGTCATCTAAAATTGGCAGCTTGGATGCTGAGGAACAAATCCTGAGAAAAAAGGGTTTTTTTTGAAAAATTAATTTGTACCTTGCTGGACAGCAGAAAGAAGGTCACTAGGGCCATTTATTTTAAAACGTGGAAGTGTTTTAACTCTTGGTGCAATGAAAAGAATTGTTCCCCTCAGGAGAATCTGTCTGTTTTTTTGGAGTTTTTACATGATGGGATGGAAAAAGGGCTAGCAGCCAGTACCTTAAAGGTCCAGGTAGCGGCCTTGTAAGTTTTTTTTCTAGAGAGACATTTATCTTTAGATCCTTTGTAAATATGATTTTTTTTTTAAAGCTCTGGCTAGGATGAGGCCAGCGCCAGTTTGATTTTTTTTTTTTTCCAAATGGGACCGATCGGTGGTGCTGCAAGAGTTGACTAAAAGCCCTTTCCAATCACCAACGGAAGCCACAATTAGATTGTGGTCATTAAATTTGGCAGTTGGCGAGGAGGGTCAGTGAGTTACAGACCTTGTCCACCATTGAGCCCTTTTTGACTGTATTCCCGGATAGGATCGTTTTGAGGACTGACCCGGGGTTTTTCCTAAGGTGTCTTTGACCTTTCACAGGTCTCAGGAGATAGTCCTACCAACCTTTTGTCCCTTCCCGGCCTGCCTTAAGGAAAGGGAATTTCATTGCCTGGACATTAAGAGGTGTTCGTTACACTATATGGAGATAACAAGGGAATTCAGAAAATCCAATTCTCTTTTTGTGTTATTTTCGGGGCACTGTAAGGGTTATGGGGCCTCCAAAAGCACAATTGGAAGGTGGCTCAGAATGGCTATCAAGGAAGCTTACAGGGCCTACGGGGTAGAGCCTCCTGCGGGTATAGTGGCTCATTCTACCCGAGCAGTGGCAACATCCTGGGTGGAACGCGCTGGGGCCTCACCAGAATGAATATGCAAGGCAGCCACATGGACGAGTTTTTCTACCTTCACTCGTCACTATAGGATGGACCTGCTCTCGGCAGCAGAGCAATCGTTTGGCAGGAAAGTCCTGCAGGCGGTGGTCCCACCCTGGAGTAAGTACTCTTTTGTTATCTCCTGGTGCTGTCCTGAAAGACGAGGTGACCGATGACCCTCCTTTGTTTGTGAAGCTTAAATGGCATGTTATTACTATGTTTTCTTATATACAGTATCTCACAAAAGTGAGTACACCCCTAACATTTTTGTAAATATTTTGTTCTATCTGTTAATGTGACAATGCTGAAGAAATTACACTTTGCTACAATCTAAAATAGTGAGTGTATAACAGTGTAAATGTGCTGTCCCCTCAAAATAACTCAACACACAGCCATCAATGTCTAAACCGCTGGCAAAAAAAGTCAGTACACCCCTAAATAAAAATGTCCAAATTGGGCCAAAAGTGTCAATATGTTGTGTGGCCACCAACCCTCTTGGGCATGGAGTTCACCAGAGCTTCACAGGTTGCCACTGGAGTCCTCTTCCACTCCCTGTGATGATATCACTGAGCTGGTGGATGTTAGCGACCTTGCTCTCCTCCACCTACTATTTGAGGATGCCCCACAGATGCTCAATAGGGTTTAGGTCTGGAGACATGTCCGTCACCTTTTATCTTCATCTTCTTTAGCAAGGCAGTGGTCGTCTTGGAGGTGTGTTTGGGGTCGTTATCATATTAGAATACTGCCCTGCAGCCCAGTCTCCGAAGGGAGGGGATTATGCTCTGCTTCAGTATGTCATAGTACATGTTGGCATTCTTGGTACCCTCAGTGAGCTGTAGCCCCCCAGTGCCGGCAGCACTCATGCAGCCCCAGACCATGACACTCCCATCACCCTGCTTGACTGTAGGCAAGACACACTTGTCTTTGTACTCCTCACCTGGTTGCTGCCATTACGCTTGACACCATCTGAACCAAATACGTTTATATTGGTCTCATTAGACCACAGGACATGGCTCCAGTAGTCCATGTCCTTAGTCTGCTTGTTTTCAGCAAACGGTTTGTGAGCTTTCTTGTGCATCATCTTTAGAAGACTCTTCCTTCTGGGATGACAGCCATGCAGACCAATTTGACTTGGTTCGTCGTATGGTCTGAGCACTGACCGGCTGACCCCCCCCACCCCTTCAAACTCTGCAGCAATGCTGGCAGCACTCATACCTCTATTTCCCAAAGACAATCTCTGGATATGACGCTGAGCGTGTGCACTCAAATTCTTTGGTTGACCATGACGAGGCCTGTTCTGAGTGGAACCTGTCCTGTTAAACTGCTGTATGTTCTTGGCCACCGTGCTGCAGCTCAGTATCCGGGTCTTCGCAATCTTCTTATAGCCTATGCCATCTTTATGTAGAGCAACAATTCTTTTTTTCAGATCCTTAGAGAATTCTTTGCCATGAGGTGCCATGTTGAACTTCCACTGACCAGTATGAGAGAGTGATGACACCAAATTGAACACACCTGCTCCCCATTCACACCTGAGACCTTGTAACACTAACGAGTCACATGACACTGGGGAGGGAAAATGGCTAATTGGGGCCAATTTGGACATTTTGACTTAGGGGGTGTACTCTTGTTGCCAGCAGTTTAGACATTAATGGCTGTGTGTTGTTATTTAGAGGGGACATCAAATTTACACTGTTATACAAGCTGTACACTCACTACTTTACATTGTAGTAAAGCATCATTTCTTCAGTGTTGCCACATGAAAAGATATAATGAAAGATTTACAAAAATGTGAGGGGTGTACTCACTTTTGTGAGATACTGTATGTCACCATGGCTGGAAGCGCTCGATAACTGAGGCCATGGTTGAAGGGTCCAGACTTTAACCACTTCAATATCAGGCACTACCCGCCCAGACCAATTTTCAGCTTTCAGCGCTGTCACATTTTAAATGACAATTGCGCTGTCATGCGACGCTGTACCCAAACAGCATTTTTGTCCCCCCCACAAATAGAGCTTTCTTTTGGTGGTATTTGATCACCTCTGGGATTTTTATTTTTTGCGCTACAAATAAAGAAGGCCGAAAATTTTGAAGGAAAAAAAAAGTTTTTCTCTGTTTCTGTTACAAAACTTTGTAAATAAGTAATTTTCTCCATAACTGACGTGCACTGATGATGCAGGACTGATTGGCACTGATGGGCACGGATGATGAGGCACATATATGCAGCACTGACAGGTGGCACTCATAGAAGGCACTGATGGGCACTCATAGGCGGTACTACTCAAAGGAATGAACTCCAGTGTGTAGAATAGCTCAGTTTAGGCAACGAGGAGCTCGGCAGCAGCTGCGGAAGTGGCTCTCATTCTGCGATGGGCAGAACTTCACGTGCTGGCGATCTCCGTCATCTACATTCCGGGTGTAGAGAATTGGCAGGCGGACCTCCTCAGTCGCCAGACGCTGGATCAGGGGGAATGGTCCCTCCATCCAGAAGTGTTCAGCCAGATTTTGCCACAAGTAGGGCACACCAGATCCTATCCTCCCATCAAGCTTCTACCGCGGCTACTGCACAGGGTAGAAGCGGAGGGGATTCCGATGATCCTGGTGGCTCTGGATTGGCCTCGGCGTCTGTGGTACGCCGACATGGTGCGAATGGTGGCAGATGTTCCCTGGCGCCTTCCGCTGCGCGAATATCTGTTGTCTCAGGGACCCATCTTGCACCCTGCTTTACCCTCGCTGGCTTTGACGGCTTGGCTATTGAGTCCCAGGTGATGAGGGATAGGGGTGTCTCTGACTCTGTGATT
This sequence comes from Glandirana rugosa, assembly GCA_018402905.1. Lineage (NCBI taxonomy): Eukaryota > Metazoa > Chordata > Amphibia > Anura > Ranidae > Glandirana > Glandirana rugosa. The sequence goes on along the minus strand of BLSH010048066.1, from coordinate 1,607,270 downwards.
CCTACCATGCTGAAAGCGCGCAAGTGTACTTCGCGCAAGATTTATCATCGCACCTGGAAGGCCTATATTGCTTGTGAGGCGGGGGGTTGCGATGTGTCCAGGGTCCTGGCTTTTTTGCAGCAGGGCCTGGATAAAAGATTGGCCTTGAGTACTCTCAAGGGTCAGATTTCGGCTCTGGCCATTCTCTTTCAGCGACCTTTGGCGTCACATTCATTGATACGTACATTTGTACAAGGTGTGCGCCATGTGGCTCCTCAGGTACGGTCGCCTATGGCACCGTGGGATTTGAATTTGGTGTTTTCTGTGCTGCAGAAGCCACCATATGAGAGGATCAGGGATATTCCCTTACAATTGCTGTCGCAGAAAGTGGCTTTCTTGGTGGCCATTACATCCGCTAGGCAGGTGTCTGAGTTGGCAGCATTGTCCTGCAAGTCTCCTTACTTGGTCCTTCACAAGGACAAGGTGGTCTTGCGTCCGTCTCCTTCGTTTTTACCGGAGGTGGTTTCTTCTTTTCACATTAATGAAGATATATTTCTTCCTTCGTTGTGTCCGCATCCCTCACATCCTAAGGAATTTTAGTTACATTCATTGGATGTCCTGAGGGCTTTGCGGGTGTATTTGGCAGCTACAGACTCTTTTCGGAAGTCTGACGGGTTGTTTGTACTGACGGACGGTCCGTGCAAAGGATTGGCGGCCTCGTCGGCTACTGTTTCCCATTGGATCAGACAGACCGTGACTCCATGCGTATTCTATCCGGGGCAAGAAACCCCCTTTTCCAGTCACGGCTCATTCCACCAGGGCTGTTAGCACTTCCTGGGCTTTCAGACACCAGGCCTCGGGGTCACAGGTGTGCAAGGCGGCTACTTGGGCCTCGGTGCACACATTTACTAAGTTTTATAAAGTTGATGTGTCCGCATCTTCGGATGCTGCTTTTGGCCGTAAAGTTTTACAGGCGGCAGTGTAGGCGCGGCTGGCGCCTCCTGAGAGGTTTCTGTTGGATACAGTTGTTGTCGTTTACCCACCCCTCTTTTCTGACACAGCTTTGGGACATCCCCACATGTCAGAGGGTTGCGTCTGTCAGTGAACGTAAGAGAAAAAGGGATTTTATTAAAACTTACCGTAAAATCCTTTTCTCAGAGTTCACTGACAGACGCAGCACCTGCCCCTCTGTGTTTGTGTTTGTACGGCTTTTTACGAACTGATATGCTAAGCAGAGCAGGGGGGTTATATGGGAGAGAGAGGACAGCCCCTTGGGAGGGGCCAGCTTGCTTTCTTTCTTTTTGCCTAGTTAACTCCTAGTAGGATGTGCATATAACCCACATGTCACAGAGGGCTGCGTCTGTCAGTGAACTCAGTGAAAAGGATTTTACGGTAAGTTTTAATAAAATCCCTTTTTTTGCTAAAATACATATATAAAAAAAAAAAATCTAAAAAAACAAATGTATCCATCAGTTTTGGCCAATTATATATTCTTCTACATATTTGTGGTAAAAAAACCCCCACAATCCGCGTTTATTGATTGGTTTGCGCAAAAGTTGCCGCGTTTACAAACCATGAAAAATAATTTATGGCGTTTTTACCGTTTTCCTTTTTTTTTTTTTTTTTTTTTTTTTTTTTTTTTTACTGGTAATGGCGGCGATCTGCAATTTTTATCGGGACTGTGGTATTGCAGCGGACATTTCGGACATTTTTGACACTTTTTTTGGGACCATTGACATTTATACAGCGATCAGAAATTTAAATAACCACTGATTATTGTATAAATGTCACTGGCTGGGAAGGGGTTAACATGCAGGGGGCCATGAAGGGGTTAACTGTGTTCTGTGTGGGGGCTGGGCTGGCAGGGGCATAACAGATGTAACTGATCTCAGTGACAGGGATCAGTAGATCTGTAGAGCCTCACAGAGCCGCTTTTCTGTAATTGTAAGCGATCACACGTCGCCGGCAGACACTGAGTCCGCCCGACCCACGGCCACACTCCTGGAGCTCACGGCGGGCACTTGCCCCCGAACCGCCGTTTATGCTGCCACCTAGAGCTGCACGATTCTGCCCAAAATGAGAATCATGATTTTTCTCCTATCGTTCACTGACAGACGCAGCTTCTCCATTACGTGTGGGGTTTTATGCTGGTCTCACTAGGAGTTAACTAGGCAGGGAAAAGAAACAGCTGGCCCCTCCCATGGGGGCCGTCCTCTCTTCCCACATAAAACCCCCTCATAGCATAGCTCTTCAGTTTCAATGCCTAGTTTGTAAGGAGTTGACTTGGCTTCCCTTCAGGGGAATTGCGGTCCTGTTTGTGACCATTTTTTATTTTTATTTGTCTTCTATCAAGCAATTGATCTGCTATCAAGAAGCCGGTCGGGGCATAGAGAGTCCATGGGCTCTGTACTTTCCCCGACCGATGCGAGCCAGTTCCGCCGTATGTGGACCCGCCGCATCGTGCCCGTTCCATGCGGGCTGCCTGGGGTGATCCCCCCCTTACGCCCAGCCCCGGATGCGATTCGGGAAGGGCGACTTCTGGCCTGCAGCATACTGCCCAAGCAGGGGCGGAAGGTCTGCGACTGGGTGGCTACCCATGGCGTTATCGGCAGTGGTGAGTGAGAGCTCCTTCCTTCCCCCCTTTTTAGGGGCGGAAAGGGTGACCGACGACCCTAAAAAAAAAAACAAAAAAAAAAAAAACATTTTTTGCTGGGTAGCCGCCGGTAGGGGCACGTGGAGCTCTGTTCCCCACACCGCCCCCGATCGTCTAGCGCCGTTTAGTCGTTTTTTGCGGCCATGCGGCGATCGGCCGCCATTTTGCCATAGCCGCAGACATATTGGGCCTATGAGGCTTTCCCTCTAGCACTCAGAGCGGCCATTTGCGGTACTGCACGTTCCCTGCAGGTGTTTTTCGGCCTCTAGTGTTCAACGGCGGCCATATTGGATTCCCTGCTCATGCAAAAAACGTGTCTGCAGCTTTTTACTTTCACTTTGGAACAGTGTGTGCTCCTGACAGCGCGGCTCTCTGACGATCCTCAGGGTTATGGCAGCAAACAGCAAGTATAGCTGGGCTCTCCTGTGGGTGCTGGTGGCAGCGGGTGCAGTCCTCCTGGGTACCCTGGTGCACTGTGGGGTGGTGGTGTGGGGGTGCCTTTAACCCCTTCTATGCATCTATGTGTTCCTAAGGGAGCTGAACATGCTAGGAGCGCAATCTGCGCAAGGGGCTTTTCTGGACCAGCTGTGGCGGTTTTTAGTGATTTTCCCCAGGGCGGATGTCACCAACAGGCCCCCCTAGAAGCGTCCCCCCTCCTCCTTGTTTTTCAAGGGAGGATTTTTTGATCCAGAAGGTCCCTCGGACGGAGAAGAGGATCAGGGGACGGCAGCTGCGATTTATAATTGGTATCACACTGCGATGCGATTGAGCCAGGATGGCGAATCGCTGATTTCTGCGCATGTGGTGTGGTCCTCCAGGCCCCCTAGGGCGCCCAAGGCTTACCCATATGATCTTTTTCCTAATTGCCTTGTTTGTTGTAAATGGCAGCGTCCGCAGCATTCCTTTTAACGCAGTGGAACTTGTGCCTGGCAGCGTAATGCTTGCTGGCTCAGATCCTAATCATGACCTGCCTGAGGTTTGCATGTCCTCCCTGTGCATGCGTGGGTTTCTTCCCGGTGCTCCGGTTTCCTCCCACACTCCAAGGGACTTGACGGTTCGCTGCTCGCTATCCCTTGAGGAAAGTTTTTTATTTTTTTTTTTTTTTTTTTTTAAAAAGAGAAATGGGAGTCGCCTTGGTGTCCCGCCTATGGTCGCTTTACTAAGACAACGACCAGTCCTCTGGAAGGGGTTCCTGCATTCAAGGGCCCCGCTGGCAAGACAGAGGCGCTGTTAAGGTCGCTCTGCCTGGTGGCAGGCTCTGCGGCCAGCCCTGACGTTCGACATGGCGGCACAATATCTGTCTGAGCCCTCTTTGGGGCTGTACAAGCACTCGGACCAGGGGGTGATCATGTCAGTGCCTCCAGTGAGAGGTTTCAAGGTTTTTTACTCACATCTGTTCGTGGTTCCCAAAAAAGGGGGGGGGGGTCCGGCCAGTACTGGACCCGAAGGCCCTGAACCGGTATGTTAGGGTGCAAAATTTTCCGGATGGAATCTATCCACTCGGTTGTAGCGTCTCTAGACATCAGGGATGTGTACCTCCATGTACCCATTTGTCCACGGCTTCAGCGTTTCTTTCGCTTTGCCGTGGGAGACCTCCATTTTCAATTCGTGGCACTCCCTTCCGGTCTAGTCTCAGACCTCGAGTTTTTCTTCACAAAACTGGTAGCTCCGGTATGGCGTTACTGCGACAGAGAGGCATTGCGGTAGTAGCCTACCTGGACGACCTGCTCCTGCGAGCGGACTCCGCCTCGTCTCGGGAAGAGAAGGTGAGGATCACAATGACCTCACTGCAGGACTTCGGCTGGTTGCTCAACCTGCAGAAGTCGATGGTGTCTCTATCCCGTCGCCTGGTGTATCTGGGCCTGTTTCTGGTCTCAGAGCAGGCAAAGGTTTTTCCTTCCTCCAGCCAAGTTGTGGTCACTGCAGTCGGCAGTGAAAACTTTCCTGTCGCACCGACGGTCTTCTTTACGTGGGGGGCTGGGGCTCATGGTCTCGACTTTCGAGGAGATACCATACGCCCATTCGTCTCCTTCAACGAGCAAGTTTGGCTCGGTGGGACAGATCCCCTCGATCCTTGGACCTTCTGATCCGTCTGAGTCCCCAGACCAGGGCGTCTCTGACCTATGGTTCCGGGACTCAGCGTTGCTTCAGGGGAAGTCGTTTCTGCCCCTTCAGTGGGTGATCATTACCACGGATGACAGTCCTTGGACTAGGGCGGGGTCCTGGGACAGCTGTTTGCCCAGGGCCATTGGTCGGCACAGGAGGCTCGCCTCCCCATCAATGTACTGGTGCTGAGAGCAATCAGATTGTGCTTTTTTCTCTGGATGAGATTGCAGGGACGTCCAATCGAATTCAGTCGGACGATGCCACAGCAGTGGCGTATGTGAACCATCAGGGCGGCACAAGAAGTCCAGCAGCTACGGCGGAGGCAGCAATGGTACTGTGTTGGGCGGATTGTCACATTCCGGCAATCTCCGCTGTTTACATTCCAGGTGTGGAGATCTGGCAGGCGGACGTTCTCAGTCGCCAGACGCTGGACCAGGGAGAGTGGTCTTTCCACCCGGAGGTGTTCAATCAAATTTGCCGCAGATGGGGGGACGCCGGACGTGGATCTCATGGCGTCCCGGTTCAATCACAAGGTGGAAAGCTTTGTGTCCAGGACGAAGGATCCGTTGACATTGGCCACGAACGCTCAGGTGGCCCCCTGGGGCCGTTACCACCTTCTGTACGATTTCCCTCCGAAAAAACTGCTTCCGTGATTGATACGCAGGATAGTGGCGGAGGGGATACCAATAATCCTGGTGGCTCCAGATTGGCCTCGGCGCACTTGATACGCCGACGTGGTGCAAATGGTGGCAGGCGTCCCTTGGCGGCTCCCGCTGTGAGACGATTTTCTGTCTCAGAAACCCATCTTGCACCCTGCTTTACCCTCGCCGGCTTTGACGGCTTGGCTATTGAGTCCCAGGTGCTAAGAGACAGGGGAGTCGCCGACTCCGTGATCCCTACTTTGTTAAAAGTTCGCAAGTGTACTTCTCGCGAGATTATCACTGCACCTGGAAGGCTTATATAGCTTGGTGCGGGCGGAGGGTCATAACCCTCGCTCTTATGTTGTGCCTAGGGTCCTGACTTTTTTACAACAGGGCCTGAACAAAAAAAAAAAAAAAACATGGCTTTGAGTACTCTCAAGGGCCAGATATCTGCTCTGGCGATTCTCTTTCAGAGACCTTTGGCTTTGCACTCGTTGATTCGTACCTTTTGTACAAGGTGTGTGGCATTTGACGCCTCGGGTGAGGACTCCGATGGCTCCGTGGGATCTGAATTTGGTGCTTTCTGTTCTTCAGAAACCACCTTATGAGAATATCAGGGAGATTTCCTTACAACTACTGTCGCGGAAGGTGGCCTTTTTAGCTGCCATTACTTCCGCCAGACGGATGTCGGAATTAGCAGCACTATCGTGCAAGTCTCCCTACTTAGTCATGCATAAGGATAAGGCGGTCTTGCGACCCTCTCCCTCCTTCCTTCCGAAGGTGGTTTCTTCTTTCACATTAATGAAGATATTGTTCTGCCTTCATTGTGCCCTCACCCATCGCACCCAAAGGAGTTTGAGTTGCATGCTTTGGACATGGTGAGGGCCTTATGGGTGTACTTGGCTGCTACAGCTTCTTTTCAAAAAGCTGAGGCCTTCTTTGTACTGCCAGAGGGCCCGCGCAAAGGATTGGTGGCCTCGTCAGCTACGATTTCTCATTGGATTATTAAAAACTGTGACCTATGCATATTCTGTTCGGGGCAAGGTTCCCCCCTTTCCAGTCACGGCTCATTCTACCCGGGCTGTTAGCACTTCCTGGGCTTTCAGACACCAGGCCTCGGTGTCACAGGTGTGCAAGGCGGCCATTTGGGCCTTGGTTCACACTTTCACTAAGTTTTATAAAGTTGATGTGTTTGCATCTTCGGATGCTACTTTTGGCCACAAAGTTTTGCAGGCGGCAGTGTATGCGCGTCTGGCGCCTCCTTAGAGGTTCAGTTGGGTACTGTTAGTGTTTACCCACCCCTCTTTTTGACACAGCTTGGGGACGTCCCCACACATAATGGAGAAGCTGCGTCTGTCAGTGAACGATAGGAGAAAAAGGGATTTTATTAAAACTTACCGTAAAATCCTTTTCTCCGAGTTCACTGACAGACGCAGCATCCACCCCTCTGTGCTCTGTTCTTGTACAGCTTGTGTACGAACTGAAGAGCTATGCTATGAGGGGGTTTTATGTGGGAAGAGAGGACGGCCCCCATGGGAGGGGCCAGCTGTTTCTTTTCCCTGCCTAGTTAACTCCTAGTGAGACCAGCATAAAACCCCACACGTAATGGAGAAGCTGCGTCTGTCAGTGAACTCGGAGAAAAGGATTTTATGGTAAGTTTTATTAAAATCCCTTTTTTTGCTCAGAATAAAGATCACAAATCTCTCACGACTCTTGCGGCGTAACATAATTTAAAAAATGGGCTAACAGCTGTTTAGTGTTTTTTTTTTTTTTTTTGGAAAGTAATTTTTCCCCCAAAAATTGTGTTTGAAAGACCGCTGCACCAGCAGTTTGCTGGGGGGGGGGGGGGTGGTGTTGGTGCGGCCCGCACCCCAGTGACACCGCGGCCAGGACAAAGGGAGCATGAAAAGATGAGTGTGGCCAGGCAGTGCTGGCTACACTCTACCTGATGGAGGCTTGACATGTATATCGGTACAATCATCACAGATCCTCTGAACCTGCACAGTGCCTTTGCAAAGCTGCAGCGGGGTGCCGAGCGCTGGATCGCTCCCTGCGCTCCTACACATGGCATTAGTAGACATCCGTAGTACACTTCTTCTCTGTCAGGATCAGTGAACTCCGCCGACAGATCATTTCTAGTCACGGCCTATGACATGATGTCATTCAGAGGCCGGGACAGGAATAGGGAGAGGCACCATGAGGGAGCGAGCATGTTGCTGGGATTACTTAAGTAATCAATGACCGAGAGGAAAATATACTGTATATTGGCATGTTGCCTAATAGTGTAAAGTTGCAGCGAGTTTTTTCCAGTGCACTGGACTGGTTAATGCCTGGGGAACGGTGGTGGGTTTTATGATTGGGGTTGTCATTAGCCAGGTATATACAGCATTAAGGGGTTAATGTACTGACACTGGCCACTAATGCAGCTCCAGGGGTTAATGAACAAGGCTTTTGATCTCTAATGCATTAGTGACAGTGTTAATTAACCCATTCATGCTGTAATACAGAGGGGTAATTAACACTGTCACTGGCCACTAATGCATTAGAGATCAATAGCTATGTTCATTAACCCCTTAAGCTGAATTAGTGGCCAGTGTCAGTGTTAATTAGCTCCTTCATGCTGCAGGGTTTTTAAAATCGAATAATGCCAATGACCATCTATGCTGCTCTATTATTGCAGAAAGTGACACCAATCCTGGGGGTTATTATTGCAGAAAGTGGCACCAATCCTGGTGGTGGTTATTGCAGAAAGTGGCACCATTGCTGGTGGTAGTTATTGCAGAAAGTGGCATCAATGCTGGCGGTTATAATTGCAGAAAGTGACACCAATCCTGGGGGTTATTATTGCAGAAAGTGGCACCAATCCTGGTGGTAGTTATTGCAGAAAGTGGCATCAATGCTGGTGGTTATTACAGAAACTGACACAAATGTTGTTATTATTATTACAGAAACTGACACCAATTTTGGGGATTATTATTGCAGAAACTGGCACCAATACTGGGGGTTATTTCCTGGGGGAGTTCTGTTTTTTCATATATTTTTATTTACATTTTCTAGTTACTTTATAGTTGTTAACAGCACTACTATTGCCATTAGATGCAGCCACTGCGCTGCCCAAATACCGTGTGACATAAAATATTGCAATGATTACCATTTTATTCTATAGGGTCTCTGCTAAAAATATATATAATGTTTGGGGTTCTAAGTAGTTATCTAGCAATAAAAATGATTTTAACTTGAAATCAACAAGTGCCAGAAAAAGGTTTGGTGTTTAAGTGGTTAAACTGACCTAATTTTACAGACTCCGTTTGATATAGAACAGAACATTACAATGTTTGGGCCTTATACACATGGGCGTATTAAAAAAAAAATATGCAAAATGTTGAGCCCGATGTCAGAGGAAAATCTGCGTTTTTTTTGGGGCGTTTGCATCGGCATTAATGCATGTTAGTGAGCGTCGGTGTCAAAAAAGCCAAAACGTTACAGCCTTGGAATGCGCTGGCCGTGGGTTCTACTTTCAGCTCACTAATGCCTACGGCATCTACAGCTCAAAAAAGTCTGCGTTTTTAAGGGACCATTGAATAACATGGAGAGCTGTAAAAAACGCTAAAAAAAAGTGGCTGTAAAAAACGCCAGTGTGTATGAGGCCTTAAAGTTTGACGAATGTTTTGAAACTTGGCAGACTACCCGGAATGTTTTGAAACTGGCATTGTGCAGCTCTACTGCCACCTTGCAGCAGTAAATGTACGCGACGCCGTCAACTGGTTAACTAATTCAATTCAGTTTTAGCTTTTATATTAGGAATTTAGCGGGATTTTGTAAAACTTGCTATGTTTGTATTTACGAATAATGATTTTAGTGTATTTTTAGGGAAAATATTGTTTTGATAAAAGGATTATATTTTCGATTTTGACTTAACTTAATCAATTGGTCAACTGCCGCAGCGCATGTAAATGACGACGTTCCACCGTCATCTCGACGTGTTACGGTCAAAGTTTTGTAAGGCCCATCAGACGGTTCAAAGTTTTGTAAGCAGTTTGAAATTCCGGAGTATGTGTGACCGCAAAAAATGTCGGTGAAAAAAAATCGCAAAAAATGTCGAGAGGTACAATAAGTTACCAGGGAATTTTTGCGTCTGAAAAAACTCGACATCTACGGCATCCGTAATCACTCG
>BLSH010048066.1:1555018-1587796 GCA_018402905.1 Glandirana rugosa | reverse complement strand
CTCAGGGGAGGATTCGGATCCAGAAAGCACCTCAGTGGTCACACCTGTGGACCTATCAGAGGGTGCACTGCCCTCAGAAGGCGAAGGTGATCAGGAGGCTCCTTTTTCACGTGATAAAGCGATAGTGGCCGCTCTGACCACTGATATCTGTGACTCCATGCAGCTTGACCAAGCAGTGGAGTCGCATGAGTCCTCATATATTTGTGGATCACTTAAACCCCCTAGGTCCCCTAGGGCTTACCCTTATGACAGGTGTTTGAACAGGCGGTGTTCAAGGAATGGCTGCGGCCACCAAATTCCTTTGCTTTTCCTAAAAGCTTTGCTGTTCTCTACCCCTTTGAGGATAGCTTTACTAAGAGATGGGCTTCCCCAACGGTGGACCCCCCAGTGGCCCGTCTGAATAAGGCAACGACCATTCCCTTGGAGGGGTCTCCATCTTTTAAGGAGGCGGCCAATCGCCGCACGGAGGCAGCGTCTAAGGCACTGTTCTTGTTGACTGGGTCAGCCATGCGGCCAGCTCTAGCGGCTGTGATGGCGGCGCAATCTCTTCACGAGCACGCTGCCACACTGCACACTGGTTTAACTTGTGAATGTGCACAGGCTGAGGTGCAGCGGGCACAACATTTGGAAGAGGGTCTCCGCTACATATGCCATGCTGCTTTGGACCTTCTTCCCATATTGTCAAAAATGTCTGTTTTTGTAAAGGCGGGTGCTGTGGCTCCGCTCTTGGTCGGGCGACCAGACTTCAAAGAAAGCTCTTGCAGATCTTCCCTTTCAGGGAGGGCATCTGTTTGGCCCACAGTTGGATGAAATCATTAAGGATTTCACGGGAGGGAAGAGTACTTTCCTTCCAGAGGCAAAGCGGCGGGATTTTCGCCGTAGGCAGGGCCCTGTTTCTTCAGGTCAGAAGAAGTTTTTTCGGGCACCCGGCTCAGCGGGTAGGGGCTTCAAGTCCAGTAAGGCTTCCGCTGGGCCCAGTAAAAGACCCTGGCAGCATAAGTCAGAAAAAGCGAAGGATAAATCAACCTCCACATGATGGGTTGCCCCCGCCCAACTCACGGGTGGGGGGCCGGTTGCTGGGGTTCGCAGACAGATGGACTGCCCGCATCACCGATCGGTGGGTACTGGAAGTGGTGTCCTCCAGGTAGAGGATAGAATTCATCTCTCTGCCCCCAGAAAGGTTCTTCCCTTCAAACTTGAGACTCCCTCAGGGGCGTCGGGAGGCGCATCTAGGCACCGTTCGGGTGCTTGCCCAACAGGGGGTGATTGTACCGGTACCCATGGTGGAAAGATTTTACAGGTTTTACTCAAACCTCTTTGTGGTGCCCAAAAAGGGCGGTGTCAGGCCAGTTCTGGACCTGAAGGCATTAAACCGATTCGTAAAGACGAAGAGATTCAGGATGGAGTCCATCCGCTCAGTCGTGGGCGCCCTTCACCAAGGGGAATTCATGGCGTCCCTGGATATCAGGGACGCGTATCTCCATGTTCCAGTTTGTCACAGTCACTGGCGTTTTCTACGCTTCGCAGTGGGGGACCTGCATTACCAGTTTGTGGCACTTCCCTTCGGGTTGGCTTCATCTCCCCGAGTGTTCACCAAGGTGGTGGCCCCGATGCTGGCGCTGCTGAGACAGAGAGGTATCGCGGTAGTAGCATACCTCGACGATTAACTCCTGAGAGCAGAGTCTGCTGCGGCTCTGGAGGAGAACGTGACAATTACGGTGTCCATGTTAGAGGAGTTCGGTTGGCTAATCAACCTGCAGAAGTCATCGTTGACTCCATCCTGCCGGCTGTAATACCTGGGTCTAATTCTGGACACGGTGCAGGCAAGGGTGTTTTTACCACCAAACAAGCTCCTGACACTTCAGGCAGCAGTGCGAACCCTGTTATCACGCCAGTGGTCCTCCTTCTGGTTCTGTATGCGAGTGTTGGGGCTCATAGTGTCGACTTTCGAAGCGATACCTTATGCCCAGAGTCACACACGGCTCTTGCAGAAGGCGATTTTGTCGCAATGGGACAAATCTCCCCTATCCCCAGACAGACTGATCAGGTTGGATCATCAGTCCCGAGGATCCTTGATTTGGTGGATTCGGGCTCTGGCCCTAAGGTTGGGAAAATGTTTTCTCCCCCTCAATTGGTCGATAGGCTGGCATCCGTCGTTACTATCGGGCTGGGGAGGGGTCCTGGGTCAGTTCTCTGCCCAGGGTCGTTGGTCAGTTCAGGAAGCTTGTCTTCCAATAAATGTACTGGAACTGAGAGCGATCAGACTTTGTCTGTCCCGTTGGTCAGAAAGGCTGCGAGGCCTCCCTGTCTGGGTTCAGTCGGACAATGCCACGGCTGTGGCAGCAGCCGCGAAGGCGGCTCTGATTTTTCGGTGGGCAGAACTTCACGTGCCGGCTCTCTCTGCAATCTACATCCCAGGCGTGGAAAACTGGCAGGCGGACTTTCTCAGCCGCCGGACTCTGGAATAGGGGGAATGGTCCCTACATCCAGAAGTGTTCCACCAGATTTGCCTCAAGTGGGGCACGCCAGAGGTGGACCTCATGGCCTCCAGGTTCAGCCACAAGGTACAGACCTTTGTGTGCAGAACAAAAGATCCGTTGGCGGTTGCCTCGGACGCACTGGTAGCGCCCTGGGGTCAGTATCGGCTTCTGTACATCTTTCCTCCTCTAAAGCTTCTACCGCGGGTTCTGCACAGGATAGAAGCAGAGGGAATCCCGACAATCCTGGTAGCTCCGGATTGGCCTCGGCGTACTTGGTACGCCGACGTAGTACGGATGGTGACAGATGTTCCGTGGCGTCTTCCACTTCGCGAAGACCTACTGTCTCAGGGGCCCATCTTGCACCCTGCTTTACCCTCGCTGGCTTTGACTTCTTGGCTATTCAGTCCCAGGTGTTGAGGGATAGGGGTGCCTCAGACTCCGTGATCCCTACTATGATTGAAGCACGTAAAGGTACCTCACGTAAGATTTATCATAGGACCTGGAAGGCCTATATTACCTGGTGCGAGGCAGGGGGTTGGAACCCGCGCTCTTATATAGTGTCCAGAGTACTGACTTTTTTGCAGCAAGGACAAGAACCTGGCGTTAAGTACGCTTAAGGGTCAGATTTCGGCCCTGGCGGTTCTTTTTCAATGGCCCTTGGCGCCTCATTCATTGATCCGTACATTTGTACAGGGGGTACGTCATTTGGCTCCTCAGATACGGTCGCCTCTGGCACCGTAGGATTTGAATCTGGTGCTTTCTGTGCTGCAGAAGCCACCATATGAAAAGATTAGGGACATTCCCTTGCGACTGTTGTCGCAGAAAGTGGCTTTTCTGGTTGCTGTCACATCCGCTAGGCGGGTGTCTGAGTTAGCAGCGTTATCCTGCAAGTCACCTTACTTGGTCCTTCACAAGGACAAGGCGGTTTTGCGACCTTCCCCTTTGTTTCTTCCGAAGGTGGTTTCTTCTTTTCATTTAAATGAGGATATTGTTCTTCCCTCATTGTGCCCGCACCTGTCGCATCCCACAGAAGTTGAACTGCATTCTTTGGATGTGGTGAGGGCTTTGCGGGTGTATTTGGTTTTTTTACAGCTTCTTTTCGGAAGTCTGATTCTTTATTTGTGCTGACGGAAGGGTCGCGCAAAGGCATGCCGGCCTCGTCAGCTACCATTTCTCGTTGAATAAGGAAGACAGTGACTCATGCATATGATATTCGGGGCAAGGTTCCCCCGTTTCCAGTCACGGCTCATTCCACCAGGGCAGTTAGTACTTCCTGGGCGTTTAGACACCAGGCCTCGGTGTCTCAGGTGTGCAAAGCGGCTACTTGGGCCTCAGTGCACACGTTTACTAAGTTTTACATAATTGATGTTTCAGCATCTTCGGATGCTGCTTTTGGCCGCAAAGTATTACAAGCGGCAGTGTAGGCGCGATTGGCGCCGCCTGAGAGGGCGTTTTCTGTTGGGTACAGTTGTTATAGTTTGCCCTCCCCTCTTGATTGGCACAGCTTTGGGACGTCCCCACGGGTCATAAGAAGGCTGCGTCTGTCAGTGAACGGAAGAGTAAAAGGTATTTTATTATAACTTACCGTAAAATCCTTTTCTCTGAGTTCACTGACAGATGCAGCACCCACCCCTCTGTGTTGAGTTTGTATGGCTTGTTACGAACTGATGTGTTATGCAGAGCAGGGGGATTATATGCTAAGGTGAGGACGGCCCCCTGGGAGGGGCCAACCTATGCTTTTGTTTTATTTTTGCCTAGTCTACTCCTAGTAATATGAGCATAACCCCACGTGTCATAAGAAGGCTGCGTCTGTCAGTGAACTTAGAGAAAAGGATTTTACGGTAAGTTTTATAATAAAATGCCTTTTTTCCTTTTGAAAATTCTAATTGTTAGTGGGGTCAAATCGACATTCATTTTTGACCACAGTCACAGGAAAATTCAGAGGAGCAAAATAAAAAACTTTTAAAATTGAGTGCCGGTTCACATTTGTGCGAAGTGGGAACCCTCCGATTCTAGTGCAGGTTCCCGCATCGCACCTGAATCGTACACTGGTTCACACTGAGATCTGCAAATCGCTGCTGGTGTCAATACAAAGTTAATGACCCCCAAATCAGATCGCAGTGCGAACTGTGAAATGGTGCAGGAATCGGATTGCATATGTGTGAACACCCATGCAATCTGATTCCAGTGCGGACCAAAAAAAGGGTCCTGCACCATTTTGATGCGAATACGATGCGATCTCAGCCATACAATTTGTATGGCTGAAATCACATCGCACAGACATCGCATGTAATGTGAACAGCAATGCGGTGGGAACCGGCACTGAATATTAAAAAGCAAATGAAGTTTTCAAACCACATTCATGGAACGTACAAAGCATCTTCGTATGAATATTCTCGTTGAAAAATCGATACGTGTATGGCCAGCATAAGACTTTTTAGTAGCAGCAGCATGTTTTTTCCTGTCATGATGGAGTTGAAAAAACAAAAATTGGCCCTTTATAGTACAAAAAACGCAGATAAACACTACTATAAGGGGTTAATTTATACTGTGAAACAGTAATAATATATATACCCAAATGTAGGATAACAGTGTATTTTAACTGGGATTAAGACATGAAGCTATATGAAGGGCGGAGGGGAAATATAAATATTAAAGTAGTACTAAAGGCTGAAACTTTTTTTTTTCCATGGATATAATCATTTTAAATACAATGCACAATACCTGTAAACTTTTACGTTAAATGTAATTGTAATGCCTTCTATTACCTCCCCTCCCGTCTATCAACCTCCAGCTTCTCTGGGTTCTGGTTCAGAAGCTGATCTTCCCTGCACAGAGCCCCTAAAGTGAATGTAAACATTGGATTTTTATTTTTTTATTTTAAAACAAACTTGTCATACCTGCTCTGTGTAATGGTTTATCACAGAGCAACCCTGATTCTCCTCTTCTGGGGTCCCCCACCAACGCTTCTGGCTCCTCCTGCCTTCAGAGTGCCCCTATAGCAAGCCGCAAAGTATAGTATAGAGAGCCCTTATAGCAAGGGAAAAAACTTCTGTCTTTAGAATCCCTCACTTCCTTCTCCTGCCCAGGACTACATGTCCCAAGAATCATTGCTTATCTGACATTTTACAAGTTCTCAGGCACTTATTTACGTTTATGAATGGTACAATGAGCAGTATGTGTGATGCACTGTGTATACTGACATGTATGGATGGTGTACTGAGCTGTATGTGTGCTGCACTGTATTTCCTGATATGTAAACAAATAATGCATTTTGTATGCAGGCCAACTAATTGGCTGACCAGCTAATCAATTATGAAAATAGTTGACAACTAGTTTTATAATCGGTTATGTTAGTCGGTTCAGCCCTGATTTACTTAACATATAAATGTGTAAAACCCATGTTTATTAGCAACCAATTTTACTTTTATATGGTTAATATCAATCACATATTAATGCATTTTGGGATCATGTTAATCTTGGTTAAAGTATTTTATTAAGATCTTGTTTTACTCATTTTAGGCTCTTACGAACAACCCTAAGATTGAAGTGATTGATGGAAAATATGGTTTCAAGCCCAAGTATAATTTAAAAGACAAGAGGGCTCTTCTGAGACTATTGGACAAGCATGATCAGAGGGGATTGGGGGGAATCTTACTAGAAGATATAGAAGAAGGACTACCCAATGCACAAAAAGCAATTAAGGTATTTGCTTTATTTATATTTTCTCCTTTACTTGAAAGGGACAAATAAAAATGTAACAATTTGTTTACCGTCTGCGCTTTTTTAAAAAGAACTCTGGGTGACATATGCCAACATCTTGCTTTAGATATAGATCGGAAATTATAGACTCCTTTTCATCTGCTTCTTAATCTCATTACAAGAGTTGCTAATGGGGAAGGAAGTGGTCCATTAAATGCTGTCCTGAGAATCTCTTGAAAAGTAAAGAGGGATGGGAAGTCCTATGAAGTTCTGAAAGATTTGAATTGAAGGCTCTTATTACAAGTTTGGCCTTGCTACCACAGAGCCACATGCTGCATCTTGTGTGTGCTTAAATAAATTGGCCAGACAGTTGATATGTGCAAGATATACAGGAAATAGACAAGAGTAAGGAAACGCTACATGAAAGGAATTTTTAGAGGCCCTGTTGTCAGACTATTGGTTTCACCAAGAATCTTCCCAAAATATTTATATGTGCATTTACTGTATATTTATTCATGTTATTTACTTGTAAGCCTCTCTTTTGTAGGCACCCAAAAGCCCTGAAGCTGCTGCTGGGCGCTGCCATCTTGGATGTGATGTCGGCCAACTCCAAGCTGGCTTGACACTCTATAGCAGGGATAAGCAATTAGCGGACCTCCAGATGTTGCAAAACCACAAGTCCCATTATGCCTCTGTCCCTGGGTGTCATGCTTGTGGCTGTCAGTCTTGCTATGTCTTGTAGTTCTGCAACATCCCTTTTTTCCTTTTGAAAATTCTAATTGTTAGTGTGGTCAAATCGACATTCATTTTTGACCACAGTGACAGGAAAATTCAGAGGAGCAAAATAAAAAAACTTTTAAAATTGAGTGCCGGTTCACATTTGTGCGAAGTGGGAACCCTCCGATTCTAGTGCAGGTTCCCGCATTGCACCTGAATCGTACACTGGTTCACACTGAGATCTGCAAATCGCTGCTGGTGTCAATACAAAGTTAATGACCCCCAAATCAGTTCGCAGATCGCAGTACGAACTGTGAAATGGTGCAGGAATCGGATTGCATATGTGTGAACACCCATGCAATCTGATTCCAGTGCGGACCAAAAAAAGGGTCCCATTATGCCACAAGTCCCATTATGCCTCTGTCCCTGGGTGTCATGCTATGTCTTGTAGTTCTGCAACAGCTGGAGGTCCGCTAATTGCATATCCCTGCTCTATAGTATTCCTCTTCATTGTTTCTCTGACTGTTAAAGTGTTACTAAAGCCAATAATATGAAAATAGTTCATCTGCCCCCCATAGTGCCCATAGCTTATAAGTGGTCTTTTTACATTTACAAATACTGCCACTATATACCTTTTGGGATGATCTGTATACCACGGTTTCCTAATGACCTGCACAGTTTGTCCATAGCTGTGTGTTCAAATAGGAGGAGATTTCCACTACAGCCTCTATACACGCCCACATGTGTGATGTCAATATCCTGTAACCTGAACAGTTCAACTGAAACAGGAAATGTACTCTCTAGCATAAGAGGGGGGTCTATTCAGCACAAAAATTGTGCTGAAAAACTCGACTTATACCCGAGTATATACTGTATATGTAATTACAATGCAAGGAGGGACAGGGTTAGGTGTCCTTGAATGCACATATAGCAATAGTGAGTATGCTGATAGACACAGGTGTCCTTGAACCCAGGTTCACACTGGGTGTGGGAATAAAGTCCTAGTCCGAACAGCCGATAAGAAAAAGGCCTTTCCCGTTAAAAACAAGAAGGCCCCGGCAAAACATTTTTTTCGTCCCCAAAGGACTCAGGCAGAGACCTCTAAAGGGACAACCACAAAGAGGCAGTGGGGAAAAGGGAAACAGAGGGGAGTGTCCTCCTTTCCTCTCCTAAGAAAACACAGAAGTCTCAGTGACTCCATCCCGGTGGGGGGGGGAGAGATTGGGGCAGTACCTTCCACAGTGGGAAAAAGTTACCCCAAGCATATTCATTCAGGGGGTTATCGGATTCACCTGAAAGGGTCGCCACCCACAAGGTTGTTGGTGACCTCCCAGAGACCCCCAAAAGGCATCGGCCCTGCAGGCACAAATTGCCGACCTGATAGACCAGTGAGTACTGGTCCCGGTGCCTTAAGAAGAGGTAAACTTGGGTTTCTACTCGCACATCTTCGTGGTACAGAAGCCATCTGGGAAGTACCACCTCATAATAAACTTGAGAGACCTAAACAAATGGGTAGTTTACGAGAGGTTCTCGATGGGGACCATCTGGACGGTGAAAGCCATTCTCCCCCCAGATTGTTTTATGGCATCCCTCGACTTGAGGGATGCATATTTACACATAACCATCCACAAAGAATCCCAGAAATTTCTAAGGGTTCCGATCAGATGGGAGAGAGGTTCACCATCTGCAATTCAGGGCCCTCCCATTCGGCCTTTCGTCTTCCCCAAGGATCTTCACAAAAGTCCTGGCGGAAGCCCTGGCCCCTCTCAGGCTAATGGGGATAGCGGTCATCCCTTACTTAGATGACCTTTTATTTTTGCCCTCTCCAAGCACCAGCTGGAAAGGGACCTGAGTTCAGCAGTCACTTTCTTGGAGAGTCAGGGGTGGCTGCTGAACAGGGAAGAATCAAGCCTAACGCCATCCCAGTCGCTTCGCTACCTAGGATTCACGGTAGATTCCGTGAAACAAAAAGTCTACCTTGTGGAGGAAAGGTAGAGAAGGTGAAGGCCACAGCGGCATCTCTTCAGACCAACATGGATGTGTCAGTCCGGACGGCAATGTCAGGCCTAGGTCTTCTACAGGCGACGATGGCAGCAGTCCCCTGGGCCATGGCCCACTGCAGGCGTTTACAGGCAGAAATCCTGAAAAGATGGGATGGGACTCAGGAGTCCCTGGACAAAACCTTCCGCCTATCCACGGAGGCAAAGAGGTCATTATGGTGGTAGAGGGACAAGGCAAACCTGGTCCGGGGGCTTCCATGGGTCACTCCGGTATCTATCCGGATCACCACGAATGCCAGTGCTTGGGGATGGGGGGCCCACTGGGGTCTCCAGGTGGCACAAGGGCATTGGTCCAAGGCAGACTCCAGGAGGTCAGCAAACTGGAGGGAACTGCGGGCAATCTGGGAAGCCCTAAGGGTCTTTTCCAAAGACATAAAAGGACACCACGTACAAGTCCTCTCAGACAATGTAGTGGCGGTGTCTTATGTCAACAAACGGGGGGGCACAAGGTGCCAGTCCTTGATCCACATGACAAACATGTTCCAGTGGATCAAAAAGAACTTTGAGTCAATTTCAGCAGTGGGGGTAGACGACTGTCTGGCAGATTTCCTGAGCCCGCGTCCAGTGTTGGAAGCTGAATGGTCCCTAAACGGGGAAGTCTTTCGGCAACTGATAAAAAAATGGGCACGCCCAGAGGTGGACCTTTTGCCAGCAAAGAGAATGCCAAACTTCCAAGTTACTTCTCACTGGAAAGAGATCCAAGAGCTCAGGGGATAGATGCCTTAGCCCAGTTGTGGCAATACAACCTAGCCTATGCCTTCCATCCGTTCAAGCTCATCCCCAGGGTGTTAAGAAAATTCCTGCAGGAGAGCACCAACATGATCCTAGTGGTCCCATATTGGCCACGGAGACCATGGTTCTCCCTGCTGCTGCGACTGGCAGTGGAGCCTCCCCTAATATTTCCTGGAAGGGAAGATCTTCTTTCTCAAGGACCGGTCCTGATGTGGAAGGTCCGGAGCTTGAAACTATCAGCCTGCTATCTGAGGAAAGCCTCCTAAGCAAAAGGGGCTTTCAGATAAGGTGGTTAACACTATCCTGTCAAGCAGGAAGCGGGTAACCCAGGCCATTTACTCCAAGTATTGGAAAGTTTTTTGCGTTTTTCTAAATGCCAAAAAAATGGCAACAGGGATTCCAGCCATCCTGGAGTTTTTACTGGATAGTATGGATCAAGGGCTTGCCATTCGTACACTGAAGGTACAAGTGGCAACGCTTTCAGTTTTTTTGGAACAGCTCCTGGCTTTAGACCCTCTTATCAGTAGGTTCTTCAAGGGGCTGGCAAGAATTAGACCTGTTCCTTTTAAAGTTCTCCCTAGATGGGATCTGTCAATAGTGCTACAGGAATTGATAGCGCTATCCTTGAAAGGAAACCTGTCCCTGAGAATGACTAGTCTCAAGAAAGCGTTTTTGATAGCCGCTACGACAGCCAGGCGGCTGAGCGAGTTACAGGCGCTCTCTATGAAAGAACCTTTTCTCCAGATCTTCGATGACAGGCTGGTGTTGTGCACGGACCCGGGGTTCCTTCCCAAATTGGCATCCGATCACAATAGGTCCCAAGAGATCGTTCTACCTTCTTTTTTCAGCATCTCCAACTAACCAGAAGGAAGCTGAGTTTCAACAATTAGACGTGAGGGCTTGTACTCTGCAATACCTGGAAATGTCCAAGGAAATTAGGAAATCTAATGCCCTGTTTTGCTACACGCCAGTAAGAAAACGGGTTTCCAAGCTTCAAAAAACACAATTGCTCATTGGATAAAGCAAGCTATTGTGGAGGCATACAAAGCCTTGGGGATGGAGTGTCCTTTTTTCCCCCATCGCCCATTCCACTCGGGCAATGTCTGCTTCCTGGGCTGAGCGATCTGGAGCCACGCCGGAACAGATCTGTCGGACCGCAACATGGTCAAGCTACTCAACATTTATCAAACATTATAGACTGGACCTTATCTCCGCGCAAGACCAGGCGTTTGGGAGAAAGGTTCTTCAGGCGGTAGTCCCGCCCCTAATCCGGTAAGTTCTCGTTGATCCTCTCTAGTGCTGTCCTGGACAGACGACTAGAGAAAACTAGAGTTAGACTTACCGGTAACTCTGTTTCTAGGAGTCATCCAGGACAGCAGGGATTCCCTCCCTATATGCTGTTATAACTTTGGACGAGTATGTTTTTTTTCTTACAGAAAGCGTTGTGTTCTGGGGGAGTTCTCGGTTAAAGACTTGGAGTATGGATGGTGACCGCCCTTTTAAAGTCTTGTGATGTGTTTCCTGACTTCGGAGGAGGAGCCTATCTCTCTAGTGCTGTCCTGGACGACTCCTAGAAACAGAGTTAACGGTAAGTCTAACTCTAGTTTTTTTTTCCACATTTATAAAGTGTGTGTGTATATAATATACACACACCCATGTGTGTTTGCGCTTTGGGGATGCACATAATAGGCTGCGCACACCTATGCTACAATCCATGACACAAGGGAAACATCAACCTGTATCGCTGCTATGAAATAAACAAGAACTTCCGCGCTGGGTCAAACTGATAATAATGGTTAGTCCATGAGCCACTTTCAATAAGGAAAAGAGACAACAAGGAAGCATACAGGCGTAGAGACAGGACCAATAATCCCATATAAAGTACTCGTGCTCAGATGGATGAAGAGGTTTCACTCTGTGCTGGTTGTACCCCACACGGATGTGCACTCACCGTCACTCCAATGACCACCTATCGCTAGTGTGGTCAGGATAAGCTTTGTGGGGAATATTCCCCTCTGTGGCTCTCCTCTGTTGCTGCACTTCAATGGTTTACTCCATCACATTAGTAGATCATAAATGAGAGGAGGGAAAACTCATAGTGCAAATATGTAAAATATGTTTGTTCCGCGCAACCGGATCAGGTATGCTCTAAGAGCTGCTGCCACCACCGAACTTCCCAAACAAGGGTAGTAGGTTAATATAAAAGTATTAAGATGGTATTGGCGCTGCTCTTTGTGTATTTGTTTCTATTTGGTAATATTGAAAATTTTCCAGTATGCTGGCAAATAATTTAATTTTTTAATTTAGGGTCTCCCAGTTTAAAAATGGGCTACAGTACTTTGGTTATTTTGAGGCGGTGCAAGAATTATTGGTGGGTCATATTATACAGTATGTAAATTCATAATTAAGGTAAAATATGCAAATACGTTATAGAGGTGCAAATGGCAGATTTGTATTGCAGTGAAAAACCTCCTACCATTACTCCATATTGGTGTGTAGGTTTGGGCAATCAGAATATAAAAGTAATCAAGATAGGAAGCAACAATCAAGATAAAAGCACAAAAAATAAATAAGGTAAACTGTGAAACAATAATTATTGTCAAATACCCATGATTGAAACAGAACGCATATGCAGTTATTGGATCTCTATGAACCAAGGTGCTTAGACTCTATATTTCCTACTAAACACACAATTATTAAAGTGCTAAGTGCATATCTGTGACAAAGTATGAAAAAGATTTGGCCAGAGTTAGATCGTGCACAGCAGTTCAAATCAGTTCATATATCTCTGGTCAGTGGTGGTGAAGTGACTTTCAGTGTGGAATCTTCCAGTGAATCTTATAGGTAGTGACTTGTGGTATCTTATTCCAATCCGTGCGTCGGGTGATACCTCCAGAGAGAGTGTGTCTGCTTACCAGAAAAACGTTCCCCGCTCAAGGGGTCCACGTTTTGGAAGGAGTGCACAGCTCCTGCTGTGCTCACTAGGTATAGCACTCCTCGATTCCTCTGGTCTCAGGGCTCCCTTATCCTTCTCATCACCGTTTCCCAAGGATTAGACCATGTAGAGGCAAAAAGACTGGATCTTGTGCAAATAACGCTTGTTTATTGGTAGTAAAAGTAGCTAAAAACTCACATTTAAAAACGATATTACAGCTGGGGGTTCCTCAGAATGGAGACGCCGTGTCTCCTGCGTTCCACCTGGAAACCGAAAGCCGGAAATGACGTTTGACGTATTAGCCCCGCCTTACACGTTTCGTCATAGGACGTCTACTGGAGCGGTGCTTGTCGCTGCGCCATCCCGGTCTTATATACTATAATTTTGTCTCCGCTATGGAGGGCGGCCATTTTCTTGGTGGAGTTGTAAGAACTATGGAAACGTAGCAGCTGGAATGGAACGGTCAAGAACGGGGAAAACATTAAAGAGGCTACTTTCCTCTGTTTTTTATCTGTTTTTCGCAGGAGCGCAGGAGACATGTCTTCCCTGGTCATACAAAGTAAATACAACAAGTGTAAATGCATATAAAATGTATGTTAAAATAAAATTGCGTTTTAAAATAAATGTTTCAAACTAGATATGTGGTGCTTGTGATGTGATGGGTGATGGGGGTGGGAGGGCCCCGGGGTATGTGTGTGCTAATTGGGTCTGTATTACATGCGGTGGGTCTTATTACTCAGTGACGCTGTATGTGTAAAATATACGGACCAGTGTGGGTCCTACTTAAATGAAGGCAAAATATATAAAAAAAAAAAATATATATATATATATATATATGCAAATATATGAAAAAAGGTATAAAAAATGAGAAATATGAAAAATAAAAAATGTGTATAAAAAATGTGTGTACTAATAAGGAACTGGTGTGGTGTGTGTAAACCCCAAGGGAAGGGGCCAAAATAAAGAAGCGTAATGATAAAGAGACATAGTAAATGAAGGGGCATAGTGAAAACCACATGTAAAAATATATGTGAGAACCTAATAGAAAACTATAAGAGATGGTAAGAGATATAAGAGATGGTAAAAATATGAGAAATGGTAAAAAATGTTAAAAATGTGGTGATGAGACAAAAAAGGTGATCGTATTGAAGGGGAAAAAAGGAAACCGATATTTCTCCATCCATGAATTAAAAAGTGGGTAAATTAGGTGTACAAGTGGGTGCTGTTTATAGTGTCCTATTGGGGATGGAGTACTTAGGGGTGGGGGGAGTGGGAGGTATTGGTGGGGTGTGGAACCACGTGATGGGAGCTAAAGTGCTACGGTCTCTTAAAAGTCAAAGGTGAGTGAAAAAACGGGGTACTTCCATGTAGTTATGTTGTCAGAGTCCGAGGACATAAACGCCCCCATAAAAACTGTTAATTAGGAGTTTGTATGTACAACTAAACTTGTTTGAAGGGTGGAAATTGAGTGAGTGAATATTATGTTTCATTGGTGAATCAAATCCTGGTGGAGGTGGTAGGACCAGCCATAGATCTTCTAACTTGTGCATGCTAGATCTTAAAAACTCTTGAATCTCTTAAAAATCAGTGATAAAACAATTAAGGTCTATCTCCACATTCATTCCCTGGGGTTGGAGGGTGTCCATCGTAAAAATCCATTTTGTCTCGTTCTGTGAGATTTTCTTAGTTAGGTCTTCTCCTCTCCAATGGCTCGTAATTTTGTCAATTCCGCAGAAGGATAATAGTGAAGGATCTCTGTGGTGATGATCTCTAAAATGCCTAGAGACACTGTGGTGTGGGAAACCTTTTTTGATGTTTTTGATATGTTACTCTTAGAGCATACCTGATCCGGTTGCGCGGAACAAACATATTTTACATTTTTTACACAGATAGATTCATCTATCTGCCCGTTCTGCAGCAATGGAGATTTTTAACTATATGGACTCCAGGAAAATAGATCTGGGGAATATTTTTAACCAAGAGGTCATTGTGAATAAAAGGGATATGGATGGATTATTAAAAAATCTCCGACACAAAATGGAGAAACAACTTAGAGTTTGGTGGGACATCAGCACTTTAGAAACGCATGTCAAAGACAAAATTACACCCAGAAGATTAAGATGGGAAGTTTCCCCCAACGACGGATTAAATGAAAGAGACCTAATGGAAGAGTGGTTTGATTTCTTCAACCGAAAAGAAAGCGAGCTCCTGAGAGAAATCATTAAGAGGCGGAAATATAAACTAAAGATGATAGAGAACGACATTAGGCAAATTAAAGAAGAACTAACCACCCATACAAGTAACAACGAATACAAAGAGAAAAAAAAACTCCTACAGGAACACATTTCAAAATATGATATATCCATTCAAAAGAAAAAACAGAAAAAATACAAAAGGGACACTGCAGATTACAAAAATATGCAGGTATATAAGTGGCAGTCATTGGATACCTATCTAGAAGTGGACCAAATGGACACCTCTTTAAACGAACAGACCAGGGAATCATCAGAAGAAGAAGATGAAGATTGGAGAGTCACAAACAATGTGACACCACACACACCACGATGGGCCAGGTTGAGATCACCAACACCCCCTTATAGACATAGAGATGGATCGAACCATCGTAGCCCTAGAAGGGCTAATCAGAACATGCATCCAAACACCCCCAGAACTCCACGGATCCCAAGACACCATAACAGATACTCTCCTTTTGAGAGATTCGTACCGACCAAACCAACGGAGGGATTTTCGGATGGAACACGAATACGGCCCACCGAGGTTTTGGAGACCAAGACCCCCCAGACCACCGGGTTGGGGGCCCCCAGGTTTCAGAGGACCCCCAAGAGACTTCCGGTGGAGAAACGCAGGACCCAGACCCACATATCAGGACAGAAGGGAAACATATTGGAATTCCCCAAGACAACAAGAAGAGGAGAGGAGGAGATATTCGAGGCAATATGGAGGGCCCAGAAGAGAAGAAAGAGAGGAAAACGAGGAGGTACTAAGAGAAGGGAAAAGAAGAAGGGTAAATTAGGCGTGGGCATTTTCAACCTCAGCAACACTACCTTCAGTGATGAAGAACTGAGGATTCTAGACCTAGGTCTGAAATACGCACCCAGCAAAGGGGTAAGCATAAAGCATAAATTCATGCGTAAATTGAACATTAAAAAATTCTTCGCCAACAAACCACATTCCTCAACAAAAACGGGGAAAACACCATATACACACGCATTAAAAAACAAGTCTACGTTCAACCCAAGAAACACCAATAATGGGAGTCTAGAAGTTTTCCAGAAACTCGTAGAGGATGATTTAAAGAAATTAAAAACCAACAGATTACAATGGAGATATTTGGAAAAGCATCAAAAAGATAGAAAAAAAGAAAAATATCATCATAAGACCAGCAGATAAAGGTGGAGGGTTGGTGATATTGAATAAGAAAGATTATGAAGACGAAATGGAGAACCTATTAAAAGAGGAAGATACGTACAAAATCCTAAGAAAAAACCCTAAAAAAGAGTATATGCAGAAACTCCGGAAGTACCTAGAAAAAGGAAAGAAAGCAGTCATTATTAACCAACATGAAGCTAAATACCTGACCTTGAGAGCACCAAAAACCCCAATCATATATTATCTCCCGAAGGTGCACAAAAATCAAGAAAAACCCCCAGGCTGACCCATCGTCAGTGGGATCAACTCGGTGTACTCAAGACTGGGACAATACTTAGACCAATTCCTACAGCCATTAGCAAAGAAAGGTGAATCCTATTTGAAAGACAGTCAACAACTCTTAAAAGAATTAAGAAACATGGAGGAAGATCAAGGAGAGATCCTTGTGACTATAGACATTAATTATTTATATACAAGTATTGTACAGAAAGACGCAATGAAAAGTGCAGAGTGGGCGCTACACAAATACACTAAGTATAAGCAAGAGCAAATTGAGTACCTATTGGAGGGCCTTGAAATGGCGATGAAAAATAGTTACTTTTGGTACAAAGGGAAATTCTATGCATAAATAAAGGGAGTTGCAATGGGGGCTAAATTTGCCCCCAGCATAGCAAATATAGTTCTCAACAAATGGGAAGAGGAGTCAATCTTTAATAATAGAAGACCAGAGATAACCTACTATCGTAGGTATATCGACGATATTGTACTAATGTGGAAAGGCTCTGAAGAATCTTTAAAATGCTTTATACAAAATCTTAACTAAAATAGATATGGCCTAACGTTCACAGGAAATTGGGACAAGAACGAGATCAATTATCTTTACCTAACCACCTACAAACAAGAAGGAAGACTGAATACCAAGACTTTTTTCAAAAAAACCGACCGTAATGGATACATACCCAGGAAGAGCTGCCACCATCCGAAATGGACTGGGAATATACCAAAGGGTCAACTCATCAGAATAAGGAGGAATTGCAACACGACTGACAACCAAATATGAGTTTAAGCTGTGTATTTAGCCATTTGCCTGAAGTTCAGCTTTAAAGGATAAGTTCACTGTTCTAAAAAAAAAAAAAAAATTATAAATGCACATTTTTTGCAGATAAAAAATGTACATTTATTATTATTAGTTTTTAGGATCCTGTATAGCAGTGTTCCCCAACCCTGTCCTCAAGGCCCATCAACAGGTCATGTTTTCAAGATTTCCATTATTTTGCACAGGTGATTTGATCAGTTTCACTGCCTTAGTAATTACCACAGCTGATTCATCTGAGGGAAATCCTGAAAACATGACCTGTTGGTGGGCCTTGAGGACTGGGTTGGGGAACACTGCTGTAAAGAATTTCATCCATGATCAACAGATCAGGGGTGCAATCGCAGGCTCCTGCAGACTGTCAGTGTATTTGTCTGGTCATACCTCGTACGTTTAGACAGTTACACAATGGCAGGAAAACTCAATGAACTACCTAGAGCGCTATCTAGTGCCCTGGTATTTCACTGAGAACTAAAAGCCGTCAGCCGCAGAGGATGTTGGTACGTGTAATCCATTTGTTCACAGATCTCTGTGAATGAACAACATGACTGTTTTTTTTTTCAAATTATGAGAGTGGATGCAGGGAGAAGATCGCTGGCCCGCTGTCACAGAAGCTGCACGAGCAGGAACATGTTGCATGGTCCACCCTAAAATGGGTGGAACATGTAATATGTTCCTAAAGGTGAACCTATCCATTAATTTTATTTTCCTTTATTGTCCTAAAGTATTATTCTGTGTTCATCACTCACATTTTTATTCATGTGTTGAGTAGTTTGTTCGTATTTAGCCCATACCGAGCATGTTGAACTGTGGTATAGCTCACCAAATAACATAATGTGCACCCTGTTTTTTGTTTATAGTGAAATAAACTTTGCTTAATACAGTAATCCATAGCAGAAAGCATCCATTTTTCATTTTCTTAACTTCTTATTCTAAAGTGATGAAAGGTGTCATTTGGTTGCTAGGGATAACTGCACTTTGGTTGCTTACATTGGTGTTTAAAAAAAAAAATATATATATATATAAGAGCTGCACGATTCTGGCCAAAATGAGAATCTCAATTTTTTTTGCTTGGAATAAAGATCACAATTCTCTTACGATTCTCGTGGCATAACATATTACATATACAAAAAAATTGGGCTAACAGCACTGTTTAGTTTTTTGAAAGGGCAATTTTTCCAAAAAAATTGCGTTTGAAAGACCGTTGCGCAAATACCGTGTGACATAAAATATTGCAACAGCCGCCATCTTATTCTCTAGGGTCTCTGCTAAAAAAAAAATATAATGTTTGGGGGTTCTAAGTCATTTTCTAGCACAAAATACTGGATTTTTATTTGTAAGCAGCAAATCCGAAAAGATTGTCTTTAAATGGTTAAACTGAACATCTTCTAAACACGGGAGTTCATTCGGAGTTCATTCCTTTGAAGTAATTACTTTGTATCTCTTCTAGCGTCTTTATCAGCATGACTTCAGAACTTGGCTCTCTGCCCAGACTTGGCAGTCTCCCCAGAGACTCTGGTCGTTCCGACTTAGAAAAGACGTCAGGCGACTTGCATTGACTTTTATTATAGTCAAGTCGCGCTGAGTCGCCCCCCCCCAAGTCGAACCCCATTAACTGTGCTAAAAATCGCAGTAATGCCTGATGGAGATCGCAGGGGGGGGGGTGGATCTAGATCGCGATTTTAATATGATTAATTGTGCAGCTCTAATAAATATATATATATATATATATATATATATATATATAATTTTATTTTTTTAAACACCAATGTTAGCAACCAAAGTGCAGTTGCACCTTTATATTATTTTTTAAAAATACATCTTGAGTTCCTTATTGTGAAAGCATTCATGCACAAGCCAGCTTTGTGGTAATGGACAATATATGTGGTATGGACAATATAATTTTTCCTCTAGGTTTCATAAACCGACACCAATTGTATTGACAAATGAATGGAGCAGACTTTTGTATAGGTTTAAACATGAATGACATTTTACATTTCATTATTGATTTACATGTACTTTATTTCACACAAGGCGCTGGGGGACCAGATTACATTTGTTACGAGACCGGACAAGAAGAAAATCCTTTTTTACAACGACAAAAGCTGCCAATTTACAGTAGATGAAGGTAACACAAGTTTCAGAATTCAATTGCAAATGGCAAAATAAATGTTACTTAGAGCAAATATTTATTAAAGGTGTTTTCTTGACTGCCTATATTTGTTTGGGATCAGTAAAGCATTGAAGTGCTTGGGTCAACATCAACTAGAAATGCTAATTGAAGATTACTGAAAATGTGGATTTCTTTCTCATCCATTGAGGGATACAGAAAATTTTAAACCTTTAGGTTATACCTGTGCCCCCAGGAGACTTGCATAGCAAATTCCACTACCAGCATGTCTGTTTATGCTAGTGTTATAGGATGATGAATGGCTTTTCGTCAGCTCTGCTGTTTAGAACTAACCTTTTCATTTTTCTAGTTACTTTTTTATTTTTCAACCAAGATCAGTCTACATCGATTGCTGCCGGTATATTTTTCCACCGGTTCGCAGCCTATCTGGTGCATTTTGTCTTCAGTCTAGCATTTTGGACTGTATAACTACTAAACCCTGCTAGGGTGGATAATTGTGGCATAGTCCTGAAAGTGTCCCCAAGCACTGAGTTTTGCGTGGGCTCATTATAAACTCTGTTCAGGTTATGTTAAGCAAGCCTTTATGGTGGAGGGGGTTATAGCTGTGGGAATACAGTACTGAAGTCATTCCACTGGGTGGTATGTCACATGTGCACACTTTGTGCTATTTCCTGCCAAACAGTGGAGAGGAAACATCTCCCTGTTGCTGCTCCTGTTGCAAAGAGCCACGTGGACCTTCAGTTCATTCCTGCTTACTCACAGAGTTAAATTGGTTACCTTCAGCCAATGGAACCTCTGTTCTTGAAGTTTCACCTGCTACCAGATTTCATGAGTACTCAAGATCATGCTTCTTACACTTAACCTTAGCCCTTGGAGTCCTCTTTCCTCCTTTGGGGTATGGCTGGGTCTCATACCCTTTCAGCTGAGGTTTTTATTATATCCTGCTGAACTTTATGACCTAGATCCCTCAGTTTTCTAATTCTGATTGCAGATGCTGAAAATATGCTCCTGCTTCCTAATCAGCACATTCTTTTTACTTGCTCCATATCGGCTTCGGAGCCATTGGCCTCAGAGACTTTGTCTGATTATGAATTGCTCACGTCTTTCACCCATGAGCTTTTCCCCAGAGGAGTGCCAAGTTATAGGAGACAATTTTGATGCTATGCAGTGCCCATCACTCTAAAGCTTGAGGATCAGCCTATCACCTCTACTAGAGCAATTTCTGGCCATGGGTTATTTAGGACTCCTAAGGCTACATGAACATTTTTTTTTTCACCCTCATGTTCAGTTGTTCTTGGAACTGGAAATACCCTGATAGGCAGTTTGTTCCTCCTAAGTGCTTGATGTCTCTCTCTTTACCCACTTAGTAAGGAGTTTGTTCAATGTGGTCAATTTATACTGTAAGTCTGGCCTTCTCACCTTAACAAGGGAGGAATCTGACCAATAATTTGTTGTAGGCCCTTTTTATAACTGTGCTGTCTTTGACAGGTCCTGCCTTACACCTGATCTTGGCTGTAATCTTGCTTTGCCAAACCAAGTCTGATTGGTCCAGATCCTTTCAAAGGGATCTCACTGCTGCTGTTATTGACCCTCAAATCATTGATTGCCTGGTACTTTAACTGTGATGAAAGAAGCCCCCCGACTTATTCCTCACATTTGTCTCTTGTCAGTAAAAATGTATAGGGCTCTTTGGCTAAAATCCTAGACTGGAACTTTCTTGCAAGAACCCTTTGATCTGCATGGCCTCTCAAGGACAATGTCTCTTCCAAATCACTCTGGAGGGTGCATGATGGATGCTACTGTAGACAAAAGCTCTCTTTCTTCAGTAAAAGAAGTCCAAGGATCAGACTGCTAAGTCCTCTCATTCGATCTCATCACTGTTAAGAAACATTACTTTTGCTTTAGCATGCCCTCTGCTTCTCCTTCGAGACCTTGTAAGCTTGGCTTCCCATCCACCTGTAAGGTCTAGCAGTCCAAGGCAGAAAAGTCCACCCAAAAGTCCAACAAGCCCTCCTTGGCATGCAGTAGGGAGTATTTTGTTGACCTTTGTGGATGATTCTATGACTTGTGTTCCTAATGCCTGGGTGCAAGAGGTGTTGTAGCAGCAATTTCAAATTAGGATTGTGGTTTCTACCCCCTCTATGGGTTTCTAACTTAAAACCTCCATGTGTCTCCTTAGCAATTAGCCATTCTTCACTGGGCACTCTCCAAACTTCTGGACCAAATGATCATAACCCTAGTCACTGCTGTGAAGTTACAGTTTGAGGGGTTTTACTCCAATCTATTCACGGTCTCAAAACCAAATGAGCGTGTCCTGAGCACATGGACAACAGAGCAATCTCATTTAGCGATAGACATCTTGGAGCTTTGGCTGATTTGGCTATAACTTTAGCATTTTACCAACCTTTTGTAGCATCATCCAATCCTGATTCAGTTGGGCAACCCTATAGCGTGGCATACAAAAGTTATCAGGGAGGAGCCAGAAGCTTTGCTATGGCAAGAGAGATGGAACAGATCCTGACTTAGGCAGAACATTGCATTCCACCCATGACAGCTATGGACATTCCAGACAGACAGTTGAGAGGCATATTGCATAACTAGCAATGTCTGAACCTGGGAGAGTGGTCTCTACACCCGTAGGTGTTCCAGGGTCTGTACCGCTGGGCGAGGGACTGCGCCAGATGTGGACCTCCCAGGACCAGCAACGAATGAACTAGACATGTTTGTATCCAGATGCAAGGATCTACTGGCGGAAGCAATGGATGCATTGCTGGCTCAGAGGGATCAGTGCACCCTAATCTACACCTTTCCTCTCCTAGAACTTCTGCCTTGTCTACTTTGCAGGATCCAGTAGTGGGGTTCCTCATTGCTCTGGATTCACACAGGCAGATGTGGTACTCAAACCTGGTAAGATGTCTAGCAGACTGACAGTGAAACTGCAAGTAGTCTGGATCTACTGTTCCAAGGGCCGATTTGCCATCCTACTTCTTGGTTGCTGGCTTTAATGGCATGGCTGTTGAAGCTTGGGTTCTAAGGGACAGGGACATACTGTAATGTTCAGTGCTATGAAGTCCTTATCCTGTAGGTCTATCATTGTATGTGGAAGGCATACTTCACTTTGTGTGAGTTTTGAGGCTTCCAATTCTGGATCTTCCCAATGGTATGGATTCTCTTTCTTGTGGTTGGGTCTTGACCAGCATTTGGGTCCTAGCGCCATCAAAAGTCTCTGTGCTTTCCACTCCATTTCAGAGGCTGTTGACTTCAAATTCTCTATTTAGGATCTTTGTGCAGGGATGTTTCCTACTTGGTTCCTCAGTTTGTTCACCTATTATTTTGTGGAATCTGAATCTGGTTCTCAGCAATTTTAGAAGCCTCCATCTGAACCTATTCGAGATATGCCTCTTTCTTCTCTCAGCAACCCACATTGCTTCCTTGTAGATATCATCTCTTCAAGGTGACTGTCTCAACTGGTGCCCTTGTCTTGCATAGGGACAATATAGTGTTGCAACCCAGGGCTTCCTCCTTGCCTAAGGTCTCTACCCTTCACCTTAACCACTACCTTGTTCTCCTGTCTTTGTCTACTCAGGTTCATCAAAAAGAAATTTTCTTCAGTTATCTGTTGGTCTCTAAGCCACTGATTCTTTCAGAATTACTGATTGCTTTCTTGTAATTCTACATAGGACCCACATTGGCACCCCAGTTTTGTGTTTCTAAGTGGCTCAGACAGTCTTTGTTTTGGCTTTTAATCTTAAAGTGTATGTTCACTTTTTCTTTCAAATTGGGATAACACCTACTTTATATTTGTTACATGACCCCATTCACATAGCATAACTTAAAAAATAATTTAAAAATGACAGCTTACTGTTTTTAGATGCTCTATACTGGACCATCCAACAAGGAAAATGCCTACTGGTTTATCTTTGTTTAGAAGGCGGCCTTAATTAACCTTGTCTGTACTCTACAGGCAGATGTTCATGATCAATTGTAACTAGTTGTAGCAGTCTGTCCTAACAAATGGTTAAAGGTGTAGATGCTGGGTTTCTTGCATTGTATATTAATGAGAATAGACTTGGGACAGGCTCCTCCTCTAACATTGTTCAAAAAACCTTGCAGTCAACCATGACACCTCCTCCTGAGAAACATCTAAAACATAAGGAATATTTTATTTTTTATTTTTTTTGGTGTGGGAACACATAAACATATAGTGTTGACTGCAAAATTGGAAATACCCTTGAGGGATTGGGTTCTCCCCTTTCCTGTTAAGGCTAACTTTTGTAGAGATGTGAGCGCCTCCTAGACTTTTTGGCGTTAGGCCTCTGTTTTCCCAACATTGCAAGGCTGCCACCTGGTCTTCTGTTCACACATTCTCTAAGTTCTACCATCAGGGCATTTCTGCCTCTTCTTCTTTAGCCAGTTTCAGGCGTAAGGTAATTAGGGCAGTTCTTTTAACCCCTTCCCGCTGCTGCCTCCCAGCTCTTTAAGAGCTTCTAAATGCTGGGAGGCAGGCTTTCATTTCATTTGACTGCTGTGATTTGGCTGTCAAGTATGCATTGGGAGCTTTTCAGTCCCCACTGGTGACTATGCTGGGAACTCACAGGGTGCGTGCTCTCAGCACAGAACTGTTTACATAAGGCTGCATTTATAAGGCCTCTTTATTAAAACTCACCTGCTGAGAGACCCAATATATTAACCACGTAAGCGGGAAGTGGTTAAGCTGCAAGAAGCCCCCAGTTCTTGTTAAATTAGGCCTTTTAGTTATTTGCTTTTCCTCATGTCTGTTGGGCTGCTTTTGGAAGTTGTTGTTTGGATTTTCCTCAATGAACGAGAGAGAAAATCATTTTATTTTGTACTCGCATTCTTTTCTCTGTGTCCATTGAGGGACACAGGTTCCACCCCTCTGTGTTTACAATCGTACCCTTGTTGCTGCTTTGCTACAGAACTAAGGCATGTTGGTAGTATTAGAGGTTATTCCCTGGGCTGGCATACAATTTTGTTGTTTGCCAGTGTCCTATCCTCCTGTTGGCAACAGTATATCTTCAAGCTTCCTTCCTATGTCCATCAATGTGCTCAACTATAGTATTTAACGTTTTTTGTTAATTTATGGTGAATGGCTTAAAGTGTTTGTTAACCCCCCCAAAAAAAAAAGATCCTGTATCCTTAAAGCATATTTTTACAGCACAGTGCTTGTGCTGTGTCATTTGGCCCCCCGTATCACCTGTAATACTTGGCTGATCCTGCCTGGCTATGCACTCCCCCCGTACACTGACTCACATGTATCATGGCTGCAGAGCTGTGACACCGGAGTCGTCAGTACATATCTCCATCATCCGCAGCCTGCTCTGTGTCTCCTGTGTGCTATCCCCCCCCCCCTTTCTCTGGCTGACAGCTCTGTGTCCTTGCCGCCCCCTCCTGACCTGCTCAGATTTTTATTTTTTTTTCACTACAATCCACTCAGTTTATTACTGTAATGTCCCTGTGACTGTGCTTTATGAAAATGATGCTGTATATACCTTGTTTACTGTGCGCTGATTGACACGCTGCTTCTCCTCTCCGCCCCACAAATGCAGTGGGCAGGGCCTCTCTCCTCCCCTCCTGACTGACATCAGCGGCAATCCTCAGCCCCACCCACTGCAATTGCCGGGCAGAGAGAAGAGCGAAGCGGCGGGTCAATCACTGCAGATCAGTGCTCAGTAAACAAGGTATGTACAACGTTAATGTCATAAAGCACAGTCGCAGAGGGACATTACAGTAATAAACTGAGGATTATGAAAAATGTAATTGGTGGGTTAACAACCACTTTAACATATGAGAACATTGTTGTACTGTCATTTTTAGTGAATTAAAAAACGTTTGCACTTCTGCCTTCCTGCACTGGCATCTTTGGCTTGATTCTTGGCCAGGATGCTGTCTGCATGGAGTTTGCATGGTCTCCCTGCACTCGCGTGGATACCCTGCACTCTGGGTACCCGGTTTTCCTCCACTTTAATGGCATGCTGGTAGGTTAAATTACTTTTCTCTCTAGGTTGGCCCTGGTATGTGTGTGTATGTGAAATAGACACCTTGAGGGCAGGGACTGATGTGACTACAGTAATTAAAGAGCTGCATAAATTGTTGGCACAATATACATGTCCATAATAATGATCCAAATAACCTAGATAATGTGAATGTGGCTCGGGGTCCAATTATCTAGTATGTTGTGATAATTTTTTTTTCCACTGGGTGGCAGCAGATACATTTTGGGTTTTTTTTTTTTTTTTTTTTTTTTTTTTCATCTCGCCACTGTAGCAGGATTTTCAGTCTTTTGTAAACAGCGGTGACCTCTTGATAACATGGATATAATGTTATTATTTTCATAAATTGGTTCTGTAGGACTCTATAAGAATGATATGTTGATATAAAACATTTTATATATATATATAACAAGTTTTTGACTGTAAATCTTACAGTAGATACTTGAGATCAGTCTGGTGTATCTACCTGATCTGGCTACCAGACTTCTTTTCCTCTTAATTATTTCTATACTGATCTTACTATTAACACATAGACACATTCTTATTAATTAATATGGCTGAGAGAAGAGCATGCCAGATACTCCTGGTGTACTCTTTCAGATTATAAGTTGGGCTCAGTAAATGTGATTCAGTCATCACCTGAGGCACTTTTGCAATCCTAAAGAATTTTGCTGTGTTGCCTTACTGTACTGGGTGCCAAGTTCAATACCCTCCACAGCATGAGCTGCATTGATTTCTCCCATGTGATCAATTTTATTTTCCATAACGGAAAATAATAGGGGGGGGGGGTTTACTTGGGCAACAAGCTTCAAGATTAAATATATCTCGCATTTGTTCACACTTGCTACAGACCTTAATCAGATTATTCTCTTTATTTCAGTTGTGGAGAACCTATGAGCAGTTATTGGATCATTCTTTAAGATACTTGGTCCATAGGCCCTTTGTTGAAATACAGTAAAGGAATATTTTAAATGTAGCTAAGTTAAAGCTGTAATTTTTGGCCATCCTGTAAGCAGTTGTCCTGTTGTGTTTTCACTTTTCTCATATAGCTTTCTCACTGTGTACCCTTAACTTGCACATGTTGTAGGAAATTGATGGAACTTTTTTTAATCCTCTGCCGTGTCTGTATTATATTTGTCTCCATTGGTAAGGTTTGCCACCATTGTGGTTACAGAAGCATTCAGTTTCCAGCTGTTCCTCTCATCTCTCAGCCAAGGCCCGGAATAGCAGGGATACCAATCGAAAGCTGTGGCAGGAACCATTCACTTTCCCATTATTCTTCAGCTATATATAACATTGGCATTGTCAACAAGGACTACACACCATTCATAAATACACAAGTACACAATAGCACCTGCTTGACTCACTATAGTGTGTATTGTGTCCAATATCAGGCTGTCATCAAATCTAACCAAGGTCACTACATGGACTCATTAGCTTTTATTACTCACATATACTGTCTGACTGTATTAGTATTGCTACAGACTATTCCTATGGAGTGGAATAAACTGCTCAAATATAGAGAAGTACTATGTAGAAAGTAGAGAATTGAAGAAAAGCTTCAGAGTAAGGGGATATCCAAATTAGTTCCTGGAAAAAAGTAGAATTCAAGCCCTACAACAAGATAGGCGGGAAATCCGCCAAAGAAAAAGATAGGAGAGAATCGGAGAGGATTGGGCTTGTGACCACATATGGCACAAACTAATACATGTTACAGTACCTTTTGAATATTCATTGGCATATTTTGATACTGGACAGTAGATTAAAAAGTATCTTGGGTACCAAACCCTGGATGACAGCCCGGGGGCTCCAACTATTAGGGACACACTGGTACACCGTGAATATACAAGTAGCCAATGGGAGATACTGTGCATATAGGCCCCTGTCAAAGGGATGTATGCATGTGGTCACAGCTCAGTATGTACACTGCTCAAAAAAAATTGAAGGAACACTTTGAAAACACATCAGACCTCAAAAGGGAAAAAATATGCTGGATATCTATACTGATATGGACTGGGTAATGTGTTAGGAATGAAAGGATGCCACATCATTTGATGGAAATTAAAATTATCACCCTACAGAGGGCTGAATTCAAAGACACCCAGAAAATCAAAGTGAAAAAATGATGCAGCAGGCCAGTGCATTTTGCTGAAATTTCATTGCAGCAACTCAAAATGATAGTAGTTTGTATGGCCCCCACATGCTTGTATGCATGCCTGACTGCATTGGGGCATGCTCTTAACCGCTTGCCGACGGCTGATCGGCAATTGACGGCGACAGAGTGGCTCTGTAACGCGAAACGCCGTGATACGACGGCGGCCGTGATACGACGGCGGCCGTGATACAGAGCCACTGTGAGCGCGCGCGCCGCCGGAGCGCTCACTGTGTTCGGGGGGGGGGCCAGGGAGCGGGTGCGGCGGCTTCGATTGCCGCCGGCCACCCACGATGCCCCCCCCCGGAGTGAAGGAGCGGAGGTCCGTGTATGTAAACACGGACCTCCGCTCTGTGTGAGGGGGAAGGGCTGTGATCACAGCCTTCCTGTACGTGGAGGCTGTGACCACTTCCCTTCCCCAGCTAGGCAAGCCCCCATACAGTTAGAACACGCCCAGGGAACATAGTTAACCCTTAGAGCGCCCCCTGCAGGTTAACCCCTTCACTGCCAATGGCATTTACACAGTAATCAGTGCATTTTTATAGCACTGATCGCTGTATAAATGCCAATGGTCCCAAAAAACTGTCAAAACGTTCCGACATGTCCACCGCAATATCGCAGTACCGCTAAAAATCGCAGATCGCCGCCATTACTAGTAAAAAATTAAAAAAAAATAAAAACCCCAAAAATGAATTCTCATCATCCGTAAACGCGACCACTTTTGCGCAAACCAATCAAATAACGCCGATTGCAATTTTTTTTATCGCAAATATGAGGAAGAATATAAATAGGCCAAAAACGGTGAAAAAAAATGTTTTTTTATATTTTTTTTTTGGATTTGTATTTTAGCAAAAAGTAAGAAATTTGGGTTTTTTTGCAAAATTGTCGCTCTTCTTTTGTTTATAGCGGTGATCAGAAATGACGCAGAGGTGATCAAATACCACCAAAAGAAAGCTCTATTTGTGGGGAAAAAAGGACGCAAATTTCGTTTGGGTACAAAGTCGCACGACCGCGCAATTGTCAGTTAAAGCGACGCAGCGCCGAATCGCAAAAAGGGCTCCGGTCCTAAAGCTGGAAATCCTTCCGGGGCTGAAGTGGTTAATGAGACGACGGATGGTGTCCTGGAGTATTTCCTCCAAGATCTGGATCAGCACATCACTGAGCTCCTGAACAGACTGAGGTGCAACCTGGTGGCATCGGATGGACCTAAATATAATGTCCCAGAAGTGTTCTATCGGATTTAGGTCAGGTTAGTGTGTGGGCCATTCAGTGGTATCCATTTCTTCATCCTCCAGGAACTGGCTGCATACTCTCGCCACATGAGGGGGCATTGTCATGCACCAGGAGGAACCCAGGACCCACTGCACCAGCTTAGGGTCTGACAATGGGTCCAAGGATTTCATCCCAATACCTAATGGCAGTCAGGGTGGCATTGTCTTGCTTTTAGAGGTCTCTGCGTCCCTCCATGGATATGCCTCTCCAGGCCATCATTGACCCACCACTAAACCGGTCATACTGAATGATGTTTACAGGCAGCATAACGTTCCCGAAGACTTCTCCAGACTAGGGTGAACCTGCTCTCATTTGTAAAAAGCACAGGGCGCAAGTGGTGGACCTGCCAATTCTGGTGTTTAATGCCAAATGCCAATCAAGCTCCATGGTGCCGGGCAGTGACCACAGGGCCCACTAGAGGACATCAAGACCTCAGGCTACCCTCATGAAGTCTGTTTCTGATTGGTCTGAGTCACACCAGTGGCCTGCTGGAGGTCATTTTGTAGGGCTCTGGCAGTGCTCATCCTGTTCCTCCTTGCACAAAGGAGCAGATACTGTTCCTACTGATGGGTTAAGGACCTACTGCGGCCCTGTCCAGCCCTTCCTGTCTCCTGGAATCTCCTCCATGCTCTTAAGACTGTGCTGGGAGGCACAGCAAATGTTCTGGCAATGGCACGTATTGATGTGCCATCCTGGAGGAGTTGGACTGCTGGTGCAACCTCCATAGGGTCCAGTTAATGCCTCATGCTAGCAGTAGTAACACTGACCCTAGCCAAATGCAAAACTAGTGAAAAACAGTCAGAAAAGATGAGTAGGGTAAAAAAATGTCAGTGGCCTCCACCTGTAAAACCATTCCTGTTTTGGAGGTTGTCTCATTGTTGCACATCTAGTGCACCTGTTAATTTCATTAACACCAAAGGAGCTGAAACTGATTATCAAACCCTCTCTGCTACTTAAGTGACCAGATCAATATCCCGGGAGTTTAATTGACTTGATGCTATAATGCTATTAAAAGTGTTCCTTTTTTTAAGCAGTGTATGTTGAAATGATTTGACAATTTCAGGACCTGCAAGGTAAGTGAACGTATAAAATACATTTCTTCCTCAACTGCCCTGCCCATGCCAAAAAGCTTATATAGGCAAAACATATAGGGAGATCAGAAGGAGAATAGCAGAACACATTACGAGTATAGTCAATAAAGATGATCAAGTTACCGTTGCCCGTACATTTTGAAAAGTGCCATAACGCTGAAAGGGTTCAAATGCAGCTCGGTACCAGTTGACTTTGTCAGAAAGGAGGGGGGACAAAGATAAAATCCTCCTGCAAAAAGAGGCAAGGTGGACTTTCTTGTGTAATACATTCCCCATCAGGGTTAAATAATGAGCTGTCTCTTCAACCGTTCCTGTTGTAGCAATTTACTCGTTATAATAATGGGAAAAATCAGTGTTTAGATTAGTTTAAATAGTGGACTGTATGGGATGATTGATTTAGTGAGGTGATGATAAACAAATCCTTTTTGAGTCCCACTTTGGAATATGGCAGGGTCAAATAAGCTCATATGGCTGTGATACTGTAATGGATAAGCACTGGCACTGCGCAGTATTATATGTACAGTGGATATAAAAAGTCTACACACCCCTGTTAAAATGTCAGGTTTCTGTGATGTAAAAAAAAAAAAAAAGACAAAGATAAATCATTTCAGGACAGTATTTTTCCTCCTTTAATGTGCCCTATAAACTGTACAACTCAGTTGAAAACCAAACTGAAATCTTTTAGAGGGGGAAGTAAAAATAAAAAAAAAACTAAATAATGTGGTTGCATAAGTGGGCACACCTTCCTATAACGGGATGTAGCTGTGTTCAGAATTAAGCAATCACATTCAAACTCATGTTAAATAGGAGTAAGTACACACCTGCCATCATTTAAAATGCCTCTGATTAACCCTAAATAAAGCTCAGCTGTTCTAGTAGGCCTTTCCTGACATTTTCTTGCACCTTACAGCAAAAGCCATAGCCCTCAGAGAGCTTCCAAAGCATCAGAGGGATCTCATTGTTAAAAGGTATCAGTCAGGAGAAGGTGTGGGAGATTAGCTCGTGGGGATCAGTTTCCCGGAGGAAAAATAGTCAGCGTGCAGGCAACTTTCCTTAAAATCTGGCGGCTTGCCAGGTTTATGCATAAATAAGTTTGCAGGTTAAAAAAAACAAAACAGAATACAAGTCCTTGCCGTGTGGCGCTAAACTAAACAGTATAGTTTCCTCACTATACGGTGTGGGGCTGGCCCCCGACGCCCTCAAAACATAAGCAGAATGCAAACCTTGGTTTAAAGTCCAAAATGGCACACAGAGCTCCCTCAGATCCCTCTCTGAGGTTCAGGCCAGAGCTAGAGTATGTTCTCTTCCTGGTAATTTAACCACTTCAGCCCCGGAAGGTTTTGCAGCTTTAGGACCGGAGCCCTTTTTGCGATTCGGCGCTGCGTCGCTTTAAATGACAATTGCGCGGTCGTGCGACGTTGTACCCAAACGAAATTTGCGTCCTTTTTTTCCCACAAATAGAGCTTTCTTTCAGTGGTATTTGATCGCCTCTGCGTCATTTCTGATCGCCGCTATAAACAAAAGAAGAGTGACCATTTTGCAAAAAAACCCAAATTTCTTACTTTGCTAAAATTCAAATCCAAAAAAAAAATATAAAAAAATATTTTTTTTTCACCGTTTTTGGCCGATTTATATAATTCCTCATATTTGCGATAAAAAAAATTGCAATCTGCGTTTATTGATTGGTTTGCGCAAAAGTGGCCGCTTTTACGGATGGTGAGAATTCATTTCTGGGGTTTTTATTTTTTTTTTATTTTTTACTAGTAATGGCGGCGATCTGCGATTTTTAGCGGTAATGCGATATTGGGGGGGACATGTCGGAACATTTTGACACTTTTTTGGGACCAATGACATTTATTCAGCGATCAGAAATTTAAATGTCCACTGATTACTGTATAAATGTCATTGGCAGTGAAGGGGTTAACCTGCAGGGGGAGAGCTAGGGGTTAATAGTGTTCCCTGGGTGTGTTCTTACTGTGGGGGGGTTGGGCTAACATGGGCATGAGAGATCTAACTGATCCCAGTGACAGGGATCAGTAGATCTCTCATGCCCCACTGACAGGGCGGGGAACCGCCGTGTTACATCGGCGGTTCCCCGTTCTGTCTCTGTTGCCGCTCATCGCGGCTCGCCGGCGGACATCGGGTCCGCCCGAGACGCGGGCACACTCCCCAGGAGTGCAGCGGGTGCACGCGCGCGCCCCCTGGTGGCCAAATGCGAATCGCCGTTTATTCACGGCGATTCGCGCAGCGCTCCCCCACTGCCGCCGTGAAAAGACGGCGCGCGGTGGGGAAGCGGTTAAGCCACCTTCTGGTGGACTTGAGTGGACCGCAAACTCCAGATCGGAACCAGCCCTGCCATGGTGGCTGGTAAAATCCGGACCAGACTCTGTCGAATCCAGTCCATATGAACGCATACGAGGCGACAGGTAGAGTCCATCTACCACTTTGCCTCACATATCGTCACAAAGGGTACAAAAGAATTTATAAGGCATTAGATATACCATGGAGCACAATGAAGAGAATCATAATCAAATGGAGAAAGTATGTGCACAACAGTGACATTACCAAGAACTGGACGTCCCTCCAAAATTGAGAAGAAAACTGCTCAGGGAGGCTGCCAAGAGGCCTACAGCAACATTAAATGAGCTGCAGGAATATCTGGCAAGTACTGGCTGTGTGGTAACATGACAACAATCTCCCATATTCTTCATATGTCTGGGCTATGGAGTAAAGCGACAAGACTGAAGCCTTTTCTTGCCGAGAAAAAACATCCAAACCCGGATAAATTTTGTAAAAACACATCTGAAGTCTCCCAAAAGCAGTGGTGGCTGGTGAAATTTTAGGATGGGGGGGGGTCAGACCCTGCCCTTTTTGACCCCTTCCACTTCCCATAAATACCACCCATTGTGTCAGAAGTACACAGCCCAGCATCTCCAGATTGGGTATACAGCATCACCAGGTGGGGTATACAGCACCCACCCTTCACCTTCCCCAGTTTTTACCGTGCCAGAC
>BLSH010048066.1:1526210-1540834 GCA_018402905.1 Glandirana rugosa | reverse complement strand
TTTTTTTTGAAAAGTCTGGGTTCGGGTCCGGGTCCCGGACACCCAAAAGTTTGGGAACGGACCCGAACTTTACAGTCCGGGTTCGCTCAACACTAACTGTGAGTGCAGAGCATCACGTAAAGCGCACTCCAAAGACTTATAGAAAAGGCGTGTAGCAAAAAAAATAATAAAATTAGGCAAAAAATACTTGTTGGGGTACAGTTGAGTGGTAGAGGGGGAGCTTGGAGTTGGAAAGTTCAAGTTATTTCAAATTGCATATCTGTGCTCCTAAAAATGAAAAAGATCAGCTTGTGGTCTACAATATAATGTGTACACATCGCTTAGCCCCCTTTCACACTGGTGAAACTTATCATGCGATTTGGAACTGTCAAATTGCATGACAAGTCGCACTCCATTGTCGGCAGTGGAACCGTTCATATCGCCACGACTCATGTTGCAGCGATTACTACTTTTTACCAATTTTCATTGCGACTTGCATAGACTTCTGTTAAATGAAGTCACACGCTGCAATGAAATCAGCAGGGCAAACCGCGCTGATGTGTGGCTTTGAAATCGCGTTGAAGAAGCGCTATTTCAAAGCCGCACCGGTGTGAATGGATGCTTAAAGTCAGGGCCTCAAGAAAGTTGACAAAAGCAGAACAATGTTTTTTATTGAACAAAGCTAATATGTTTTAAGTACATTTTTTTTTTAAATAAATACTTGAAAATTGATGCATTTGTTGACAGCATGATCCTAGTTTGTTCAAGATTCCAACTATTTTTTTTTTTTTTTATGCCATTTCATACGTTCATATATTAATGGGAAACCGTGTACAGGCAGAAAATCATCTGCAGCTGGTTACTTGTAAAAGAGCACCCCATCAGCAAGGTTTTCTTTTTTGTTTTGTGTTTTTTCCAGCATGAACGTGATGTTTGGTAATTGTCCCCATTGGGTTTGCAGTAAGTTCCTGTCTGGTTAAGTTGATTTCAGCATAATGGCCTAGTCCTTTCTACAGTTATAATGTGTGACGAATATAATGTATTACAGTGACACCATGGCCTCCTTTGGGACATTCTTGAAATGAATGACCAGTCCATGTTTTCCAGATGGGCACCTTGCCCTGTCAGCTTGCATGCATCTGCTCCTGTAAGCCCCCACGTGAAGAAATATTCCAGCAATGTACCTCTTTTAGTGGTGGAAGTAAGTATTGTACTCACTATCTCACACTATCTCTCTTGGATCTCCATATTTTATGTCATGATAAGGGAATTATCTGTGTGGGTTGCTTATTCCAGATATAGTCTAAAGCAGCTGTTTCTGATTATCTGTATGAAGATCAGCTGAGCCAAGCCCATGGGGTAATGTTTTAAAGCCAAGTCAAACTTTAAACAAAATGCTGTTTTCAATTGCAGGATCCTAACCTAAGTAACATCGAAGTCCA
Source organism: Glandirana rugosa (assembly GCA_018402905.1). Lineage (NCBI taxonomy): Eukaryota > Metazoa > Chordata > Amphibia > Anura > Ranidae > Glandirana > Glandirana rugosa. Next base: position 1,539,413 of record BLSH010048066.1, on the reverse strand, counting down.
TTTCTTGCCTGATATTGGTTGCGGATACTTGCATTGTTTCCGTTCTCCAGTCTTCTTGTTACATAAGTTACTAGATGTAGAACACAACTAATGCCTAACTCCGGCTTCAGGAACAGTTATATTGTTGAACTTAGTGCATATAAACTGGAAAAATGTAATAATTCTGTAAAGGACTGCAAATGGTAATGCTTAAAGTAATTGTAAAGTGTTTTTATTTTAAATAACAAACATGTTATAATTACCTGCTCTGTGCAGTTGGTTTTGCACAGGTAATCCTGGATCCTCCTCTTCTGGGGTTGCTCTTTGCTGCTCCTGGCCCCTCTGTCCTGTTGAGTGCCCCCTCAGCAATCAGGTTGCTATGGGGGCACCCGAGCAGAGCTGCAGCTCCGTGTGCCATTCAGATATGGAGCTGCTGTTCGGCCCCATCCCCTCTCTCTCCTGATTGGCTAACTGACTTTGACAGCTGCCGGAGCCAATGGTGCCGCTGCTGTGTCTCAGCCAATCAGGAGAAGAGTCCCGGATGGCCGAGGGACTTGTGAACATCGCTGGACAGAGATGGGGCTCGGGTAAGTATTAGGGGCTGCTGGGGAGGCTGCTACTCACAGAAGGCTTTTTATCTTAATGCATAGAATGCATTAAGATAAAAAGCCTTTTGCCTTTACAACTCCTTGAACATTTGCATGTTATTCTCTGAAAAACTGTATGCACAATATGATAGAAGTAAAAAGTTTACCTGTATTAATCTGAGTATTCCGGGGTGTAATAAAACTGATTATTTCTTTCATGCAGTGTTGGCTTTTGTTTTTTTGTTTTTATTACGATTTACTGAATACTTTATTTGAAGTTAGAAAAATATAACTAGTTTTAATCACCAGGAAAAGTCAGGTGCCGCTTATATTTGTAGTCTAGGATTTTTTCCATTGTTTAAAAGCACACATATTAGGCATTACTGTGCAATCCATTAGCTACCCCCCCAGCATGGCCCACAGCACCCTGGCTTCTGTTTACATCCTGCTGTGCTGCTGCTGCAGCACCGGCTTTTGCCAGCTGCTTTTAGACAGAGCTCTCTAAAGAATGTACAAACTCCTTTGTGATTAGAGATTGTTGAAGCATACATCCCCAGACCAAATTTAGCAACCGATGAACAGAAGTATAACTATATCACTTATTTGATTATCTAAAAAACAAATGTCATATACACCAATCAGCCATAACATTATGACCACCCACTATAAACTGTGAAGGCATGGACTCCAGCAAGCCATCACTAGAAGATCCTCTAAGTCCTGTAAGTTGCGAGGTTTGGCCTCCATGAATCGGACTTGCTTTTCCAGCACATCCAACAGTTGCGCAATTGGATTGAGATCTGGAGAATCTGGAGGCCAAATCAACGCCCCAAACCGATTGTGTTCCACAAAACTTTCTTGAATTCATCAGACCAGGACACCTTCCATTGCTTCCTAGTCCAGTTCTGATGCTCACATGCCCATTGTAAGCAATTTTGGCTGTGGACACATGTCAGCATGGGCACCCTGACTGGTGTGTTGTTACACAGCCCCATATACAACAAACTGTGATGCACTATGCATTCTGACACCTTTCTATCTGAATCAACAATAACTTTTTTTAAAACCATTTGAGTCCCTGAGCTAGATTCAGGCTAATCTATGCATTTCCTCCAGTGTGATTTCTGCCTCAATTACTCTGCAAAACAGAGCAAGAGAAGAAATGTATAATTCTCATTGCACCAAACTGGCCCAGAAGAACATGGTACACAGACATAGTCCAACTTCTAGGAGATGAACCCTGGCCCCTTCCAAACAGGTCAGACCTGTTGTCTCAAGGCCCCCTGTTCCTTACGGTTTCTCAGTCACTGGCTTTAACGTCATGGCTGTTGAATCTTATATCTTGAGGGACAGAGGGGTCTCTTAGTCTGCCATTCTCAGTGTCCATTCACATGAAGGCACCAGCCTATAACTTAGGGTCTATGAATATCAAACCTGTCTTGTACTGTACTCCAAGATATGGAATCTATAGGTAAGTCAATATTCATTTAACAGCTTCAACCTTACTGGCTGCTGCTGTCAGTGTGCCCCTCTCTGTGTGAGGCATGCATTGGGAGAGTTCCTAATCTTATTCAGGTGACAGTGCAGAATTTTAGATTTCCCATCACTTTCAGTGACCAGGACAATGTAGGGGGATGGTTTACTAATTGCCTCTGTGGCGCACCTCCATCCCTAGTCATATTGAAAAACAAAAAGGGGCTCGTGGGACTTAAAGTGAGACCAACACATGGTCCAGAAAGACATGCAAGTAGTTTGAGTAAAATACTTGTTTTATTGTTTATAATAAAACAACAAGTTATAGACCACCGAGGTCAAAGCCTCTGCACAATAGGCATATAATATGCTTCCAACCAATAACATGTACAAAAAGAATGAATACAGAGATGATGGAGTTATACACAATGCATCTTTAACTCGACGCGTTTCGCGAGCTCCGCTCGCTTCCTCAGGAGTGGACGCATGGCATCTACAAATAGACAAAATGAATGTATGCAGTACAAATGGTTTTTAGTGATAGTATAATAGCAGGGGTCCTGATAGGTACCCCATAGTTACATGTGTGAGTGTACTCTGAATAGGGGACGCCCCATGGTCACACTGGGAGGCACTCAGCACGGGAGCTGAGGGGGAGTGGTGGCCGACACCCACCCGGGGCACGGGACCAGCACGACAAGGAGAGGTAGAGAGGAAAGGTGACAGTCAGCTCCATGGTTCCAAGGTGTGATGTAACTGGTAACAAACATATATTGTGTATATTAATTATAATGTATCATATCATGAAGATAAATGCAAGTGGACTCAATGATCCCGCTTTCATGAGTAGGAAAGTAGATGTATGTACATGAATGTATGGGTTGCATCACTGGATCCAAGAAGACAGACGTAAGGATAGTGAGGTGTGGAGCCAAGCTAAAAGAAATCAAAGGGGGAATAAGAAGGAGAGACAGAAGGGAGAAAACCGGGACAATGGTCATCAGGACAAATAGGATAAATCACATTTTTGCAGATTCAGACAGAAATAAAACCTGTCAGGATGTCTAACCCTTCCTTACTCTGCCCAAAATAAAAAAATTCGGATACACTATCCGGTGCTTACAAATATTCAATCTTGACTGGTTTTATTGTGCAATGCTGTTCTCACAATGAAACCTTTCATAATATGTACTATCATTATAAAGGTAGGAGGCTCTTTCTATGTTCATGTTTGTTTTTATAAGCTTTTCCCATCACCATTCTCATGTTTTTCTTTAAACATTTCTTTTTTAGTAAGTTAGCTTTCCGTTTACTTTGAAATGGTCTCTTTCTAATCCTATGAAATGTTCTTTGGATATATTGTTAATCGGAACCTTCTGTTGACAGCTATTATCTAAAATATACCCACTGCAGTCTGTAGGACTTTGAAACATATTAAAGGAAATTGTATTATTATAGTAAGATCCAAGACATTTAACCTTGTGTTTGCTAAAATTATATGTAAGTGCAATTCTCTAGTTGCATTAATAATATCAATGACCATCTTCATTCCTTCCAAAATTTGGAAGGGCCATTAATGCTACTAATGCTGGTCATAGATGGGTCAGATTTTATCGTTCAACCAAGTGTATGGGGAAATCCTCTCTGGTGAGCTACTGAATACTGACAGCCGGGAGACTAATATACTGATCAGTGTTGCAGGCTACAGCCCATGGCTTTGATCAAGCAGGGAAAATACGACAGGGCTGTTAAATAGAAGTCGATGGCCAGATTGCAAAACCAGTATGAATCCACTATCTACATGTGAAACCCCCCTAAAATATATAATGAACTATCAATGGAAAATAGCATGCTTACAGTGAGAAAGAGAACTCTGTGAACAGAGGTAAAGTCCACTTATGTAGCATATAAAGTTCATGGGATCAGACTGTTTGGGTGAGTATTGCACTCCAGTAGGCAGCTCCACCTGAGACAAACAATTTCTGAGGGGGCACAAGAACTGAAAAGGGACAATGTTTCCCAATTACACATGCGGCAGTAGAACTACTACAGCACCCATCAGACTGATATGCTGCGTGCTGTAGTTCTTCTGCCACATGTGGAATTGTGAAATATGCTCCCTTTTCGGTATTTGGTCCACCCCCCTGTACCTCCCAATGCTATAGCCAATTTGGTCCTTGTTGCCTGCAGAGCCCGGTGTTCTGATATCCACTCCCCTATTTAAATAGAGCCCTGCTTTTCATCTAGTCATTGGTTTGATAAAGAAGCCAATAGCAGTGTCTAAACACATTACCATTGCAACCAATTTGTTATGTCACATGCGCTTCTGCGCACCATGGTGATTCTTCTGACTTCTGGAATTGGTGGATTCAGCCTCCCATCCATTGACCGCACTCTGACTGTCGTATGCGTCTCCTCTGGGCGGATTGTCTCCCAACATATGGGTACAGACAAGCTGTTTTTACCATTGCTAATGTAAGTTTGTATTTTGGCTTTTTTAACACTATTAAATACCCAATATTGCACTCAGTTGGCGCCCCCTTGTGTCTTTTTGTTTTTCAGATTTTTTTTTTTGCTCTTTGTACAATCAGGAAATGTCCCTTTACTTTCTGTCTTACAAACTCAACAGAAAGTTAGAGGACCTCTCCCAATGTCATGGGAACCCCACCCCCCCTTAAACAGTTGTCCCCAGAATGGATGTGCTCATTGGAAAACTTTCTCTTACCTATTGTTCTGGAGACAACTGTAAAGTTTTGTATGTCTCCTCACTTACTTTCAGTGTTTTTCTTGAAAAAATAGTAAATGTACATATTGGGTATAGGTAAAATGCTGTAATGCACAGGTCAGCTTACTGCCATGTCAATTTGTCATATATAAAGAAAACAGATTGTAATAAACAGTAACATAAATGGAGTGCACCGATAGTGAAACTCTGCCATAAAAGACAAAGAAAGCATTAGCACCTGTGACAAGTGAAAAATCCATTGGGAGTCCATGCAGCATCTTGCATTCAGTGGCACCTTCTGATCTACTTCAGCTAGGGCAGTGGTTCTCAATTCATGTCCTTGGGACCCACTAACAGGCCAGGTTTGCAGGTGATATCATTTGCTCCTCAGTGATTGCAGTATTCTAGTCTGCATTTCCCTAAGGCAGTGGTTCTCAACTCCGGTGCTTGGGACCCACTAACAGGCCAGGTTTGCAGGATAACTGAATACATCACAGGTGATATCATTTGCTGCTCAGTGATTGCAGTATTCTAGTCTGCATCTCCCCCAAGGTAATACTTAAAATCTGGCCTGTACTTCGGACTCCGGATCTCGGACTCCGGATCTCGGACTCCGGATCTCGGACTCCGGATCTCGGACTCCGGATCTCGGACTCCGGATCTCGGACTCCGGATCTCGGACTTCGGATCTCGGACTTCGGGATTTCGAACTGGAAAATTATGAACTAGGGATTTGGAACTCGGAACTGATTTGGAACTCGGAACTGATTTGGAACTCGGAACTGATTTGGTACTCGGAACTGATTTGGTACTCGGAATTCGGAACTCGGAACTGATTTGGTACTCGGAATTCGGAACTCGGAACTGATTTGGTACTCGGAATTCGGAACTCGGAACTGATTTGGTACTCGGAATTCGGAACTGATTTGGTACTCGGAATTCGGAACTGATTTGGTACTCGGAATTCGGAACTCGGAACTGATTTGGTACTCGGAATTTGGAATGTGGAACTCTGAGCATGGAAATCTGTATTTGGAATTCAGAATCCTTTTTGTTGAAAGTTATGGAACTTGGAACTCTTAAAGTGATGGTAAAGGCAAATTTTTTTAATAAAAAAAAATAATAAACATGTTATAGTTACCACCTCTATGCAGTTAGATTGGCACATAGCCTGGATCCTCCTCTTCTTGGGTCACTCTTTGCTGCTCCCCTCACCCAGCAGCTCTCTATGGGGTACCCAAGCTGAGTCAAAGCTCCGTGCATCCATTCAGACACAGAGCCCCGACCTGGCCCCGCCCCCTCTCCCCTGATTAGCTGATTGATTTTGGTTGACAGCCGCGGGAGTCAATGGTGCCGCTGTTGTGTCTCAACCAATCAGGAGGAGTGTCTGTGACAGCTAAGACACTTATGGATATCACTGCAGAGAGAAGGGGCTCAGGTAAGTAATTGGGGGGGGGGGGGTGCTTGGGAGGCTGCTACACACAGAAGGTTTTTTTATCTCAGATAAAACAACTTTCTGCCTTTTACAACCCCTTTAACTTTTTAATTTGGAACTCAGAATTCAAAATTTGGAATTTGGAACTTCAAGTTTGGAATTCAGGATTTGAAACTTGGAGTTCAAAAATTAGAATTTGAAACTTGTAATTCGGAAATTAGAATTTAACATTTGGAACTGATTTGGAACTTGGAATTTGGAACTTGGAATTTGGAACTTGGAATTTGGAACTTGGAATTTGGAGCTTGGAATTTGGAGCTTGGAATTTGGAACTCAGAATTTGGAGCTTGGAATTTGCAGAATTTGGAGCTTGGAACTCGGAATTTGGAGCTTGGAATTTGGAACTCGGAATTTGGAATTCTAAAATTCGGAACTTGGAATTTGGAATTCTAAAATTCGGAACTTGGCATTTGGAACTCGGAACTGATTTGGTACTCAGAATTCAGAACTCGGAATTTGGACCTCAGAACTGATTAGGAACTCGGAATTCTGAACTCGGAATTCTGAACTCGGGAATGAGGAATTTGAAACTCGGGAATGAGGAATTTGAAACTCGGGAATTTGAAACTCGGGAATGTGGAATTTGGAACTCGGAACTGATTTGGAAATTGGCATTCGGAATTTGGAACTCGGAATTTGGACCTCAGAACTGATTAGGCACTCGGAATTCTGAACTTGGAATTCTGAACTCGGAACTCAGAATTTGGAATTCTGAATTTGGAACTCGAAACTGATTTGGAATTTGGAACTCGGGTCTCGGCATATGGAATTTGGAACTCTGAATTCAGAATGTGGAATTTGGAACTCTGAAATGCGGAACTCGGAATTTGGAACAAAAATTTGGCATTTGAAACTCAGACCTGATTAGGAACTCAGAATTTGCAATTTGGGAATTTGGAATTTGGAACTCGGAATTTGGAACGTGGATTTCAGAACTCTGAAATGCGGAACTTGGAATTTGGCACACGAATTTGGCATTTGAAACTCGGACCACAGAACTGAGTTGGAACTCGCAATTTGGAACTCAGAACTGATTTCGTACTCGGAATTCAGAACTCTGAGCTTGGCATTCGGAATTTGGACCTCAGAATTTGGAACTCTGCATTTGGAACTTGGAATTTGGACCTCAGAACTGATTAGGAACTCGGAATTTGCAACTCCCAACTTGCAACTCCCAACTTGCAACTCGCACCTCGGAATGTGGAACTCTGACCTCGGAATGTGGAACTCGGAGCATGGAAATCTATATTTGGAATTCTGATTTTTTTTTTTGTTGAAGTTTTGGAGTGAAACTTGGAGCTCTTAAAGTGATTGTAAAGGCTCGTGTTTTTTTTTTTTTCTTTAAAGAACAAACCTGTTACACTTACCTCCTCTATGCAGTTGGATTTGCACAGAGCAGCCTGGATCCTCCTCTTCTCGAGTCCCTCTTTGCTGCTCCTGGCCCCTCCCTCTGGCGAGTGTGCCCTCAGCCAGTAGCTCTCTATGGGGGTTCCTGAGCCAAGTGAGAGCTCCATGCATCCATTCAGACACAGAACCCAACCTGGCCCCACCCCCTCTCTTCCCTGATTGGCTGACTGATTTTGATCCGTGGGAGCCAATGGCGCTGCTGCTGTGTCTCAGCCAATCAGGAGGAGTGTCTGGGACAGCTAAGACACTCATAGACATCGCTGCAGAGAGAAGGGGCTCAGGTAAGTAAGGGGGTGCTGTGGAGGCTGCTACACACCTTCTGCCTTTACAACACCTTTAACTTGGAATTTGAAATTCGGAACTCAGAATTTGAAATTCTAAATTTGGAACTCGAAAATTAGAATTTGGATCTTGCTATTCAAAACGTGGAATTTGGAACTCGGATCTCAGAATATGGAATTTGGAACTTGGAATTGGGATCTTCGGACTCTGGTGAGGCACATAATCTTCCAAATTCCGGAACACGGAAATTTGGAACTCTGAATTTGGAATTCGGAACTCTAAATTTGGAACTTGGAATTTGGGACAACACAGATTAGGTGGTATAGAGGCACTCACGGGTCTTGCAGAGGGTCTTACATTTAGAAGCTATATGAGTTATATATGGAGTACATGGGGCTATACGCTATTATATATATGACTCTAGATGGGGCTAGTACACACATATATACAGAGCATGTGATAGAGGCAGCGCCATGTATGTAGATAGCTCATATATCGATACAAACACTGCATTTTAGATATTAGCAGTAAGGTTATCAGCTTGTAGGAAAATAAATATTATATGGTATATGGTCTGCCTGTATAGCTTGAATCACATTTAATAAGATCTGTGAGGCTCTGGTATCATGGCAGCAGCCGTTTGGCAGTTACCATGGGAACTGGGCTGCATAAAAACAGAAAGCATGATGCAGTCCACTAGCCTGAACCTTTGAGAAAGCCCATTGGGCGCTACACGTGAGGTGGGTGGTGACATCGGGCTGGGACTAGGTGGAGCTGTGTATGCAGAGGTGTGTATTGTGAAATGCTTGTTTTTTACTTCTGAAATGTGAATGGATTTTAATATGGAAATAAATACCTTTTATTAGCAATTTGCACTATGGTTTTTTCCTCTTGCCTCCTATATGACTGACATGGATTTGGATTGTACAGCCAGTGAGAGCGGTGCCACTCATAACACTGCAAAGCGCATATAGACCTCCATTAATTAGTGAGGTCCATTCAAGTAGGTGAGAGGACACCCATAGGTGGGGTGAAGGGCGCTGTGGTAATCAGAGGTAATTACTGAAGAGTTTCTGGGGTATGTGATGGCACACTTGTTTTTGCAGACAATGAATCATTTATTGATGGACTGTATATATATATATATATATATATATATATATATTTAAAAGAAAAGATGGACTCACGTATATTTATTATATCTACTTTTACACTTTTTTCAGATATTTATTTATGCATTATAATGTGAATGCACTTTATTGAAGGAGAGCGCTGCATTTTTTTGTGACTATATATATTTTTTGCACTTTGGATGCATAGTGGTTCTAGCTGCCTCCTATAGTATATAGAGTTGAGTAATAGGTGGTTTAACACAATGATAGCGGTGAACGTTTTTTTTCACATTTATATCTCACATTCAATGGCACCTTCTGATATACTCCAGCTAGGGCAAACGAAGCTCAGAACAAGCCAAAAGAGATCATCATCTGTGGAGGAGGACGTGCCTGTGTTCAGGCTCAATTTGGTTATTTTCAGTCTCAAAATTTGGAATTCAGAATTTGGAACTCAGAACTCGAGATTTGGAATTTGGAACTCGAGATATGCAATTTGGAATTCAGAACTCGAGATTTGGAGCTCAGAGCTCAGAGTATGGAACTCGGAATTTAGCAATTGGGACTCGGGATTTAGAATTCGGAAACCTGGATTGCTATACACTACCAAAGCGTGAATGTAATTTATTTGTGTGGGTAGACTGTATTATTATGTGGAGTATTCATGTATATTTAAAAAAAAAGTCGCAGCAGAAACTGTAAATCTGTTTATCAGCCTATTATCAGTGGCTGTTCTTTTTAATTGGGCTTCATGTGTACTTTTTAGAAGGTACACACAGGACCTAGAGGATGACGGCAATGGATAAACAGGACATTTATAGTTGCACAATAGCAATTATGGATAATTTTTTTTTTTTTTTTTTTTTTTTAACAACTGTGAATTTTTTCTTTGTAGCTGGCTTAACCCTGGACGTTTTGCAAAATGTATCTGATATATAATTTGTAAACTTTGTGTAATCACAGATCTAAAGGGGGGTCACGGGCGCAGACGTCTATATCAGGCGGTGCCCTGGGTGGGTTGAGGCACGCTGGCCTCACTGCATACACAGCTATCACCTACTTGCTATCATTTACAGGTACAACCTTTGTTTTGTCACTCATCCTTTTTTCCTATCTCCCCTCTTTTTATATCTCATCCACCTCACTTGTTTCATCTACTCCACTCCTTCTCACCTTCCACGGTTTGTTACATCTATTCACCCTTTACCTTTCATTTCTCATTCACGGTCACCATTTCATGGTCACCTACCACACACCACAGGTTTTGCTTTTATCCACAGTGGCTCTCATGCTCCACATGGACACCTCCACCGGTGTGCTCCTTCTCACCCGGTGTGCCGCCGGTGTGGACCACCGCTGCCCCGGTTCTCCCCTCAGCTCCCGGGCTGCTCGGTCGTGGCTGACCTCCCCGTCTCGGCGATCCGCCACCGGCGCGCAGAAGCTGTAAGTGTCATTGCCTATCGTCATATGGGGGCTACGTTGTCATCCCCCTATGCATATATTGCTACCATTTTTGTCAGTTGTTTATACATATATAAATAAAATGAATACTGCGCTAAAATAAATTCAGTGTATAGTGATCAAGTCGGAAGTGACGAAACGCGTCAGGGGCGTGGCCACACGGCGACCCGAGACCGATCGTGATACCAGCGGCAGGGACGGAGAGAGGAGAGGAGTCGATGCACTGTCAAACTGCTGCCTGGTAACGCGTGTACAGCTTGTACACCGATGTTCGTTTAAAATGTTTTAGATGTAAGCGCATTATTTGTTTTATTAAAAGATCTTATTTTAAAAGTGATACACTATGAGGGGTTTTTTTCTTGTTTGATCTCTTCCCCTTATGGCGATTTGAGTAAGAGCTGTTGGAGGTTGTCAGCTGGAACTGCTTTAGCAAAGGAGCCCTTTGGATGCGTTTGAGATCATGCACAGGCTAATTTGATCTGCCATACTGAGCTGACTGGGTTGGAGCTATACGGTCCTTTTTGTGATGGTCTTTTGCTGAATCCATATGGATGTATAAAAAAGGCGTTTTTTACTCCTATTTCTGGTGAGCCTCCAATTATAATTTTCTGTCTACACGTGGTGAATTGAGGTGGAAGATTTAAATAGAAGATTTGCTTTGCTATTTATGCACCTTAAGAACTTTATTTTCCAGCACTGGAAATTTTCACCAACACTGGCACTTTACTTGCACTATTTATATAAGCGCTGCTAAACACTGGACTATATGAGTGTGATTTTTTATTTGTTTATACATATACCCTATTATCTTTTTCAGCCATGCTACGGTTTGCTCCTGATGAATGGCTTAAACTTGCCATGAAACGCGTAGGGCTTTCATTGCCGTGCATTATTCACCTGCCTTTGTCTATGGACAGCAATATCCTAATTATCCTCTCCCTAGGGTGCTAAGGGTCACAGGCCAGACTCTTATGTACTTGAGTCTTAAATCAGTCCTACCCAGATATGTACAATTATGCAATTTTGATGGATTGGGGCGTTGTATTTATTCATGTCAATACTGTGATGTAATGACATTTTTTTTACCAATGAAATTTGCATACGCAAATGTCAATCATGTACTTCTTTGATTATATGTCTATCAATAAATTATGAATTTTTATAATCCATCAATTCATTATTCCCCACCATTTTGCTTCATATAAAGTCCCACTCATCTTCCCCAGCGTTTTTTTACGCAATTTTAACAGATCTAAAGGAGAAACATGGACATGGATTTAATAATTTAACAATTACCTTTAAGAAAATTTGGTATTAAAATAAATTCACCTAAACTTTAGTAAGTATTGGTCAAAACTAGGAGATTATGAGCTACAAGGAAGAGGGAGATTTAATTAAAATGAGCACATTAATTATATAGGTGATTCCTAAGATATATTCCTACAGCTAGATTCAAACAACATCAGATTAATTCCAGTTCTGCTGCAATGCTCTTGATCTCTGTTCTGTGCTGTTACCCAGTAACCAAGTGATGACTTAGACAAAGAGGCATGTGCAGATGCAGTATGATGCATGTCTAGCTGAGCACTGCCAACAAAGTCAGCATGTAACCAGAATGTTCAAGATTTTTTTTTTTTTAGAGCTACACTGGACTTCTTTAATAACAGAGAAAAGGCAATAATATGCAACCAGTATAGCAGCTTATTGCAAAACATGCCGATAATATACAGTGATTACAGCAGCCAGTCACAAACCAGAGCAATAATATATAGTCACTACAAAAGCTAATTGCAAAACTGAGCAATGATATACATGACTACAGCAGCCAATCACAAACAGTGCAATAATTTACATTGGCTACAGCAGCCAGTTGGCAACCAAACACACTTTGGGGAGTACAGGCACACTGTGCATAGACACAGGTTAATACAGTTGTGCTCATAAGTTTACATACCCTGGCAGAATGTATGATTTCTTGGCCATTTTTCAGAGAATATAAATGACAAAAAAACTTTTCTTTCACTCATGGTTAGTGTTTGGCTGAAGCCATTTATTATCAACTGTGTTTACTCTTTTTAAATCATAATGACAATAGAAACTACCCAAATGACCCTGAACAAAAGTTTACATACCCCCGTTTTTAATACCATTATTGCCCACTTTAGCATCAATAACAGCTTGAAGTCTTTTGTGGTATTTGTGGATGAGGCTCTTTATCTTCTCAGATGGTAAAGCTGCCCAATTCTCTTGGCAAAAAGCCTCCAGTTCCTGGAAATTCTTGGGCTGCCTTGCATGAACTGCACATTTGAGATCACCCCAGAGTGGCTCAATGATATTGAGGTCAGGAGACTGAGATGGCCACTCCAGAACCTTCACTTTATTCTGCTGTAGCCAATGACAGGTCAACTTGGCCTTGTATTTTGGATCATTGTCATGTTGGAATGTCCAAGTACGTCCCATGCGCAGCTTCCTGGCTGATGAATGCAAATGTTCCTCCAGTATTTTTTGATAACGTACTGCATTCATCTTGCCATCAATTTTGACCAAATTCCCTGTGCCTTTGCAGCTCACACATCCCCAAAACATCAGTGATCCACCTCTGTGTTTCACAGGCCTTGCTGCCTGTAAGGTTGTACTGTTACTAGGTTTTATGTTCCGGTTCAACTGGACAGTAACCGATGT
>BLSH010048066.1:1497793-1519935 GCA_018402905.1 Glandirana rugosa | reverse complement strand
CTGTGCTGTGTGACAGTGGTGGAGGTGCTCAACTGCACTGAGGATGGAGTGTCTATATGGGCACCCTGGCCTCCATGGGTGGTGCTTGCCCACATTTATGTACTTGTTTCCAACAGTTACATTAATCTTTCACCCACACTGACATTTTTTTCTGCAGAGACAAGATGGAACTCTTGATTGTTGCAGACACTCTTTATGAGTCTCCCCAGTGCATCTATGAGTAGAACTTTGAGTATGTACTATGTATAAGGCTGAAACTGTTCAAATAAGGCATCATTCACACAAGCGTTGAAGCCTGTAGAGAGTGAATGGGCCATACATTTATGCAGTTTGAGCCACCAGGTGCCACATGCTTGTGGCTCAGGCTACATAAGCACATGGCCCACTCATGATTTATGTGCCTGTGTGAATGAGGCCTAAAGCAGAACTCTTCTGTTAAATTAGCTTTATTTTTTAGCTGATACAGATTAATACACACATTTCAATTTGCAACAATATTTTTTTTAATAAAAAATAACAATAGAAAAGTACCTTTTAAACAACTCCAAATCTTAATATATATATTTTCTATGTTGGCATACATACTTAACACAATACAAGAAAACAAACTTGACTGTAGATTGAAATCTTGTTTCTTTTAAAGCTCTCAGTGATATTGACCTATCACTCTAACTCCAGGAAAGCACTTTACACTTTAAACAACATTAAAGTACACAAAAAAATAATGCTATAAAGATTAGAGTGGTACATCCCTAAAGTTTCACCATGGCCATCTTTTGAAGATATCGGTAATCAGGACGGTATATATAATGAGGCTGATTTACTAAAAAATTGAGAATGTTCACTCAACAAATTGTGTAAATATTCACGTCCGTTATCCAATCATGTGCAGATGAAATTTATTGAATATGCTCAACTCCTTTAGTAAATTCCCTTCATCGTGTCTTTGATCAGGTGTTTTTCTTCTTTTTGGAATTTGTGTCATGGCACATACATCTTTCTATGCCTACTACATACACCAAGTTTTTGTTACCTGCTGCATTACATATAATAATAGCCCACGCATACAAATAATAGTAGCACCACAAAATGCATAAAACTACCTTAAAACACAAAGCAATATTAGTAAAGGATACATAGCGCAATTGTAAGCAACTTAAGTTACTAAGTGTTAGATATAATGTTAAACATCAGAACAGAACTCCAAATGTTGCAGTATAATAACAAATATAATTTAATGATTAATACAACTGAATGGCCTTTATATACTTGACATTAATTCCATACTCCTGGTATGATATATTTTTTAAAAAATGTAACCAGTATCCATCTTTAAAATATGTTGATCTCTATCGCTACCTAATAAGATTAGTTATCTTTTAACATAGTGTAGTATGCAAAGATGTACATATTAAATCACATGTGGATTGGCCGCTGAATGTATGAGTATCAGCAATAAATATATATGAAAAGTGAAAACGTGCTTCAAAAATATCTTAAAACAAACAAAAAAAAAAAATCTGCATTCTTCATATAATTTATAAACATCTGCCTAAAATGTCTTAAACTGTGCAAAGAACTGTTTGCACAGTGGTTTACGAAATAGGTGAAGAACACCAGAATTATTAGATATTTTTGAAACACATTTTCAATTTTTGAATTTATATTTATTGCATTTTTTATTGTTAACACTGTATTGTTGCCTGAAGGTAATATACTTTTCATTTATATTTATTGTATTTTTATATTTTTAGCACTGTATTTATGGTTATCTGAAGGCTATATCCTTTGTTATTTATACAGCTGCTTTTTTTATTGCATTTTATTCTAAAAGCATGGGGCATGTATATTTATTTATGACAGCAATGTGTGTAGCTTGAAGGGAACAAAGAATTAATGTGATGTAAAACACCATAGGGATTATTATTATTGTGGTCTTGGTATCAGAAAGATAAGCCTAAGCAACTGGATTTTGTCTTAGTTCTTGTTCTTTTATTACCGACCACTGCTATTCCTCTGGATTACCATGGATTGCAAACATCTTATGCATTTTATGTAATTGCTACATCCTGGAATTCCAAATGATGAAGCTGTGTGAGACAAGACTTTCCCACTACCACCCCACAATGTATGTAATGGTATTATTGATTTCTTCCAAATGGTGCATCCAAAAGTAGAAAGCCAGCACAGATAAATAGCCCATACGATACATATTTTGTACAGAATGTTGGGGGTTGCCTGGAGTATTCCCTTTTGCAGGTGTGCATATATCACCTATCCACTGCATTATGGGGATTAGCAGTCTGTGTAGGTTTTTGTTCCATTTTAAGGGCTTAGTAGTATAGGTGCTGTAAAGCATGAAGTACAGATAAGCTTTAAAAGACAGATACAAAGTATGCGTTTTTGTCAAAAGGTGACCTTTAAAGGACCATTTGCAACTGCATATACAAATTCACTCTAATTCTGTCCATAATGTGTACACAGTAAAGTGGTCCCAAATCCAGAACACACAGTGTTTTTCTAAAGCTATTTTTGATAAATGTTCAGTCTGTATGAAGGATTGCAGCACATTATCCCCAGAGATAGTAGTGCTTGTTTGCAGAAGAGTCTGTCTTGACAAGGTGACTGCCCTGTGAGTTGTCCACATTACAAGAAAACCTGAGAAATTGTTAATCCTTTGTATGTATTACTGTTTAAAAAAAAAAAAAATCAATGAGGCTTGTTCTATACTAACGTAAAAGTAGTACTATAAAATCAATACCTACATTATATGCTGCCAAATTTGTAGCAGCTGATTTAATAAAAAAAGCATACTTTAAATTTTATTTTTCTTTTTTGCATTTCTTTACATCTTATTGGGTGTTGAAAGTGAATACCAGTTCCCTTGGTAAGTGAAAAATGCACTTCAAACCCCCTAGGAATTAATTACTGGTGTTTGCTCTTAAAATCACACATTTTAATAAATAATTATATGTATTTGAATGGGGAATAGTTGCCCCCTGCCTTAGGACCTCAATAAGATCTTCCCTTGGCATTGTCTGCACCCTTCAGTGACTTTTCTAATGGAACATGTAAAGAAGGTTACAGAATATTTTATTGTGATTGCAACTATAATTATAAAAACAGATCTGAATTTACAGAGGCAGTGCAATTTCCTTTATAATAAAATATAGCATGGCTTCTGAATATGCAGTTCTCCTTTCCAATTTTCAATTACTTTGGGGCAACGGAAGGCCAAACCTAATTTATTAAAAGGTAAGTTGATACACAGACCTTATTATGAAGAGTTAGAGGTGAGGAAATATAGGTTTGCTTTTAGTTACTGTAATGGTGACAACAGTAGCTCACCTAAAACAAAAGCCAGGCTTAGCCTTTTCATTGAAATTTAAGATAATAGAGGGGGACTAAGAGTGCATTAAAGGCCTGTCCAAAACTCAAATCATGCCCCACTCTACCCACAATGGAAAACATCAACAAACGCTCTACCAGGTGTGGGTAGATTTCTTTCTTTTTACTTGAGGTGACTGATTCTGTAAAACAAATGTGGCTTTTCTGATTTGCTGTTGAACTTACACTCTCTATCAAATCAATATCTAAACTGCAATTAAAAAAAAGAAGATATACAGTATTCACATACTAATTTAAATTGAAATTTACTATTACATTCCCTAATAGATATAACAATTTTAGATCACTTTGAAAACTCTTAAATCACAAAAATAACTCAAATTGTATATTTTTACTTCTCTTGTTTAGGTTGTTGTTTTCCTAAATACTACTTGGCTGATATAAAAAAAACTAGCTGTCATAAGTAAAAAAAAAATAGGTAGAGGTTCCAAAGTACTAGACACAGATCAATAGTTTGTATAGTAAAGGCACCAGAGGCTTCATATACACTACTTATCACAGTAAAAGTACTATAGCTCTGTAATGGATCATGCATGTGGAACTTATTACTTTTGGATCATGTTTTCCATCACAGGCAGTAGCTGGTAAAGTATTTCGTTTTCTTGAACTCCCTAGGTTCGTATCTCCCTAATAACATTCAGTTGGTGATATAGGTTCCATGTCTGGTTCCTTCATCTCATTAGGTTAGGTTACTGGCACAACTACCGCAGGTGGAGTTAATACATAAATTTACAGATTCAGGATGCCAGATAGTACCTGGGCTACACCAGCTCCTATACCCACAACAAGGAATCCATAGCTACTCTGTTAGTCTTGTGTGTGGAGGTCTTAAAGGACCCATGATATAGATCCAAGAGGTTGAATGCAGGCCATATATCCCCTTCTAGATTGCCTGTCACCACAACCCTTATTTCTGTGGCACTGTATGACACTTATTAGTAACTGGGTAACAAAAAACAAATCTAACTAAATAAAGTATTTAAGCTGCAGTTAGACAAATAGTCAGTTTGATTCTTTCAACCACTGTAACAATACACAATATCTGAATAGCTGAACTAACAAAATGACACAATCTTTTGAATTCCCCAGATTCTAGTAGCAGAGAAATGTGTGTGTGTGTATATATATATATATATATAAAAAATACAGTTGAAGTGAAAACAGTTATTTTTAGGCTCGTAAAAACATGCCCTGGTCCCTGACCAATTCTGATCAAAATTAGGATTTGTAATTATAAATCATCTTTTCATAAAAAGAAATGTTACCATCATATGTTTTCTGAGTATTCTGATATCACTGAATTTTTTTTAACGAACTATGATTCCAGTGGACAAGGAATCAAGATTCTGAGTAGCAAGTCAGTATACTAATAATACATAACAAGCAAAAGAACAGATATACAAGAGAACTTTAGTTACAGCAAGAACACTATGTCATTGTGGCCCTTTTTTAAAGCATGCTCCAGGGTACCCTTAAAGCGGTAGTAAACCCATCCATTTAAGAATTTAAAAACCAGTTCCATTTCCGGCACGTGCCGGAAATGTAACACTCCCATTGGTTGTGCTCTAAACCAAACTGTCAAACCATCCAATGGCTGGGGTCATAGCTGATCACATGTGCAGCATCATGGCAGTTGTAGATTAAACAGAGGCCAAGATGGCAGCTTCCTTGGCTGAAAATGATAGGAGGGTTTACTACCACTTTAAGGATGAATTTCAGTTCATGTCAGGTAGCGTATGGCTAGCATTTAGTGATTAAAGTGAAACTCCACATTTTTACAGAAGGGTTAGAACACAGGTTTGTATTGACAATTTGGTTCCTGTTAGGCAGATTCATTCTCATTTTGTCACCAGGATGGAAAATAAGGTCATTTTACAGTTGTCTCCTGAATACGGGTGGAGAAGCAATCACCAAATGGTGACACCTGTTCTAGTGACAACTAACAAAGATGGGGCTTTTCCTCGTATTTGGGAAATTTCCTCTGACTTCTTATTTTGTCACAGGAGTTGTGACAAAAACCAAACAGCAGTAATAGTCAGAGAGAGAGTCTAACCAGGGCTAGATTAAGGGCAACTAGTGCGATAAGCACAGTCCAACAATAGTACCCCTTTTATCCCACCATTGTTTAAAAGAGAAGGGATTGTTTTTAAGAATTATACTTACCTAGGTAAATGCAGCATCAGTCCTCCGCTGGCTCTAAGACTGAGAAATGAGCGATCAAACACCACTGATTGTTCGGTTCCCAGAGCTCCGTGAGCAGAGAGCTGGTGACTGTCAGCCACCATTGTAGCTCAGACCCCCCCCACACTCACTGGATCACTGGGCTGTGGAGTGGGTGGGAGCGGCTGGCTCAGTTCCTCAGCGGCTCGCTGAGAGTCTGAGCCAGGTGGCGGTCCAAGGTTGTGGGCAGATCACGACCATATTGTCGTGATCTTTCCCAAGCCTGGACCCACTCTGTGACATCAACTGACAGTGGGCTTAAGCCCCCTGTCTGCTGAAAATTGGTCACAGGAGTGCAGAACGAACTTCACTCCTGTGACCCACCGGAGAAGAACAGCCAAACAAGCTTTGGTTGTCCTCCTCCTTTAACTTCTTCCCGCCCGCGCCATAGCCGAATGACGGCTACAGCGCGGCTCTAAAATGTCAATAGACGTCCTCCCATTTGGCTTGTGCTGGGCGCGCTCCCGCGGGCGCGAGCGGCACGTGCACGCGCCGCTCGCTCCCGCGGGAGCGTGCCCGCGGGTCGGGCGGACCCGATGTCCGCCGGAGACCCGCGATCTCCTTTCAGAGAGGAGGAACGGGGAACCGCCGAAGTAAACACGGCGGTTCCCCGTTCTGAGAATGGGACACAACAGATCTACTGATCCCTGTCACTGGGATCAGTTAGATCTGTTATGTCCCGACCAGCCCATCCCCCCCACAGTTAGAACACACCCAGGGAACATTTGTTAACCCCTTCACTGCCCCCTGCTGGTTAACCCCTTCACTGCCAATGACATTTACACAGTAATCAGTGGACATTTAAATTTCTGATCGCTGTATAAATGTCATTGGTCCCAAAAATGTGTCAAAAACGTCCGACATGTCCGCCCCGATATCGCAGTCCCGATAAAAATCGCAGATCGCCGCCATTACCAGTAAAAAAATAAAAAAAAATAAAAACGCTATAAATCAATGTCCATAGTTTGTAGGCGCTATAACTTTTGCGCAACCCAATCAATAAACGCCGATTGCGATTTTTTTTACCAAAAATATGTAGAATATAAATCGGTCAAAACTGATGAATAAATTTGTTTTTTTATTTTTTATTTTTGGATATTTATTATAGCAAAAAGAAAAAAATATTGTTTTTTTTTTCAAAATTGACGCTCTTTTTTTGTTTATAGCGGCGATCAGAAATGACGTAGAGGGGATCAAATACCACCAAAAGAAAGCTCTATTTGTGGGGAAAAAAGGACGCAAATTTTGTTTGGGTGCAACTTCGCACGACCGCGCAATTGTCATTCAAAGAGCGACAGCACTGAAAACTGAAAATTGGTTCGGGCAGGAGGGGGGTTTAAGTGCCCAGTAAGGAAGTGGTTAACTGACAGATATGAAGGCACAAGTGCTGAAAGTGATATAAAAGTGTGAAAAATTATAAACCCCCAGACCAAACCCCAAAACTATATTTGTTGTAAAAATGTTTTCATTTTATTTGTTTAAGTGTGGGCATTGATCAAATCCAAGCAACAAACTGAGGCCTTTTATTTAGAAATGATGAATGGAAATCCCTTCTTTGATAAATGATAATAAAAATTATTATTATCTATATTTGTTTTGACCTGGATCTCAGTAAGTATACATATGTGGAGGAGGAGGGTGGGATTGGTTGGTTCAGAGCAAAGGGGTACAAAGGATAAGTGCACGTTGTTTTGATCCTAAAGTGATAATATACCCTTACATATACCCAGTAACTAGCCTCAGGTGATACAAAGCAAATCCTCCTGCATAAGCAGTACCTGTTTATTTGTACCCTTCTCTTCTCTACAGCCTTCCAAAGTACAGAATTTACATCACAATTCTTAGCTCCAGGAGGCAGTGGCAGGGATCTGATGCCATGCAGTGCATAGCATAGAGCAGGGAGCTGAATATAATCTGAGACCTAAGTGGAGGGAATGGACATCCCTTCCCTTTGCACAGTCACATAGGGAAATATGCACAGCTGAGGCTGTCAATCGCCTACTGTGTGCTAGAGGGGAGGCAGGGCAGTCCCCTGGGAATCCCTGGTTTGGCATAAACTGTCAGAAGTCACTCAGGCAGATAACAAAGGCAGGAAAGAGCAGACAGAAATCACACTTGGTGCTTTTGATTGAGGCAAGTAGTACACACTACAGAAAGCTATGCTTGTTTTTTTATCATTCCAGTGGTTTACACCCACGTTAAGGACATATCTAGAAGAAAAGCTCTATGGTGCCCCCTTCCCTTGGTGCCCTAAGCACATGCTCATTTTGCCTAATTGTCAATCCAGACCTGGTTCTAACCCTTACATTGTCAATAAAAAAAAAATACTGTTTTAGTTACATTTTTACTTTTACAGTGGGCATGGATGTGAAAGACCCTTTCTGCATTACACTGAATTGTGTATCATCCCTGTTTGTGGTCACAAAAATACAGTACCACAAGCAGAATGGCGTCACAGACTTTTGTTGCTGCTACAGGTCTTAAAAGGGTAATGTCTTCTGAAAAACAGTACATTCATTAATAAAGATGAACACGTAAATGGCCAGTCATAAAGCATATACTATTAAAAACGATGTTTTTTCTGGAGTGTTTTAGGATACAAGTATAAGGCTACACACAGAAAGACCTGGTACAAATGGCCATATAGAAGGCAAGAACATGAGTTAACTGCACAGGGCACCAACATACTATAATACAATATAAATTCACATACAATAGATTTACTTTACAGAGAATCCTCTCTACATTAAATAAAACTTTTTTTTTATAGTTTAGCATATTAAAATAGAAATCGTTCTTCTAAACTGATTAATCCAAATCCCGCTAGCTCTGAAATGACATAAGACTAGATAATACTGGAAAAGCAGATCTAGTGTAGTAAATATATACAGCTCACTTTAACAAAAATAGTATGAACAAAATCCCTCTATCTTAAAATACAGTTCTTACATTTTTTTTTTCTCTTTTGAAAAAGATCTCCACAAATGGTTTACGCATGCAGCTTAACGTTTCCAAAAATATTCTTTTCTTTAGTTACACACACTGAAAAAGTGGTGGACAAAACTAGTGTCTTTAAACAGAGTGTACGTTTGCTTGGGACGGAGACCACTTCATGTGATGGCTGCTCTAGTTTTCTTTGGACTGGAAGAATAATTAGACAGCAATGTATGGCAAGCCAAGCTTTCACATAAGGCACTTGTAGTTCGTTACAGTGTACAAGGGATAAGGTATATTCATTTGCATTTATCGTCTGTTGGGTAAGGCAGATGTGTGATAGGGGCTGGGTCAAAGTCTTGAAGGAATCTTGATGTAGTGACGATGGGATGTCTGTAAGCCTGCAGGTAAAAAATGAGAAAATAATGCTATTAGAGTATTACCAAACTTTGGCTTTTTTTTTTTAACAGTGACATCGGTGTTTTTACATTTAAAGCGGAGTTCCAGCCTCTAAACAAAAAATGTAAAAGTCAGCAGCTACAAATAATGTAGCTGCTGCCTTTTAAAATAAGGACACTTACCTGTCCAGGGATCCTGCGATGTCCCATCGGTCTGGGTGTAGGTGCCAGCATTGTAACTAAGGGAAGCCTTCAGGTTCATTACTTTGCTTTTTAGGCACCTTAAAAGTCCCCAATTCCATATGCAATTCATAGTTTATGGGATGTGGTGCCTTGTTCCACTCATCTCTGGCTGATACAAATTAATCACAAATTATCTTACATTTTTATCACTATCCACCCACACCCTATGTCTTCAAGTGCACTGCTTCACGGAACTTCCTGTTGGAGGAAGTGCACTCATAACCTCACTACCGGTCAAAAGATTTCATTCATCGTGTACCAGCATGCATAGCACCACTGTGCACGCGTAGTCTGTTATTGAGAAAATTTGGCTGCTCGTACACGCAGTCCGTGAGGACCACAGGCAATGTCAACGTGTCACCTTGTAGTCCTCTAGGGTGTATGCACAAATAGGGTAACTATGACAGTGCTCCATAGTACCTTGCAAGGGAAAGGAGCCAGCTGAGTTAGGAAGAAAGGAAACATAAAGAAGTGGAATACATGGTGTGTGTTTACATCAGCATGTTACATTGCTTAAAAAAATAGGGTTGTAATATCACTATAAAGCCCAACTCCAGGTATTAGACAAAAGCAACCTTTGTGTCTATCCCCAACACCATCCCCCCACCACAAGGGTTAACTTCTCAACAAGTCTAGGGGTACAGGAATAAGAAGTAATACTTACCTTACTCCTCGTTCCTGTAGGTTGCCTCTATCAATGCGTCCACTCCATCAAAGCCTCCTCTACAAGACACTCCAAGCCATGGTTGCACACCTACCACCTCCATGTACACTGCCAGGTTAATAGCCCTGCACTGTATGTTTTCACAAAAGGGGGTTTATTTACTAAAACTGGAGAGTACAAAATCAGGCTCACTGCTGCAAAAAGCTTAATTGAACAAGCTGAGGTTAGAAGCTGATTGGCTAACATGCACCTCTGCACCAGATTCTGAGTGCACCAGTTTTATTAAATCTACCCCAAAGAGACCGTCCACCGCCTGGCTGCCAGAAGGAGAAAAGGAGAGTGCCGAAGCAGGGAATACGGTAAGTAAAGCAGCCACTTCAGCTCCCTGTTGACTTAACAAGAATTTAGCCATGCCAGAGTTGGGTTAGAGAAATATCAAACATAAATGTACCTGTAAACACATTTATATTTGTTAAGTTCACAACCTATAAGCTTATAAATTAGAGGGCTCCAGTCTAGGCTATCACATCTAACTGTACAGTCAATTTCCACAAAGTTCCTATCAGTGTCATTTTGGGGAAATATTCTATCACTGTTAGGTTGCTTTTGCACTGGCATTTAGGCAGTGTGAATCCCAGCGGCATGCAAGCATGCAGGCGGTTGATAGCCTGTTGTTGCAATGTATGGGCTTGGCGGCCACTGCTATTCGCATGCAGCTGTCAATCCTGGCAGCAGGAATCAGTAGAATCAGTTGGGATTCACACCGTGGCTAAACACCCATGCAAATGCAGCCTTGCAGGAAAGGACGAAGCTATAAAAACATTGTTTTCATCCACCAAATGCACTTGTTTGCTAGTATAATTGAAAACAAAGACAGCAATAGTAGAGCAAGGGACAATTACAAGCTATGCCAGGTATGTATTGATGCATGGGGAGATTACCACTCAAGTCCACTTCTAACTCTTCCTTTACACTATCCAAATACATTTTGGTTGGAGTTTTGCTTTCATTAACAAGAACACAAACATTCTGTGTGTTTACATAGGAACAAGTATATTGGATATCTTACGAAGTTAAGTAATATGTTTAAAGCGGAGTTCCACCCAAAAGTGGAACTTCCGCTTTAAGAGAAGGTGACCCCCCGACATGCCACAATTGGCATATCTTTTTTTTGGGGGGTGACCAGGGACCCTGTTTTTACAGGGTCCCAGGTCCACTTCCTCCCCTGCAGCCGCGGCTCCGGAAAGGAAGTCCACCTTTCCCTCTCCCTCTCGGCGATCTTCTGGGACATGTCATAGGTCCCAGAAGATACGCCGGCCAGTCACAAGGCGCAGCACGACTCGCGCATGCGCAGTGCGCGCCCAGCTTTGAAGCCAAAGCCAGTGCCCATACTTGTGATGCCAACGCCGTCGAGGGGAGGGGGCAAAGAGCGAGCCCTCGGGCGACCGCATCGCTGGAGCCTGGGACAGGTGAATGGTCAATTGTTAAAGGTCAGCAGCTACACTTTTTGTAGCTGCTGACTTTTATATGGGTGGAAATCAGCTTTAACAAAAAACCTTGGTAAGGCTTGGTAAGCCTAGGGCATATATTGGCCCATATGTATGTGACTTTGCAAAAATGTAAAATCAACCATTCATATTCTAATGTTGTAAACAAAGGACTAAAAACTTCCTTGTTTCATTAGGGTGATGACTTTACTGTAGAAGTCTTATGAATTGAGTCATTTAGAAAGAGAGGTCATATGCAAATTTGCTAGGCCTAACATCGATATATCACTGCTCTCTGCATGCATGTCAGTATTAGAAAAGTATACCAGTCATGCTGCAAATTTAAAGGATAGCTGTACCTTTATATAAACTTTTGGTACGTTCACCACCCTGCTAAACTCAGGGCTGGTGCAAGGATTTTTGACACCCTAGCCCCCCCCCAGCCTCTCCAGCGTACATAAATGCAGCCTCACCAGTGCCCATAAATAAAGCCTCACCAGCGCCCATAAATGCAGCCTCACCAGTGGCCATAAATAAAGCCTCACCAGCGCCCATAAATGCAGCCTCACCAGTGCCCATAAATGCAGCCTCACCAGTGCCCATAAATAAAATAAAGACTCACCAGCACCCATAAATGCAGCCTCACCAGCGCTCATAAATGCAGCCTCACCAGCACACATAAATGTAGCCTCACCAGTGCCCATAAATAAAGTCTCACCAGCACTCATAATTGCAGCCTCACCAGTGCACATAAATGCAGCCTCACCAGCGCCCATAAATGCAGCCTTACCAGTGCACATAAATCTAGCCTCAACAGTGGCCATAAATAAAGTCTCACCAGCACTCATAATTGCAGCCTCACCAGCACACATAAATGCAGCCTCACCAGCGCACATAAATAAAGCCTCACCAGTGCACATAAATAAAGCCTCACCAGTGCACATAAATAAAGCCTCACCAGCGCACATAAATAAAGCCTCACCAGTGCACATAAATAAAGCCTCACCAGCGCCCATAAATGCAGCCTCACCAGCGCCCATAAATGCAGCCTCACCAGTGCACATAAATGCAGCCTCACCAGCGCACATAAATCTAGCCTCACCAGTGCCCATAAATAAAGTCTCACCAGCACTCATAATTGCAGCTTCACCAGCGCACATAAATGCAGCGTCACCAGCGCACATAAATGAAGCCTCACCAGCGCACATAAATAAAGCCTCACCAGTGCCCATAAATGCAGCCTCACCAGCGCCTATAAATGCAGCCTCACCAGTGCCCATAAATGCAGCCTCACCAGTGCCCATAAATGCAGCCTCACCAGCGCCCATAAATGCAGCCTCACCAGCGCACATAAATGCAGCCTCACCAGTGCCCCTAAATAAAGCCTCGCCAGCGCATATAAATGCAGCCTCACCAGCGCACATAAATCTAGCCTCACCAGTGCCCATAAATAAAGTCTCACCAGCACTCATAATTGCAGCTTCACCAGCGCACATAAATGCAGCGTCACCAGCGCACATAAATGAAGCCTCACCAGCGCACATAAATAAAGCCTCACCAGTGCCCATAAATGCAGCCTCACCAGCGCCTATAAATAAAGTCTCACCAGCGCACATAAATAAAGCCTCACCATTGCCCATAAATGCAGCCTCACCAGCGCCCATAAATGCAGCCTCACCAGCGCACATAAATGCAGCCTCACCAGTGCCCCTAAATAAAGCCTCGCCAGCGCATATAAATGCAGCCTCACCAGTGCCCATAAATGCAGCCTCACCAGTGCACATAAATAAAGCCTTACCAGCACACATAAATGAGCATTTCATTTGAAATTGATCAGCTGTAGTGATATCTTGTCATTCTTGATTGATTGGATAAATATCTGAGTGTTTTGTGAGAACTGATCATAATTCAGATTGATTGGTAGTATTAAACCTTTTTAATTAACACATTGGGCGCAATAGCGAGCAAAATAATTGTCAGCTAAAAGACATAACAAGTTAACATTTTCACTTGGTGATCTGGCCATTGACACACCTCCTGCATTAAGGCCCATACACATGATGCAAATTTTGGACGGGCATTTTCGTACGACAGCCGATCGTCTGGAATTCTTACCATTAGTATGCTCCTTTCGATAGGATTTTGATTTTTAGTAAGACAAAAGCTGGATGTGCAGACTAGAAATTTTTTTTCGTACGGCACGACTACACATGCTCAGAAATGAAAAAATACATACAAAACTATTCAACACATTATGTCACTTCTGACGTTGAATTGGGAAAATTTTCGTATCGTCTTCACTTTCGACACGAGACTAGCATCCAACAAAAAAAGGACATTCTGTCGTCTGAAATTCGCATCATGTATACGAGGCTTTAGAGTGCCTACACTGTACATGAATGAGCGCAGGGAGCAGATATGGACAGCAGCATTGTCAGTCTGGGGGAGGGGAGTGTTAGATGTACTAGCAAATTTAAATACACTAACAAATTGAAGCCAACCCCCAGTTCACACTTTATAATCAGTTACATCAAACATTTTTTTTCCCATTGGTATAAAGATTTTACATAAATAAATAAAAGCTGATCATTGTAAGCATCCCTGCCAGCGTTAAATGGTTTGTCCCATCCCTGTAAACTGACACATCTATAGTAAGCTCTAACGAGCAGGGCCCTCTGATTCCGCTTGTACCAAATTGTGATGTAACTGTACTGTCTGCCTTCATTTTTGTAAAGCGCTGCGCAAACTGCTGGCACTATATAAATCCTGTATTATAATAATAATAAAGCATCCAACAGGCTGCGCTAAATGATGGTGACAGCTTGGCGCTGTTGATATTAACATAAATAGAAAAATTCCTTGAGTATCCATAAAGTACATGTAACTTATATGTATAGAAGGCACTATCAACAGCGCCAAGCTGTCACCATCATTTAGCACAGCCTGTTGGCTACTTTATGTTTTGGTGAACCTTGTTTGGGTTTTTTCTGCCTGCAGCTGGTTTAATTAGTTCATGTTTCTTTTTCTTCCCAATTAGATATAATCTATGTTGGTATTAGTGTGGTATGGACTCTCCCATAAACGAATAGATCTACAGGACAGTTTGTTCTTTTGAAAAACAACAGATTTATACTGACTAGACCACCAGGTGAAAATTGAAGAAAGAAAGCCTAAAAAAGAAAAATAATGCAGCCATAACATCTAGGAATTGGTAAGCTGCAATATAATAAATGTTTACTATTTGGTTTAATACTGCTTTAACGCAACCGTTTTTCCAAAGAGCAGTGTGATCATTTTTTTCTTTTTCTTATTTCTAATATTTTTTGTACGATCATTTTTTTTGTATACACAGAACTTTTTCACTCAAATGTGTCAGACTGAAGCAGTTATAATGAATTGAACTGAACAGATTCCAAAAATAAGGCACACATTTAATCTGACATTCTTGTTAGAGTTAGAGTTCTTAGCTTGCCGCATATGCATCTTTTAAAAGGCAACATGAGCAACATTACTATGCATAGCATAACATAACAAAAAGCCATGCATAACTTAATGCATGTCTCCCTGCTATAAATGTCTATGCTATATAGCCACA
The DNA here is from genome assembly GCA_018402905.1 of Glandirana rugosa. NCBI lineage: Eukaryota > Metazoa > Chordata > Amphibia > Anura > Ranidae > Glandirana > Glandirana rugosa. The sequence goes on along the minus strand of BLSH010048066.1, from coordinate 1,504,986 downwards.
AAGTACTTAAAAGTGTATCACTGAGATACAGGTCATTACAGGAGATACTCAAGTTACCCCCATATGGTATGGCTCTAAATGATATCTCTTTCACTGAAATAACGCTCTAAAGCAGAGGTCTACAGCCTGTGGGCCCCATTCGGCCTGCTACTAGATTTTAGGAGGGCTTTAAATTACATCAGGGGAATTCTTCACCTGGTTCATTTGGCTAGCAGTGGAAGATCCCAGTGATGCTACTTTCCCTAGATAAATGGAAAGCATTTAATTCCCTTTCCTGAAACTATTTCTTCTATAACTTTGATTGCTGGGGTTTCAGTCAAAATGTTTTTAAAAAAATAATTAGAGCACGATACTCTCACTCTTAATATAATATTGTAGGTGCAGCGCTTTCCAATACACATAGAGTCCTTTTCAATAGGATGTTAAACATTCCAAAAGGTGGGATTCAACCGATGCGATTTCCACACACACGTGCTATAAAAGTCCTCCACCAAGAGCAAACCACACATTGACCCTTACCCTCAGTAGTGGATCTCTCTGTATATAGCGGTCAAACACGCTCAGTGAACCCAGCTCCAAACCACCACATCCACAAAGACATCAGATGTATATAGTAGGGTTGTCACCTAATCCCTTTAAACCCAAACACATATGAATTACACAGGTTCTGAGGCTAATTTAATGCAGATAAGGCACCAAGTGAGTTTAATTACCACCTTAATCAGCCACAAAGCCTGTGTAATTCATATGTGTTCGGGTTTAAAGGGATAAGATGGCAACTCTAGTCTGTAGCCCAATCGGCATAAGCAACTCCGGCGAAGCAGGACCTCAGATCCTCAGGTTGAGGATAGGTAAAAGACACTTCATTGTGCAGTCAATCTATATATTCTCAAGAATGTTTCCAACCATTAAGATGGCCGACTTCCACAGCGTGGCGACGTCACGTGACATGGTAAGGGTCAGTGTGTGCTTTGCTCTTGATGGAGGACTTTTATAGCACTTGATGTGTGTTGGATCCCACATTTTGGAATTTTTAACATCCTATTGAAAAAGACTCTATTTTATATGTGTATTGGAAAGCACTGCACCTACAATATTATATCAGTTGTTTCATCACCAGTGAATTGTGCTAGCTGCTTTCTTTATTGTGTATATATATTAAATATTTTCACATTATTGTAAGTGCAGGTAGAGTGTGGTTATATACTGTATATCTGGTATTTGATTCTGGTTATTACTCTCACTCTAAAGTGATTGTAAAGTCTTGTGTTTTTAAAAAAAAATAACAAACGTGTTATACTTGTGGTTTTGCACAGAGCAGCCCCAATCCTCCTCTTCTAGGGTCCCTCTTCGGTGCTCCTGGCCCCTCCCACCTGTTGAGTGCCCCCACAGCAAGCAGCTTGCTATGGGAGCACCTGAGCCGAGTCACAGCTCCCTGTGTCCATTCAGACACAAAGCTACCATTTGGCCACGCCCCTCTCTTTCCTGATTGGCTAACTGACTTTGACAGCAGCGGGAGCCCATGGCTGTTTCTCAGCCAATCAGGAGGAGAGTCCTGGACGGCTGAGGGACTCGTGGACATTGCTGGATAGAGATGGGCTCAGGTAAGTATTAGGGGGGGCTGGTGCACACTGAAGGCTTTTTATCTTAATGCATAGAATGCATTAAGATAAAAAAAACCTTCTGCCTTTACAACTCCTTTAATTCTACATTAAATATGGCAGTTTCCCCCAATTTTCCCCAAATTTCCTATTACTTGTGCTTGTTATAGAGTCCTTAATCATGCTAATTAAAGAAAATTACAAGAGTTGAGATTGCAGGACTCTCTCCCCATTTGCCCCATGACCCCATGACCCCATTTGCAGATGATGTCTTCTATATTACGAACAAACCTTACCACTCCTTTCCCAAACAACTTCTCCACATTACAAAAATTTGGTAGCATCTCAGGGCTTTGGGTTAATGAGTCTTTATTGAAGGTGCTAAATATCGTTCTCCCCACTAAAACCCAAAACCAGCTACAAGACAGATGTTAATTCTCCTGAATCTCATCCCATCTACCCTACTGGGAAATTAACCTTACTACATATTATCACACTGTTTTACCAGGCCAACTATCCAGCCCGGTTCAAACAATTATGGCATACCTTAGAAATGGAAAGGACTTCATATATTCTGTCTAGGAAAGTAGGGGAATGCATGGAAGGAGAGTATTAGCATATGGTGGTTGCTGAATGGACAATTATGACTATAGAACTAAATGTGTACACCCGAAAGTTGTGAAGAAATTATCCAGTGGTTTAACTCTCCAGCACCTACCAAAAATGTTTCCCTCCAAACGCCTAACCATCACCCGTAGAAACCTTCGCCAATTCAACCCTTCTCTCCTCTATTCTGCTACTGACCACCTCTATGAAGAAATCTCACCCCTGTCCTGCCCCAACCAAGCCACTGCCCTCTACAATAAATTGAAAGCCCCATCCTCCACCCTGGACGAGCTCGCTCCCCTCGCCACACACAGAGTCAGGCCTCGACCCCTACAACCCCGGCAAACAGACGACACCAGCAATCTCAAAAAGCGTAGTCGAGCTCTTGAGCATCTGTGGCACAAGACTAAGTCTCTCAAAGACTTCAACCAATACAAATCTGCCCTCCAAAAATAAAATTCTTGCCTCCACACTGCCAAGCAGAGATAATATAGATAGCATAAAAACCCGGGCGCTTTCCTTGCAAAATTGTAGACTCCACTGAGACAATTGAGTTAGTTGGTTTATTGCCTCTGATAATCCCTGCTGCTCTGTATTAACCCCTGGGGGAGTGAACCTGAAATGCAGCAATAATTAAGCGCTAAGGATTATCCAAGGACACAGTGAGGCTTCATCATTGGAAAAAATTGTCACATTTATTTTCATAAGTAACAGTTAAAAACAATGGAAACGATAAGATCATCAATTACCAAAAAGCCTGATGTAAAAAAAGTCCAAATGTGGGTACAAAACTTGCACTGTTTAGGAGATATTCCCTGTAATAGCATGTGCTGACGTCATCGGGGCATGCACACTGAAGAAGGGTGCCGTTTCTTTAGTATCTGTGCCGTGACCGCCAATCACATCGCCGGAGCCCGCGAACCCGGAAGAAGCATGTCACCGGTCACAGAGATGTGCGGGGATCTGCTGCAACAGCTTCGATCTAAGGTAAGTATTTCATAATGAGCTAGTATGCGATGCACACTAGCTCATTATGCATTTGTCTTGCAGTTTTTTTATTTTTATAAACTTTAAAGTGGTTCTAAAGGCTTAAGTGTTTATTATGCATTAAGGTAAAAAAAAGCCTTCCAGTATCAGCTCTATATATTTTGACATGATCCTTAAAAATAGAGTTGACTTTTAAAGAAGATTATTCAAATATTTCTGGGGAAAAAATGCAAAATGCGAACAGATGTATATTTAAAGTGGAACTGCTGCATTTAACCTCCACACCTTCACCTCCAACATGGAGCATGGAGACAAAGGGAATGGGATTTTTTTTTTTTTTTGAGCAGGACGAAGAATTCATAGTAAGAAATAGTTGGATTCTATTTAAATCCAAATTAAACTGCGACACGGAGTCCATCTTCAGATTGGTGGCTGGACCATAGGCTTTAGGCATTGTCTTTTTACACTGAGCTCAGCCCCACTAGGTCAGATCACAAGCACGCCCTGCCTTAGTCATCACATTGTTATAGTCAGAATCCTGAGGTCAGTTAGAGCGCACACAGCATGTAGGATGGAATGTATGGAAATAATGACTCATTGCCCAGTACACTGTGAAGATTTTACAGTGCGGTCTCCAGGGCTCTGTAACTCACCAGCACACTGTTGTTTTCATGAACAGCCTGAGACTCCAGTGGCCAACAAGGAAGAGCACATCAGTATCCACAAGACAGACTGTAGCCACCATCACACACCTGGTACCTGTAAAACAAGATATCCCATAAGTTTCCCTGCACTTACACAACATTCAAAGCATCTGTTACTGGGAATGTACCGTCTTTGAATGTTTTTTAGATTTATACGTGAACAGGATCTTAACAAACAAATGAATAAATCTTAATGTGTTGTATATAAAAAAAGAAAATTGGCAGTAGAGGGAGTATCTACAAATCTGTAAATGATATAAGTCACATTGAAGATTATTTTTGATTTTTATAGCAGGCACCCAAAATATGCTACAATACATGATAATTTCCCTTTAAATGGTTAGGTCAAGCAATGTTTTAAAGTACTAAACTAACACCAAAACGTTTTTTTTTTCATTTTGGATAAAGTAAGGGAGGGTTATAACTCCTATCAGGTTTTTTTTGCCTTCTGGGTCCTATTGGGGACATTACTTTTCACTTCCTGTCCCACAGCCAAAACAGGAAGTGAGAGGAAATACCTTCAAAGTGAGTAAATCCCTAGTTATCCTCAGGTCACCAGAACTAGCGTTCCTTTATTGCAGGGATATGCAATTAGCGGACCTCCAGCTGTTGCAAAACTACAAGTCCCATCATGCCTCTGCCTCTGGGTGTCATGCTTGTAGCTGTCAGTGTCTTGCTATGCCTCATGGGATTTGTAGTTCTGCAACATCTGGAGGTCCGCTAATTGCATATCCCTGCTTTATTGGAAGATTTCCCTTTGATTACTCTTTTGGTGTTAACCCAAAGTTTGTGATTTTCTTTTACTTTCACTTTTGATGATAACGGTAAACATGACAAATAGAGAGGGTGAATCTCCCTAATGAGGCACAGGCAGCAATAAAAAAAAACCTGAAATGGGTTCTAATCCCTCTCCATTCTATTCAAAACTACAAAAAACAAGTTTTGCCTTTAGTTATAGTTCAAATATAGTCAGCACATGGGTTCTTATATGTATAGAATACTACAACTTCAAGCCAATAATTCCAACCCATTCCTCTTCACCTGGGGTTTGTATGTTCTTGTTTTGTTTGGGTATTCAAGCACTCCAGCTGCACTCAGGGCTGGGGCTACCACTAGGCAAACTAGGCAGCCGCCTAGGGCACCTGGCCTACTGTCTGTCTCCCGCCGGTCTCCGTGCTATGTAAGTTTTCGGTGCGGTGCTGACTGTATGCAGGGGATGCCTTTGTCTGCAGCATGAAACAAACTCAAGTGGCAGCTGCCCCATCTGTAAGTAAGTAGTGTCAGAGGCACAGATCAGCAGTGGAGGACAGTGTCCCGATGGAAGGTAGGTCAGTGTAGTGGTCAGGTAGGTTAGTGTAGGGGTCAGGTAAGTCAGTATAGGTAGGTCAGGTAGGTCACATGGGTTGCATCGGCAGGGCAAAGGAGGTGGAGTCCGGGGCGGCAAAATGAGATTTCGCCTAGGGTGTCAAACATCCTTGCACCAGCCCTGGCTGCACTTTTCATAATACAGTATATACTGTAGGGCAATTGTGGGAAGTCCTTATAATGATCACAGTAGGTGGGCACACCCAAGAACTAAAGTGCAGCCATCTTAGAAAAAAAGTCCCCAAGAGTCCCAAGACAGAAAATTCATATCATGCACTGCAAATCCAACACTTAATTTTTTACTCAAGTAGAATACTATTAGGAAGAGATACAATTTAAAAAAGGAGGAGCTGCCCCCCAGCTTGCAAAGAGTCATTGGCATAAGAGTTCACCCCTACAGACATAGTACATACCTCCCAACTTTCCGAGATAAGAAGGGGGGACACCTTTTAGTTCAGAGTATCTAGGCAAAGGACGTACCCCTTGCGACATCCATAGTCACACATGAAGAATTGTACAAAAATACCAGCTAAACTCTTTTTATCACTACTTTTCCCTTATACTGGTTTTCAGTATAACAAATGTAATAATTTGGAGGTTTAAGGAAAGACTAAGTGCAGTAAACCAGCTCTGGAAGTTAAGTCGTTCATTTTTCATAGAGGTGTATACATCAGCTCCACAAACCAAGAACCAGGTCAATTGCCGACAGATTTGGAGAGAAAATTCACCTAACAAGAGACATTTTAGGAGCTATGACAATAAATGGCTGCTACTTATCAAATCACTTCATCACAATACTTCTCTGACCTTTACACTTCTATACATCATCCACCTCTCACAGGTCCTCACACCTTGTGACAACGCCACGCTCCATATGGTTGACATCATGTCACAAACATCCCGTACAGAGACGGATGAGAAGACAGAAGTGAGCCTTGGCTTGTCATCAGGTAATGTAAATGCTCAGTGTGAAAAGAATGTATATTTACTTATTTCATGCACTGTTTTCCTTTGCTCATTTTTTTCTTTTTGCTTTTATTTTATTTATCATGTTCCAACGTGTGCTTTGAAAGACCTGAATATCAGGTCATGATAGTGTGATACCTACAATCGACTCTGTTTTTTTTATAAAACACCAGTCTGACTGCTATAGGAGACTGACACAAGTTTGTTTTGTTTTAGTTATTCTTCATGTCTGGTATCTACAGAGGGGTCCACCGGCTGTCGGCAGTTGTACAGGATTGAAGGATATTAAAGTGCTATTAAATCCAAAAACAAAAAAGTAATACGTTGCAGTTTGCCAATCTTTAAGGCTCCATGTACACATAGTCTACTTTGACCGCTAGCTGCAAGAAAATGCAAAATGTCAGCGTGATCTTACACCGATTTTGCCATGTTTTGTGGCCAGAGGTCAAAGCGTACCTATCCTGAACACAATTCTTCCGCGTTCAGGAGAGGGAGTTTAAAGCTCCCCTAACCGCAGAAGCTCCTAAACTCTGGTAAAAACCTATGTGTACATTGATACATAGGCTTTTATGGAGTTGAGTTTAGGAGCTTTGGCAAAAAACTGCCAAAAGCCCCTAAACTTCAGTTTAAGGAGCTGTAGTGCACATAAAGCCTAAATGTGGTGACTGCTTTTTTAAGGATTTGAGTTGAGGTATTTTCGGATACATAGTTACATGTGTATCCAAAAATGGTCTCAAATCCTCGAAGACGCCAATCCCCTCGAAATTTGAGGGAGAGGACTTGCGCCTTCTTAACACAAGTCCTATCCATGCGAAACTGGAGACCGGTGTTTTGTACCGTTTTAGCCACATTCTAGTGCGACTGTAAAACGTAAAAGAACGTCGATCGCCAGTTTCATCTGATACACATGTACCTCGGAATTTCTAACCGTTTGACGTTGCATAATGAAAAAACAAAAACCTAA
>BLSH010048066.1:1452841-1464898 GCA_018402905.1 Glandirana rugosa | reverse complement strand
AGTTAAACATGCAGCATTGTGCATTCCTCCGGGTGCTCCGGTTTCCTCCCACACTCCAAAGGCATGCTAATAGGTTAATTAGATCCTGTCTAAATTGGCCCTAATATATGTATGTATGAATGTGAGTTAGGGACCTTAGATTGTAAGCTCCTTGAGGGTAGGGACTGATGTGAATGTACAATGTATATGTAAAGCACTGCATAAATTGACGGCGCTATATAAGTACCTGAAATAAATAAATAAATAAAATAAATAAATATGCTGGTAAAAAATACATGCAGAGATGGCATGGTTTTTAGACAATGTATTTTTGTAAATGCCTCTTTATTTTTTATTGTTTGCTGTAGACTTGCAAAAAAGATCATATTTGCAGGACTTCCGGGTAGTTGCATAGGTGCATTTAAAAAATACATCCATCACCATTATGTTTTTCACTTCTGAAAAATAAACTCGCCAAATGCCAAGATCTTTTATGCTTAAAGGACACAGGTCACTTGCACAGAATTCTGACTGTACACCAAACTATCCAACATCAGTAAGGGTTCAGACACTCATCTTAGATATGTAAGCAGGGGTTAATACCCCTTTCGGTAAGGTCCCTCCCCTGGGTGGAGTTGGGGGGTGCAGTACTGTATCTTTATATAAGCTGGTGTGGGAGGAGTCTTTGTCCGAGGAGTAATGGGAACAGACTACCCCTATATACACTATATAAGTCTGTAGTCTGTGAAGGAGAGTATCCTTTGGGGTAGGCCGTAGAGACTCTGGGGGAGAACCACTTATGGTGGACCTGCATTGAAGAGTGTTGGAGAGTTGCCCAAATATTCAGTGTTCATGTGCTAATACATTGTTGTGAATTGTACTTCTGTAAATAAAGCTATGGAGGTGAATAATATGATGTACAGATTTATTGACTTGTTGCAGTTACAGTAAAACTTTGTTAAACGGCTGTATGTGTGAGCTTCCCACTATTGGAGGTGGACCTCGGGCTAGGAGTGTGTGAGTAACCAAAACGGCAGAGTTTATCCCTATACAGGTGTGTGTGATCCCTATGATCTGAGCATGAAGACCCTGGCTAGCTTGTCAGGAGCTGGCAGCGAATCAGGGCTGCCAACAGTTATTGCCCGATATACCAGTAAGGCAGCATAAGCACCCCAATAGTGTAGTATTCGTATTTAAAATACATAACAAAATCTACAATAATTCCTATTAGAAGGGGCTAATTAGCAGTCTATATGCTAAATTTGCCATTTACCTAATAACATCACCTTTTCTACGTGATGCGTCTGGACTTCTTCAGGGCCCAGGGGAGATGACGTAACCATAGTAACCCATATTACCTCTGTTATTAGCTTTCACAATACCAAAGGAATCATTTTTATGTGTCACATAAGCTACATAACAATAAACATTTTTCGTCTTGCATATCTGCCGAATTTATAGCAATTCTTTGTTTACGGACCAATTTAAAACAGGTTCCCAGTACCCAAACTCCAAGGCATTCTCCTAATAGTGAATACTGATTTGGGTGATGCTTTTTCTGTAGGAAAATGTGAGAAGTCAAAGCTAGCATAGATGGCTATGCAGTTAATCACAGAAAAGCCCAACAAATGGCACAATAGGTTTTGTCTCCAAAAACTCAAAATGTCAGCAATATTCATGTCAACCAACGTAGCACATTCCAGATGAAATAATCATAACTGCCTTTCAATGCTTCAGCCTCCATTTTGACACGTACTGCAGTTTACCTAATCTGTTTATGGGATCAAAAGCTGTCTTCAAAATTCAAAAAATATTTTTTAGCCTATTAATACATTTCTGGAGCTGAGACCTATACCGTGTTTCTATATCTCTCCTCTCAACATTATATTACATATATGGCAGTTAAGGTTACATTATTGGCTGTGCTGAAAAGATGAAATCATTTTCCTTGTCATGGGCTAAGCCACAAGGGATCTGCAATCATCTTTTTTTTTCCATTCTGCGATATTCTGTTACAAACAACATTTAAACAGGATGATACACCCCAGAGAAGACAGGCTGTGCATTTATAAATCACCCCCATATGTACATTTATACAGTATCTCATCATCACCATAATGAAGCTTTGACAGTATGACACATTGTATAGGTTAACATTATGTACTCTTTCATGTTAGTTAAGTAAAGCTTACCAAACTCTTTGCATTTTTTTGGATTTTGGCCCAGCCTTGCATCACTGATGCATATTTCTGAAATCATATATGCTATTTTCATGGATAGTTAGGAGAAAATGTTGTTGGACTGATCTTGATTTCATTTTATCAATTATGTGATTGAGCTTGAAGCTGTCACGGATTGTCGAAAGCTGTACATTAACAGACGTGTCAGTGAATAGGCACTCCATTTAACTCTGGCTTAGGACAACAAGGAATAGGATAATAATTTACTTTGCTAAGAACAAGCATGCCCTTTTGCCCATACAAATTAAAACCATATTCCTCATCCTCTACCTAAAACTCAATTTGATGGTGGCAATTTCTTATGGCCTAACAGAGTGGCAAGGGCATGGGCATAGTCCAATAAAAACTGAAAGTAGAATGTATCAATCTAGTTGTAACAAGCTAAACTGGCTTGAAGAGAGATGTTACCATTGCATTTTTTTAATAAAGCGGAGTTCCACCCAAAAGTGGAACTTCCGCTTTAATAACTCCTTACCCCCTGACATGCCACATTTGGCATGTCATTTTTTTATTTTGGGGGGGGGGGCTAGTTTTGACAGGTACCCAGCTCCCACTTCCGCTTATGATGCGCGGCCCCGGGCAGAAGTTCTCTCCCCCTACCTCCCTGCAATCTTCTGGGATATATCACAGGTCCCAAAAGATTGCCCGGCCATTCATAACGCGCAGCACGACTCACACATACGCGGTGTGCATCCGGTTGTGAAGCCGCAAGCTGTCACAGCCGGGTGCCCATACTTACAATGACAGTGCCGCGGAGAGGAGGCGGAGAGGAGCGAGGCTTCGGGCACCCGCATTGCTGAACCGGGGGACAGGTGAGTGTGGAACTTCGCTTTAAGGATGGGAGAAAAAAAAAGTAAAGATCTCTTTTTGGACATTACAATTTTAGACTATGCATGATGATTGTTTATATGCATATACATATACAGTATATATATATATATATATATATATATATATATATATATATACATATTTATCTAGTTTGAACAATAATTTGATACGACTTGAAGGTTGTCATCACACTGCTACCCACCAGACAAACTGTACAGTATTTAGTTGATCATAAAATTTAAAAATAAGGAAATGATCAAATTAACATGTGACTAGAGCACTATGCTTTGCAAAAGGCTAGCATGCACAAGCTTTTGAGGTCTGCCAGACTGAGATCATCTCAAATGCCCTAGTACATTAGTCCTTACACATACATGCAATACTTTTTATGGAAAGTCTGTAAAATTATAAACAGTTGTCAACAGTTTTTAAATTGCTTAACCACCTGCCTACTGGACACTTTCACCCCCTTTCTGACCAGGCAGATTTTCAGCTTTCAGTGCTGTCACACTTTGAATGACATTTGTGCAGTCATGCAGGACTGTACGTACCCATACAAAATGTTTATTATTTTTTTTTTTTTTAGACAGATACTGCTTTCTTTTGGTGGTATTTAATCCCCACTGGGTTTTTACATTTTGCTAAACAAACAAACTCTTTCTTTGTTTCTGTTATAAAATTTTAAAAATAAGTATTTTTTCTTCTTCACTGATAAGGCTGCACTGATGGGCATTAATTGAGCAGTAGAGTTGAGCGAACCCGAACTGTAACGTTCAGATCCGTACCGAACTTTCGGGTGTCCGTGTTCCGAACCCGAACGTTTGAGAAAAAGTCCGGGTTCGGGTTCTGGGCTCTGGTATTTTATCACGCATGTTGAATAGCTGCAGGGCAGCCAATCAACAAGTGTTTCATTGGTTTTCCCTAGAAGCCATCACAGCCGTGCCTACTAATGGCATGGCTGTGATTGGCCAGTGCATCATGTGACCCAGCCTCTATATGAGGCTGGAGTCACAGTGCTGCATGTCACATGCTCTCTGGGTAGTGTAGGGAGAGGATGCTGCCAGCGCTGTGAGGGACAGATTGTGAGGGAAAGATTGCAGATCTAATAACTAGGTAGACATTACTACTATTGCTGTGAGGGACAGATTGCAGTGATAATAACTAGGTAGAGATTACTACTACTGCTTTGAGGGACAGATTGCAGATCTAATAACACTCATCCTGCATTACAGAACGATCTGATTACAGAACGATCTCTCATCCTGCATTACAGAACGATCTGATTACAGAACGATCTGATACTGGACTAGGTAGAGATTACTAATGCTTTGAGGGACAGATTGCAGATCTAATAACATCTCCCATTTTTCTTCCTTTTGCAGCCCTCTAGCACTTGCCAGGACTTTTTTACAGCCATTTTTGAGCCGAAAAGTTCGGGTCCCCATTGACTTCAATGGGGTTCGGGGTCCGGGGTCAAGTTCGGGTAACATTCGGTTACGTTTCCGCAAAGTTCGGCCGAAGCCACCGAACCCGAACATCCAGGTGTTCGCTCAACTCTATTGAGAAGGACTGATGGGGACTAATGATCTGCACTGATGAGGCTGCACTGATAAGGCGGCACTGATGGGCACTGATATGCTGCACTGATGGACACTAATACGCTGCAGTGATGGACACTGATTGACACTGATAAGGCTGCAATGATTATCAGGGCACTGATGATCAGTGCCCTGATTATCAGGGTAAATGTGTGCTGTCACAGGATTGCCAATTATAGGCTTTCCTTTCCTTACACAGTGACATGCTGAGGAAAGGAATTGCTGACATTTGTTTACATGGGATCAGCTGTAACTGGACACAGCTGATCACCTGGTAAAGGGACGCTGTTATTGGCCCTTTACCTCGATCTGAGATCAGCTGTGTCCAAGGGACACAGCAATCACAGAGTATGCCCAATGTGCAACCTCGGGGTGCACAGGGGGGCGGGGTTTTGGGAGGACGCTAATAGGCGCCCTATCAAAACTGGACGACTGCGTTGTAGCCGTCTTTCAGCTATAGCGCAGTTGGCAAGTGGCTAGGTTAACAAAAGAGCAAGAACCTTTTGGTGCCTGCATGCACCTGTGTTATTCTTCAAATCAATCCCTGTAATCTTGTGTGAGCCTTTGGACCCTAGGCACAGGCTGTACACAGGGTATCAAATGAAATGAAGTCCCTCTCCTACTGAAACACATACAGTATCTCACAAAAGTGAGTACACCCCTCACATTTTTGTAAATATTTTATTATATTTTTTCAAGTGACAACAATGAAGAAATTATACTTTTCTACAATGTAAAGTATTGAGTGTACAGCTTGTATAGAAGTGTAAATTTGCTGTCCCTTCAGAATAACTTAACACACAGCCATTCACGTCTAAACCACTTGTAATAAAAGTGAGTACACCCTTAAGCGAAAATGTCCAAATTGGGCCCAATTAGCCATTTTCCCTCCCTGGTGTCATGTGACTCATTAGTGTTACAAGGTCTCAGGTGTGAATGGGGAGCAGGTGTGTTAAATTTGGTGTTATCACTCTCACTCTTTCATACTGGTCACTGGAAGTTCAACATGGCACCTCATAGCAAAGAACTCTCTGGGGATCTAAAAAAAGAATTGTTGCTCTACATAAAGATGGCATAGGCTATAAGAAGATTGCCAAGACCCTGAAAGTGAGCTGCAGCATGGTGGCCAAAACCATACAGTGGTTTAACAGGACAGGTTCCACTCAGAACAGGCCTCGCCATGGTCGACCAAAGAAGTTCACAAGAATGCACAAGCTCAGCATCATATACAGAGGTTGTCTTTGGAAAATAGACGTATGAGTGCTGCCAGAATTACTGCAAAGGTTGAAGGGGTGGGGGGTCACCCTGTCAGTGCTCAGACCATACCCCACACACTGCATTAAATTGGTCTGCATGGCTGTCCCAGAAGGAAACCTCTTCTAAAGATGAAGAGCCGGCCAACAGTTTGCTGAAGACAAGCAGACTAAGGACATGGATTACTGGAATCATGTCCTGTGGTTTGATGAGACAAAGATAAACTTATTTGGTTCAGATGGTGTCAAGCGTGTGTGATGGCAACCAGGTGAGTAGTACAAAGACAAGTGTGTGTGGCGGCAACCAGGTGAGGTGTACAAAGACAAGTGTGTCTTGCCTACAGTCAAGCATGGTGGTGGGAGTGTCATGGTCTGGGGCTGCACTGGGGAGTTACAGTTCATTTAGGGAACCATGAATGACATGTACTGTGACATACTGAAGCAGAGCATGATCCCCTCCCTTAGGAGACTAGGCCACAGGGCAGTATTCCAACATGATAATGACCCCAAACACACCTCCAAGATGACCACTGCCTTGCTAAAGAAGCTGAGGGTAAAGGTGATGGACTGGCCAAGCATGTCTCCAGACCCAAACCCTATTGAGCATCTGCCCGTCATTCTCAAAAGGAAGGTAAAGGAGCGCAAGGTCTCTAACATCCACCAGCTCCATGATGTCATCATGGAGGAGTGGAAGAGGACTCCAGTGGCAACGGGGGAAGCTCTGGTGAACTCCATGCCCAAGGGTTAAGGCAGTGCTGGAAAATAATGGTGGCCACACAAAATATTGACACTTTGGGCCCAATTTGGACATTTTCACTTAGGGGTGTACTCAATTTTGTTGGCTGTGGTTTAGACATTAATGGCTGTGTGTTGAGTTATTATAAAGGGACAGCAAATTTACACTGTTATACAAGCTGTACACTCACTACTTTACATTGTAGCAAAGTGTAATTTCTTCAGTGTTGTGACATGAAAAGATATGATAAAATATTTACAAAAATGTGAGGGGTGTACTCACTTTTGAGAGATACTGTATAATAGCCCTAAACTATGAAAAGAAGCACACTAGAAAAGATAGAGTAGCAGATGTTGTACATGGCAACCATTAAAGCGCAACTCTGGGAAATCAGAAAATTCCTCCTTGCAGGGCCCGCATTACAAGAGATAACTGTTCGTTTAGGCCTAGGGGAGAGTAACAGCATACTTACCCAATCCTCCTATCCCCCAGCAGAAAGCAGTCCCCTATGCTCCAGCGGTAGACTGTCCCTCTGTGTCATCATGTCCAGAGCAGGGCTATGCTTTAGTCTGGATGATGTCAGGCCTTTAGTTTGGTGGAGCAGAGGGGGACCGGTTTAGCAGCACAGGTGAATGGATGATGGAGTAAGTAAATCTTCTTTTCCATACCCCCAAACCTAAAATAGCAATTAATCCTTGTAGTACAGCCCCCACCCCCCCTCCCTGCAAGATGGAATTTTCAAGTTTCCAAATGTGATAGGCTTTAAGATCCCAACTGTTCCAAGTTAGACATAGTCAACAACTTGGTTGCTATAACAACATCACAATGTATCTTTGTTCTAGTGTTCATACACTAATTTACCTAGCAGAACATTCACAGTGTGACTTCATTACTGTTATTACTGCATACTTCAACAGGGTCATTCAGTAAACGCTGACCTTGAAAATATCAAAGCAGTAGAGCAACTACAACATGTAAAAATAATATAGAATGGTTACTTAACTTTATATGCACATTATACGTTTTAGCATCAAATCCATTTCATTAATAATCTTTGCATCTACACTAAGCCATTTGCAGTAATCAAAGCTTGCTCTTTATTGTAGCCAATTTAAGTTACTGACCCTTAGGTACACCAGTGAAAATTAAACCTAGATTTGAAGATCAGAGATGTAGGGTTCCCGCCACACGAAGAGAAGATGGTAAGGACAAGGCAGGCATGATGAGCCTCCTTGTGGTGAGCCAGTTAGCTGGTAGAACAAGGGTTAGTGTGTGGAGTGCACCGTGGTACCAGGAAAGGGCAAGTGGGATACAGAGTGAGGACGTGGCTGATTGGTATCAATTACCTGGGCATGCAGTGAAGCGGGATAGGTAAAAGCAGGAGGAGGTAGAGCAGGTGCTAATTCCGCTGGGTAGAGGGGATACGGCGCCCACACTTCAGGGCTACCCGGGTAAAGTGCAGGCACTGTGAGTTCATCTGCAAGAAAAGAACAAGGACACCATGTTAGTAATAACAATGTTGAAGAACCACAGTGAGAACTGGTGGCAAGATCTATTGCATGCTTTGTGCTTAGAGCGTTTACATTTGATGTCCAATTGATGTCACGGAGATAGATATTCAGTTAGACAGACATTTTACTAACAGTCTCTATTTTCATAGTCTTACCTTCACTCTCCTGTTATAGTAACTTTGAAAAGTGTCTTAATATGACTGTGCAGTGCAAGAAGGACCAGAGATTAACCAAGTTGTTCAGAGTACCTCAATAATCTGATCCGGCACTCCCTCCCTTCCATTGTCCTCTGTGTGAGGGCCCTTGTGCCCTTGTGGGCACTATTCATCTAAGCTCATTAAGTACTGGAGTGGGAGCAGGAGGAGCGGTTTCACTAAGAAACACAATCATATAAAGCATTTTAAAGTGAAAATCTGTTTGAAATCATAACATATGGCCTTACTAGAGAAGGGACTAGAGAAGATTGGGGTTAAGGGCCAACTCCTGACGAAAAAATTATCCTTTGCAGCAGGGATATGCCCGCAGTGCCAGAGTTAATAGCTTGTTTTGTCTATGGAAGAGGAGAAATAGTTTTACTTACCTGGTCCTCTGCTCCCCCGGCAGGCAGCACTCTCCCGTGATTCAGAGGTGGACTGTCCCTCTGCATTCTCACGTCCTGAGCAGGGCTATAGATCCGGCTCTGGTCCTATTTATTTATTTAGTACATTTTTATTTAGCAGTTTCAATTTTATGTGTGTACAGACAGGGCTATAGATTAAGAGGAAAAATCTCAAGAAGTCTTTTGAACTTCCAAAATTTCAATTCTATAGTCAATATCACTGGTGGTCGTAATATGTTAAGGATATATTGCACAATGTGCAAACATCAAACCACCCTACCGTCTATTGAAGGCTAAGACATTCATTACGGTATATTCCAGATACAGCTAATATCATAAGAAATCAGAGCAGAAATACAAGGAAATATGAAAAGGATAAAGATTGTGACAAGAATAAAGAAAAAAAAAACATAAAGAAAATACAATCAACATAAGCAATAGCAACTCATATTGTCGCTAGGCCCTATGTCCCCCTGCTATAAACTATAAACCAAGTGTAGGTATATTTCATTTTGTATCCATTTTTTGTATCAATTTTTTGTACAGAAGCAATTGTTTACAATTGTCAAAACCCTGCTCTGGTTTTGATGACATCAGGACCCTAGACTGCTAGACACTACAGCATGGGGATGCAGAAGCTGTGAAGCTGTCTGGACTGGTAAAGTTGCGGGTAAGAGCAGAGGATCCAAACTGTAGCCTGGGGGCCAGATGCGGCCCTTTTCTTACTTTTATCTGGCCCTTGGGGCAATATTCCTCCCCCGACACCAACAACAAGGCAGTAATTCCTGAACTGACAATTCCTGCAACGACAGGGCATTATTCCTTCACTGACATCAATGATGGGGCACTGTTCCTCCTACTAATTTAAAGATGGAACACAGTTTACTCCCACTGATGCCAGGACATTTTTTACTCCCACTGTCCACTGTCAGTCCAGCACCCAAAGTCTAAATGACAGTAAATTGGCCCTCTGTTTAGAAGGTTTGGAGACCCCTGTCAGACAAAAATGAGCAGTTATCCGTTGCAAAGCAGGTTTGCCCAGAGTTGGGCTTTAACCACTTGCCAGCTACACCATAGCCATCTGACAGCTACAGCAATGTTGTCCAGTTCTGGGAGGACACAGCTGATCACATATCGGGGTACAGTGCCAATCACAGAGGTCCTTTACCACTTGATAAGCTGTGTCCAATCACAGCTGATCACAAAGTAAACACACTTGCTGGTTATCAGCATTCCTTTCTTCATGCTGTCACAGCGTGAGGAGAGGTGAACTGGTAGCTGGCAAGTGTGAAAAGGGACATCTACACTGATAATAAGTGCACTGATCATCAGTGTCCTGATGATCAGTGCAGCCCCAACAGTGCTCATCCGCACTGCCCTCAGTGCTGCCAATCAGTGCCACCTATCAGTGCCCTTCAGTTCCGCATAATAGAACCCACCCGAGTGCTGCCTATCAGTGCCGGCTCATCAGTGCTCATCATTGCAGTCTGTCAGTGCACATCAGTGCTGCCTCATCAGTGCATATCAGTGAAGGAGAAAAATTACCTATTTGCAAAATTTTGTAACAGAAACTAAGAAAAATGTTTTTTTTTTTAAATCTTTGACATTTTTTCAGGAAGAGCCCAGTTCCTCCAGATTTAAGTGGACCTACCTTGTCTGGCCATGGTCCGGGAAGGCAGAGAGTCCACTGTGTCTGTGCCCCCTGGGAGTGGTCAACCTAGAGGTGCTCTTAGTAACACCTGAGTGTGGGGCCACACCGTGTGAAAAGGCACATGGTCACAGTCATTAAAACTTTTTCTGCACCGCGCCTTTTAGGACTGGACCTTTTGGCTAAGTCCGGGGGAAATTTTTGCCTTCCAGGCCTCAGGACCTGGCCAGTGCACATGCACGGCCACTTATTTATTTTAATTTATTTTCCCTCCACTATTTGTCACTTTCATTTTTGTGTGTGTTTTTTTCTCACTAGGATGAAGGGTGTGAGTCCTCGGGCTTACCCTAATGTCTAGGAGGAGGATGTAAGGCCTTCTGGTTCCTTCCTCCCCTGCCCTTGGGGGGGTGTCCCTCTGAGAGAAAGCCACTCAACCCAGTATTCGATGGTCGGCTTCGGCTGACCTAGAAGAACGGGGTCTGCCAGGCCTTCTGGCTAGGCAGACTATTGGCACACTATGTCCATGTCAGGAGCCTTGCTCCCCAGGGAGTAAGAGAGAGGTCCTACCCCCCTCTGGGAGGTGAACTAAAGCACACCCTTAAGTGCACTTTTTAGTGTGTGTTTCACATGCACGTTTTTTGTTCACTTAATGGTTTTTTCGTTTCAAGTTTTTGCACCACTGCAGATTAAAAAAAATAATTTACATTTCCACAGAGACAGAGAATAAAAATAAGCCTGATTAAGTAAAATATTAACCCAAATCATATTTGTAAATCCTGCCTATGGAAAAAATATTGTAATGATATCAAATGTAATGTAGTAGAAATACACAATGCTCCAGAAGGGTTTCATAAAATTTACTTCTTTTTCTTCTCATCCAAACTTGACAATTCTCGCACCTCAAATCAAATTAAAAGAGGAAGGTGCACACACATACATAATACGAACACGTATACAATGTATGTAGTGGTCACTCCAATTGAGGTTTTTACTAAGGAAAACCAGACATTTTGTAATACATCAGATTAGAATTACAGTACATGAATGAATGGCAAAGGCTAGAAGAGATATTGATGAAGGACAAAGTGTGAGTATGGGGGTATACTCATATGGTGGGGCAGTAGGGGGCAAGAGTAAGTACAAAGGAAGAGCACATACAGTGCCTTGCGAAAGTATTCGGCCCCCTTTGAATTTTGCGACCTTTTGCCACATTTCAGGCTTCGAACATAAAAATATAAAACTGTAATTTTTTGTGAAGAATCAACAACAAGTGGGACACAATCATGAAGTGGAACAAAATTTATTGGATATTTCAAACTTTTTAACAAATAAAAAACTGAAAAACAACTAAGAAGTGTTTTTTAATGTCAAAATATAAAAATACAAGCTTCGGACTTTACACCGTTTTCCAGCGTTTTAAGTTTCCCCCGGCTTATGAAAGCGTTCCGTGACATACACGAGAAGGAAACATGAATGAGAACGGGGGATGACGGGGTGGTATACTCATATGGGGGTATGAGTGTGAAACAGGAAGTAGTTATAGAGAAGATCGGAAACGGTAAGTAAGTACATGACATTAAGATTAGACTACATAATGTTTTACAGACCAAAAGGAATCATTTTTGGAGTTAACCTCACTGGTGATGTATGTAACATATGCACA
>BLSH010048066.1:1425333-1452831 GCA_018402905.1 Glandirana rugosa | reverse complement strand
AAGCCGGATTTGGATACAAAAAGATTTCCCAAGCTTTAAACATCCCAAGGAGCACTGTGCAAGCGATAATATTGAAATGGAAGGAGTATCAAACCACTGCAAATCTACCAAGACCTGGCCGTCCCTCTAAACTTTCAGCTCATACAAGGAGAAGACTGATCAGAGATGCAGCCAAGAGGCCCATGATCACTCTGGATGAACTGCAGAGATCTACAGCTGAGGTGGGAGACTCTGTCCATAGGACAACAATCAGTCGTGTACTGCACAAATCTGGCCTTTATGGAAGAGTGGCAAGAAGAAAGCCATTTCTTAAAGATATCCATAAAAAGTGTAGTTTAAAGTTTGCCACAAGCCACCTGGGAGACACACCAAACATGTGGAAGAAGGTGCTCTGGTCAGATGAAACCAAAATTGAACTTTTTGGCAACAATGCAAAACGTTATGTTTGGCGTAAAAGCAACACAGCTCATCACCCTGAACACACCATCCCCAATGTCAAACAAGGTGGTGGCAGCATCATGGTTTGGGCCTGCTTTTCTTCAGCAGGGACAGGGAAGATGGTTAAAATTGATGGCAAGATGGATGGAGCCAAATGCAGGAAGGAAACCTGATGGAGTCTGCAAAAGACCTGAGACTGGGACGGAGACTTGTCTTCCAACAAGACAATGATCCAAAACATAAAGCAAAATCTACAATGGAATGGTTCACAAATAAACATATCCAGGTGTTAGAATGGCCAAGTCAAAGTCCAGACCTGAATCCAATTGAGAATCTGTGGAAAGAACTGAAAACTGCTGTTCACAAACGCTCTCCATCAAACTTCACTGAGCTCGAGCTGTTTTGCAAGGAGGAATGGGCAAAAATTTCAGTCTCTCGATGTGCAAAACTGATAGAGACATACCCCAAGCGACTTACAGCTGTAATCGCCGCAAAAGGTGGCGCTACAAAGTATTAACTTAAGGGGGCTGAATAATTTTGCACGCCCAATTTTTCAGTTTTTTATTTGTTAAAAAAGTTTGAAATATCCAATAAATTTCGTTCCACTTCATGATTGTGTCCCACTTGTTGTTGATTCTTCACAAAAAAATTACAGTTTTATATCTTTATGTTTGAAGCCTGAAATGTGGCAAAAGGTCGCAAAGTTCAAAGGGGGCCGAATACTTTCGCAAGGCACTGTAGCATTGATGATGCCCAAAGTGCTACTAGTAACCAATAACATTTAACCTTTTATCAATGTAGATCACTCAAGCTAGTGAAATAAGATTTCCATGATTATTAACATTAATACTTAAGCAGATAACTATAATTGTCAAACTCACTGAGATTTTTTTTTTTAATACAGTGCACAAAATGTTCTCAGCGACCAAAATAAAGAACTGGGGGATGGAGCTCCAATATATCTTCTAAGATCTGGGAAACAAAACAAGCACATGTGTACACCCAGAGGCCATTACTAATATTCTCATGGCATTTGTTTTAAGGAAAACTGCTACTGCTGAGCATTTCCCAGAATCCCCTGGGGGCCATATTCCCATGTTAATATACATGTATTAGATGGGAAGGAAAAATAAACAGGCAACTTCCTGCAGTTTGGTTTCCTGTAACTAAGAGAAATTGTAATTATTAAAGCTATTAAGATCAAGACGTCTTAGTAGGAAGGCAGAATATAACTAAGCAAGCTAGCATCCTGTGGGATGTACTGTGAGAATTTAGAAGACATGCAGCACTTTTACTGCTGCTAATAAACAGTCGCTGCACCGCTACTTGTGTGTAAGAGACACAAATGTCATTATCAGATCCATGGAAAGCAGGTGCAAAAGAAAGTCATTTGTGGTCCATTTTTAATTTTATCACTGACATTAAAAAAGGGGAACATGAAAGTAGAACTATGACATCCCGTTAATAAAATATTTGCTGCAACACTTAATTATTACTGTATCTGCACTTATAATTTTCTCTTTGTCCCCCTGCAAAGTCTCACAAATAACTGTTGGTCTTGCCAGTGGAGTCCACTGAATGCAATGATGCTACACTGCTTCTGAATTCAGAGCAGAATTGCACTCTTCTACTCACTGCTTTCTGGCTTGAAAGAACTCTCTGTTGCTGAAACCCTCCCACTGTGAGCTGCAGTGTCTGGCAGGGGAACATGTGAGACACAAATGAAGAGTATTTGGCTCAGTCAGGGAAGGTAAAAGAAGGTGTTTTGTTTACTTTAGAAGGCTTGTGCATCACATAGTAACTGGATTTGATACCTGTTTAGTCTGCATACAAGAACCTTTAGTTGTACTTGCAAATATCAACCCATTTAAAGACATACACACTTCTTTTTCATAGAACTCCCCTGACCACAGAAGGCATGGTGGTACCCCCAGAGATAGGGTGGGCCAACATTTTATCTCAGGGTGTAGAACAGACAGATGTGAACAGATGGGCGTCAGTCACTTTAAGGTGCAACAAAAAAAATGGTTTATTGCTCACAGAGAGGGTAAGAGTACAGGAAGTAAAGCCTTCACAGACAGAGAACCTTGAAACTGATTCAACATTCTGTGATTATAGCTCCTGACTACAAGGTACTTGTTAAATTAGCTGCCAGCACCATGGGGAGAAGGCTCCATACTCCAGTTATGTCCAAGCTCCACATTCAAGCTTTTCTGGCCCCTCATCACATCTGGAGGTCCTCTATGGTTCCTCAAGCCCCAATTCACACAAGCTAGGCCTAAAGCTTAGGCCTTTGCCCAGGCATATGGTCACTCCCTCAGGTAGCAGGCCTACGAGGTTTCAGCCCTCTACCAGCATGCACCAGTGGCAAGTAAAATCCTACTAAATGGTCAGAGAGAAATAAATATTCACGACTCCCATTACTGCAGCTCTCATACCACTGCCAGAGGCTGCAGTGCCATGCAAACTTTGCATCAAAAGGACACAGTAACCAGGGCCCAGGAAAAACCTAAGGAGGCTGAACTATCAATTCAGCTAAGCTGGCTGCAGCATAGCACCACTAAATTTAAATATACACTCCTGCTTAGGGTGAGTTGGGTACATTTTTTTATTGTCTTTGAACAATCAAGACAATTAAAAGTGTACAGTAACAACATACTTTTACTGTTTACTGAGACATAATATATGTACAGAAGAAGAAAGAAGTAGCATAACAAAAACCTTTGTGAGTCTATTCGTTAGACATTTTTAGCCAACTTTTCATGTTGTAAAGTGCTGCACAAACTGTTGGCTCTATATAAATCTTGTATAATAATAATAATGATAACTTTTATAAAGTGCTACACAGCTAACTGTCCTATTAGAAAAATGATGAACTGGTACAGAATTGGAACAAGCCTACCAAAGTTTGAGCCCCGTTTCACTCTGATGCGGTGTGGAAGACCGCATGTGATTCGGACAGGAATAGCACCTACAATTCTTTGCTGTGCGACTTATTTTATATGGCTCAAATCGCACCGCACCTGCACGAAAAAGGTGCATGCACCTTTTTTTTGCCGCACTGGCATTAGATCACATGGGTGTTCACACCCATGTGTTCCGATTCAGCCAATCGCACTGCATTTTGTAAAATGTTTTTGGGGTGTTGTCAACTTAACATTGACAAATGCGATTGTGATGCGGTGAGGCAAATGCACAGGAATCGCTGCGTATCCCGAACCACTTCAGTGTGTACCGAGACTGGGTAAAGAAGAAGTTGTATTATAACTAGCTACGCCAGTCACATAGTTCTATGCTTTTGTTGCCAGCCTTGTCTTGTTAAAAGTATTTTATTAACAAATGTAGCATACTTCTATAAAATGGTAAAAATGGTTAAAAATGTCAGAAAATGGCTAACAAATGATGAACTGGAAAAAGGAGTAAACTGACAGAATCCCCTGGTGAACAAAACCACTGAAATTGCATTCAACAATAGGTCAAAGACAGAATAAGCTATAGAGAAGAACCACAAAAGTAGCATACACAGCTACTGAAAGCTTTATGTATAGCCTTATATCCAACTACATTTGCAAAGCTGCTTTTATAGTACACATAATGCCCACCCTGAAAAGTTTTAAGATACTGAGTGCATGGTGTAAAATGTTGACGTCAGAGCATTGGCTGAACCTCAGAATAAAACCACAGCTGAAAGCCTAACAAAAGGGACCTGCCAAAATGTTCAACGATTCCAGCGTTTTTTTCTAGGCAAAATACAGCATGATTTCAGCAAATTACATGGAGCAAACTTTAAAGATATGTACACAGCAAATGTTTTTAGATATTAGGTTAATTTGCTTCATTTGACATATTATCTATAAATTCTAGGGAATACCATATGGAGGCAAAGTCAACTTTCAGTGTAAAATGATATACAGTAAAAGAAATAAAAGCTGCATGGGTAATCTAGTTTAGGAGAGCTATGTGGGCCCCCAGCATGCACACCTAGGCCTTGCCTTGAAAAATACCTTTTAGTTTTTTGAATAGCTGCCAACAAGTTGAATGCCCGCCACTGCCCACTAAGTACTTAAATATCATTTCTGAGTCTACTCAAACTCAAAAAGTGAAGATTTTAGATACTACCTAAATCTTATAGGTAGTATCTAAAATGTAAATTGTGCCTAAGCAGTAACATCTACATGTGGTCTTGTATCCCTCTTAAAAAGTATCAGCGCAATTCCTGGCACTGAAATGTGTCTAGGCACTACTGTGCATACAGCCCCATAGCTATAATTCTGAAGTGTGAGCTCCACTGTTGCCTCTATATTCTAGTCTCAAAGGATTTGGAATGAAACTTGGTGATGTCATTACTGTGCCCGCAGTATTCTCCTTATTGGAGGGAAGATGTAGTGTAATGATCTCTGTGCTTCCGCTTCATCCAGTGTTTGCTTTCTGCACCTTTTCTCCTCCTTAATGAATATTCCCACAGCAATTGAACAGATCACCAGAGATCAGGGGCAGCTCTGACATGGGGTGGCAAAACCCTGTGCCTCTACTAAGATGGCCACCTCTACACAGAGATACAGTGCAAAGAAAGAAATGGTAGGTCAGTAATGGGGAAAAGATCATCTGCAGGGAGCCTAAAGGAAATAATGGTGGAAGGTCCTCTGCCCTCTGCTTTGGGCACAGCTTCTACAGTCCAGGCCCTCTTTTGGTAATTATAAACAAGGTAGGGAATCTTGTTCCAGCAGCGCTTCCCAGAACTTTATACTATGGACTGGCTGTAGCAAGAAACCTTCCTCGCCACACTGAAATCAGGTAAGATGCAGCTGCTGCTGTAGCCCAGCTGCTGTTTGGAAATTGCAGTGGGTATAGGATGATTTTAAACAGGATAGAAAATTCTGTTCCAGCAGCGCTTGCAATGGTAGTACTCCCTCTATAAACTATATAAAGTGCATGTAGTGACTTATACGTGCAAAAATTACAAGTGCAAAATTAAAACATGGTGAAAGTGCATAATCATCAATGATCGTTACAAAGTCCTTATAAAGTGAGTAAGTGCCATTTCACTAATGCATTGCAGATAATTAATTCTGTTCAAAGTCCTGTTCAAAGTGCTGGTGCAGTCCAGTGAAAAATAATTTCTGTGTACCAAATAATTTGATGACAATCCTTACCACTTTAAATTATAAAGTGCTCGTGCCGTGCTGAGTGCAAATTGAAAGTAATTTTTGAGGGTGCTAGACCCTGCTTACCAGATCCCAATGACTCTCCACCCTTACGGTGTGGAGAAGTCATAAACGCTTCAGGTCTACAATCCGATCTATGGATGTGGTGTTGTCGTCTGTATACAGTCGTTCCCTTCTCCGTCTCCGTGCAGGTTATATGGAAAAGTAAGGAATTCTCATCGCGTACCACTTTTAAATTTGTTTATTGGCCCGCTTTCACAGTAAACAGTAGTGAAATGGCACTTACTCACTTTATAAGGACTTTGTAACGATCATTGATGATTATGCACTTTCACCATATTTTAATTTTGCACTTGTAATTTTTGCACGTATAAGTCACTACATGCACTTTATATAGTTTATAGAGGGAGTACTACCATTGCAAGCGCTGCTGGAACAGAATTTTCTATCCTGTTTAATATCCTCTTTTGGTAATATTTTTGATTTCTGGAGACTAAATAGGTGTATAATTCAGGTTAGTCTCTGTTCTTAGACATAGGTGGATAGACTGAGGATATACCCAGATTTTTAAAAGTGGAATACTAGAAAAATGCTTGTCTCTGGTTTTCAGCAAACAACAAAAGCAAAAAAATAAAGTTGCTCTTAGACAGTTAAAACAACTTTTTAAACCTCCAAGACTAAAAAACATGCTTTTGTCAACAGAACAAACAGTTTAAACATTATGTACTTTTGGAAACATTAATGACAACAATCTCATCCAAGAATGCCAGACTCAATCTAATTTTAAAAGTTCCAAGAAACTTTTTTCCAAATGAAGTCGGCTCTAAAAATAGACTGCACGTTTGGGCCAAGGCTCTCCATATTTGTTAGAAACTTGTCCCTAGTGAATATAATTTGCCTAAAACACCTCTACAATCTCTGTAGAGATGAACGTATTACTGTTAAGATACTCCTGTAAAAGTTCCATACGATTAAGTAAGCTGAATAGAAACCCATGCTGGGGACAGTATTGCATGAGTCTTGTTCCAATTATGCACGGGAAGACGGGATGAATGATATCAAAGTCAACCATCATCTTCTGCCTTAACTTAACAATTTATGACTCTCATGGCTTTTAAAAGCATTACACATACCAAACTGTATTTAAGGTTCATTTGCAGTTTAGTTTAAACAGATGCTTTTGAGCTGAGTCATTAGTTACATTTGTAAGGGCAGCAAAAGCAAGACAATCTCACTCTTATCTGTAAGCAAAAATGGAAAAAATCCAATGCGAGATTTAAGCAAGAGGAAACATTAACATTTTTGCCATTACATTAGAAGTGTTAAAGTTTGTTAAGGCTTGAGTTAAGAAAAAAACAGAGAAGCTCTTTAAATGGAGGAGGAGTGTCCAGCTGTTGAAGATTGCTCTATAGACCCTCACATCAACAGTATAGAATCTTCTCCAGATCCTGGACAAGTGCTTTGGGCAAAGTTTTCTTTTTTTTTGAGAGGAAAGAGGAATTAGCAAGATGTTATAGCACTATCTCCTGGACTTGGAAACCCATTTATTTCAAATAAATTACAAGGGTTTTTACTGAGTATTTTTTCTAGGTGATATTTAATGCTGTAATGCTGATTCACACGAAACAGGCCTGCCATGCAAACATGAGAGGACCATCTTCAAAATCTTGAAGATGGCAACTTTTCTGGATTGTATCCAAGGATTTCAGTGCTGCAAGACAGCAACCCTAACTACTATACAACCAAGTTTCTCAGTATGTCTGCTTTTGTGAAGAACCTTGAATACCCTGGGTCACAAACGTGAGTTTTGTTCAGTGGGCTGGTCAGGGCTCAAAAAAAGAACCTTTCCTCCTGTTTTAAAGGGGATTTCTAGTTTTTGTATGTGCCTTCTCTTTAAAATATACAGTATGCTGATCCATACATTTTTTTTAAGTGTTTAACAGAATGGAGAGGGATTAGAACCCTTGCTGGATTTTGATTGTTATTCGGGGCACAGCTGGAAAGATTCCTCCTCCCTTGATGTCCTTGTTACAACTGCTTCACAAGACGAGAAGTATGAGAATATCTGTATCAGGGACACAAATAGCATTGATTGGGGTGCTAGTCTTCCTATACACTTAAAAAAATATTTTTGTCTGTGTCTCTGTTATTTTCTCTCAATTTCTGTCTGCTGGAGCCATTGTCCCTGGGCAGTAACTGAGTGAAAAGTTCTCTGATAATTCCCTGGACAACAATACAAATCCAATGGGTTTTAAACCTTCCACACTCCATCTAAACTAAATATAGTTTTGACATATACTTTTGATAACAATACCTCACTGCACCTGCAATCATTTACAGTGCTCCTGCACAACCAGTAATTAACTATACATACCATAAAAATTTAAAAGGAGCTACAGAGACTAGCACAAAACTGTTAGGAGGTTTTATGTAGGCATCTAAACAGCTTTGCATTTAGAAACGATAAACTAGAGTTAAACTAGACTTAATTTCTAAGTCCTTAAGGTTTATTTGACATATTTTATTGTTGAAGGATTTGTGCGTTCTTCTCAATCTTTGAAAAGGCAGGAGCTGCTTCTTAGGTGACCATTATTTACTGACTTAATTCTTATTAATATTATATAACTGAATTCCTGCTGCCCCAAGGGAGACTTGCTAAAACCTACACTCAGCAAATAATATTATGGCTCCTTGCCTGGTCCTGCTGCAACACAACTACATCACATAAATAGGTCCATGATGCTTGCCTGCATGATTGAGAAGTTTATTTTTTTATATAATCTTTATTCAGTTTACATTTTAACATTGCAACAAAAGAGATAAAAAAGGGAAAAAGGAATAAGAAGGGTTCATCTTCCATGGTCCCAAAGAAAACAATAAGAGAAACAATGAGACATATCAACATGTTGTGTTAGTGGGGATACCTCCCTTGTCCCGGACATTCGTTCCATGTGGACATATCTCCCTCTCCCACAGGGAAAGAATAGGAGGGTCCCAATCTTAACTAAGATCAATAAGTAGTGGATACATGGCTCAAAGATCATTCAAAACATATGATATCTCAAGATACCACGATCTATGAGTTATGCGATATGCATACATATACTGTTTTGTATGGTTATGGTATTGTTATAAGTTATTTTTCCATGCTTTCATTTTTAATCTGAACTAAATTTATATTATTTATTCTAGTGCATACTAAATATTGTGCGTTCTCCTAAAGAAGCGGTTAAACTGCGAAACATGTCGGGAAGCACGTATCAACTGACTGTGAGAATATGAATTTATGTTCTTTTTCCCCCCCTCCAGGGATGGATATACACATCTGTGATTTTTAATAACGTTATTGTATGTCATAAACAATAAAATTTGTATAATTTTTTACATAAATTGAGTTGTGAGCCTATCTTCGGTACCATTAAAATCCCGTAGCTCCCCTCCCTCTGTTCCATCCTCTCCGATGGTATTATTTGTGTAGTACAAATTGGGATGTAGGTACCTGTATTTTAATATACAAAATACTGAGCTTAATCCATAATGATCTATGAGTAAGGTTACCGCTCATATATCAATAACAAAAATAGAAATGTACTTAATGTATAAAAAAGTCCACACCTGGTTCATTAGCTGATTAGACGCAGTCTTAGTAAGGCTGTTTACCATAGGACGTTATTTTGTTTGGACATGTCCCTTAAATGTTGGGTCTGCCAAGGCCAATAAAGCAATGTCCAGGCTAGACTAAACTGGGGCTGAGCCATGTATGTAATCTTTCCAGGCTGCCCAGGTAGACTTAAATCATTCTCGAGAGCCTTTGCAAGTTGCAAGCCAGTCCTCCGCCTCCATGATCTCCCTTACCTTCTGAACCCAGTCAAGCTCACTAGGAATGAGCATGCTTTTCCAATAGACTGGTATAAGGTGTTTTGCAGCATTGAGAAGGCGAGGGAGAGCACTGCGTCTATGCTGAGATATAGGCATGGGGGGAAAGTAGAGCAAACAGTGTTTTGGCGAGGCTGGGAAGTCTATACCAAGACCATCCGATATGTACTTGCTAACTCCCACCAGATATGTAGAAATGTTCCCTTCTGTCCACATCTCCTCCAGCACAGGTCAGAGGAGAAGGGATACGTTCTAGCTAGAGATGAGGCCATACTATAACACCTTCATAAAAGCTTATAGTCATTCTCCTGTGTCTTGGAGTCCACTGAGTTTATTTAAACAAGCAAAAGGCACTTATACAAAGTAATCAACATCAATTTTAACACGTTTCACATTCTAGGTGCTCACTTTAAATTATTACTCTTATAAGTAAGCACCTAGTGTGCAAAATTTGTTAAGGTTGTTTTTGATGTCTGTATGGGAATGCACAAGTGTCATCGTTAATGTCCTCTCAATTCTTTTTCTACAGCCAATTGGTGTACAATAAATAAATGATCGGGTGACTAGCCTTGCCTAGTCTCCGTGCTGATTGGCTGTTTCTTTGTTTTATTCTGTCCAGACAGTATAAATTTTCCCATTTGGAGGGGTCGGGTTTGCCTGAAGAAGGAGGTGGTGCCTCGGAAACGCGTTGCAGCCCGCCCCATCCTGATTTGGTCTCTTGTGAGAGCAGGTGTGAGAGCTGGAGATGCTGCCGGTTATATAAATCCATACAGCAGGTCTGAGCTTATCCCCACAGTGGTCTTCTCATCCTTCGTGACGGCTGGCTGCTTGATTGGTGATCCACATCCACCCTGTGTGCAACTTACAAGATACTTTTATGCGCCCTCTTTCTGCTGTTTTTGTTTGTGTCTGAGGTTATTCCCATTTCCTGCTGAGGAGCTGCCAGTGACTGTGTGTGCCATCTCCATCCACCTGTGGATCCATCCATCCTGCGGACTTCTCCTTGATATTCCTTACTATTATGAACTGTATGGACTCATTTTTATCTAATTTGTTTTGAGTATATCTCTTTCTTTTTTTTCCTCCCCCTTCTGGTCCACCTTATAGCTGCCAATGAGTGCTGACTCACACACTACCTGCCAGTTCTGTTTGATATATTGCCACTTGGTGTACATAGGTTCACATGGCACTGATACACATTTCAACAGATACATTACATCAATGGCCATTTATCAGTAGATAAATAGAAGTCTACAAAATACAAGATTTACTATAAATTAGTTGTGTAAGTGTCAGGATGCATTATACAAAGGTCATACGATTCTATTATGCCTATAAATGTGTATATGTTGCAGCACAAAGGCACCCTTACAGTTACAGCTATATACTTCATACTGCAGATTCCACAAATCTAATTTTTATTTAAGCCTAGGTTCACATATGTGGGATCCCAGACATCGCATGTGATTCGTACCCGCACCACAGGTGCCGATCACATGCAATGTCTGTACAGTGCGAGTTCAGCCATACATGTGTATGGTTGAATTCGCACGAAACTAGTGCAGGGACTTTTTTTCCCCCGCACTAGAATGGGTTCTCACCTATGCGATTCAATTCCTGTGCCAATTCACAGTTCGCATTGAGATCTGTGAACCAATCTGGGGGTGTCATTAACATTATATTTACACCCCCAATGGTTCACAGAGGGTGGTGTGAACTGCCTGCGGGAGAGATGCGATGCAGGAACCAGCTCTATAATTGCGTTGGTTTCCGCATCGCACATATGTGAACCTAGGCTAAATGTATTTTTGGAAAACGTAGCATATGCTTTCTATAGGCATAGCCAGGCCACATCCAGTAGATATCTCTTGAACTCTATTTTTTTACACAGCTTTGAGACAATCTGGCAAAAGCTCAAGAGATAATCAAGTTTGCTCTGCCAACCTTGGCTATGACTTAATGTATCTGAATGCTATAATGTCTCCTTAGAGATGAGTTTGAAAATCTATGTTACATATTTTGTTGTAGCTGTGCATTACTAGTAAAAAATAAAAACCCCAGAAATGAATTCTCATCATCCGTAAACGCGGCAACTTTTGCGCAAACCAATCAATAAACGCCGATTGCAATTTTTTTTACCAAAAATATGAGGAAGAATATAAATCGGCCAAAACCGATGGAAAAAAATGTTTTTTTTATATTTTTTTTTTATTTGTATTTTATCAAAAAGTAATAAATTAGTTTTTTTTTGCAAAATTGTCGCTTTTCTTTTGTTTATAGCGGCAATCAGAAACGACGCAGAGGTGATCAAATACCACCAAAAGAAAGCTCTATTTGTGGGAAAAAAAGGACGCAAATTTCGTTTGGGTACAATGTCGCATGACTGCGCAATTGTCAGTTAAAGCGACGCAGTGCCGAATCGCAAAAAGTGCTCTGGTCCTAAAGTGGGAAATCCTTCCGGGGCTGAAGTGGTTAAGATGTTTTTGTGTTAAAAGTAACACCATGGAATCATTCAGATGGGAGTTGACACCCGTAACCCGTAAATGAGCACCTTGATTATGCATCTCTAGACTCCAGGTGATCTTTGCAGGCAGTCTATCCATTTCTATTGCGGGTGCAGTGGATGTACAGATTCAGCTGCTGGTCCCAAACTGACAGCTATGCGGGTGTGGCTGAGTGGCCTTGAACGTAGACAGTAAAAGAGTGCTCTGATATTGGGCAGGTCACCACCTTGTGTAATAAAATTACAAACAAAATACAGTAGTTACAAGACTATAACCCGTTGAAGTATCAAAAGCTAAAGCTCTCAAAGAGCCACATTAAAAGGAAACCTTTACTCCTTTGAATAGCTGGTAATGCCCACTCCAACTTGGTGATTTTGCCAGCAACTTCCTGGAGGTCGTTAGCAATACTGAGGCAGGCTCTACAAATTTATCTCCAGCTTTCTCACCCTCTGGAAAGCACTGCCCCATTGAGACTACATATGAATGTGGCGATATTGCCAACATCCTCACATTTTCTTGCACATCTTTCTCTTTCTCTTCTTTCATGCATCTACATGAGTTCGTCTGCTAACATAGGGTACTTTCACACCAGTGCCGCCTGAGCATTAGCAGTAAAACACAGCTAATTTGCGGCGCTTTTAGCATCGCTATTTGGGTGGCAGTGGTGCGATTTTAACCCTCCCATAAGGGGTTAAAAGTGCCGGCTAGTGGCGCTTCCGAAGTGCTGAGCATCCGCTTCGGAAGCGCTGCCCCACTGTTTTCAATGGGCAGGGGCGGTGGAGGAGCGCCCTATACAGCGCTCCCACACCACCCCAAAGATGCGGCTTGCAGGACTTTTTTTATCATCCTGCACGCACCCCCCCCCCCCCCCCCAGTGTAAAGGCACTCTATTTTACTCTATTTTTAGGGGCAAAGCGCCTGAAAAACATTCTGGTGTGAAAATAAAATAAAAAAATAATATAGCGTATACAATTGCGACACAAGTCATACTGTAATTGAATGTTATTAAAAATTGCCTTTCCTTTTCAATCTGCAGCAATGTAATTTTCTGTAAAATGCAATATGGCTTCCTGGCCGTGTTTTCTACACAGAATGTGCACAGAACACCCGCTAGAAACATCATTTTCTGCTTGTGTGATTAGCTCACTGATTTTCCTTGAATTTTTGGTGAGATACTCCCAATAGGAAATCATGTCTAAAGGGATGCTGACCCTGCAATTTTTCTCATTAGAGCCGTGCAGGTGCAGCAGCTGATTGATAATTATGAATCCACTCCCATTACATTCACTCTTCACACAGACACATACAAACATTGATTTCTTCAGAATAACAAAAGATAGGAATCTGCAACACAGTTTGTTAAAATCCTTGTAATGTACATAGATCACCCAGAGGGGAATTTTTTTTGCTCAACAAACGTGGAGTTACTCTTTAAATAGGTTGGGTGCTGAGGGAAAGAGATCTTGACAAGCAAATTCTTGCCTGATTCTAGGTTTTATACATTCAATATTGACTGCTGAGAAATATAGCTTGTGTGGCTAAGGGTATCTTAAAAATGTTTAAACTGAAAACAGTACAATTCAATGATTTGCTGTACTTTTTTCATGCAGTTAATGATATTGAAAAATAATTGGGTGACCTTTTTTTGGGTACAAAACGCGTACATCCTCCGAATCTATAAGCATAGTAGACATTGTTGCAATAACAACACCTCAGGGGGAATAATGCTACATTGGATGAAATGATCCAACTTCACAAGCCCATGTTGAGATTCATTTGTGCTATGCAGATTGCAGTTTGCATAACCCAGGTGCATTTTACTTTTTTCAATACATGTTTTTGATTTATTAACCACTTCAGCCCCGGAAGGATTTCACACTTTAGGACCAGAGCCCTTTTTGCGATTCGGCGCTGCGTCGCTTTAACTGACAATTGCACGGTCGTGCGACGTTGTACCCAAACGAAATTTGCGTCCTTTTTTCCCCACAAATAGAGCTTTCTTTTGGTGGTATTTGATCATCGCTGCGTCTTTTCTGATCGCCGCTATAAACAAAAGAAGAACGACAATTTTGCAAAAAAACCCAAATTTCTTACTTTTTGCTAAAATACAAATCCAAAAAAAATATATAAAAAAACATTTTTTTTCATCGGTTTTGGCCGATTTATATTCTTCCTCATATTTGTGATTAAAAAAATCGCAATCGGCGTTTATTGATTGGTTTGTGCAAAAGTGGTCGCGTTTACGGATGATGAGAATTCATTTTTGGGGTTTTTAGTTTTTTTTTTTTTTTACAAGTAATGGCGGCGATCTGCGATTTTTAGCGGTACTGCGATATTTCAGCGGACATGTCGGAACATTTTGACACTTTTTTGGGACCATTGGCATTTATACAGCGATCAGTGCTATAAAAATGCACTGATTACTGTGTAAATGCCATTGGCAGTGAAGGGGTTAACCTGCAGGGGGCGCTCTAAGGGTTAACTGTGTTCCCTGGGCGTGTTCTTACTGTATGGGGGCTGCCCTAACAGGGGAAGGGAAGTGATCACAGCTTCCATGTAGAGGAAGGCTGTGATCACAGCCCTTCCCCCTCTCACAGAACGGAGGTCCGTGTTTACTTACACGGACCTCCGTTCTTTCAGTGCGGGGGGGGGGGGGGCATCGCGGGTAGCCAGCAGAGATCGAGTCCACGGCACCCACTCCCTGGGCCTCCCCGAACACAGTGAGCGTGCGGGCGCGCCTCCGGCGGTTTGCGATATCGAACCACTTTGTCGCCGTCAACCTGCGGTTGGCGGTCGGCAAGTGGTTATAAAGTCTATGGAACCAAAAACCAGAAAAAAGTCCCCCCTGACCCGTTCCATAAACTGCACATATGTGAACGTGACCCATAGGAAACCATGGTAAATGGACTGTAGTGTGTTTCTGCAAAACTGAAAATGCACTAAAAAATTCATAGGTGTGAACCAGACATTAATGTCCCCGAAATATCCTACTATCTGCCTATTGCTAATATATTTGTCAAGACTAAGTAAAGATTATAAAGTCTAGGGTTATTTGATCTATAGAAGTGAGGGGTTCAGTAATTCTTAATGACAGCTCAGGATAATGTAACTGACCAGAATATAGCACAGATAAAGCATAGGAAATTACCATCTCACATGACTTCTGGAAGGATCAAGAGGTATTTCTGCCCATATAGAATAGATCAAAAATCAAATGATTTGATTGTTGGGGCTCATTCACATGGCTACAGAGGCCCATACAGCATGTGTTTATGGAACCAGGAGTGACAGATGTTCCATGCAGCTGCCACTAAAGACCTGCATAAACACGTGGCCTATGTGCTTGTGTGAATGAGCTCTTAAGAGTCCACATAGGCTTCAAGATTTAATTTAATTATAATCAAGCAATATGCAGAGCTAAAAACAAATAACCAAGTTTCCAATGTCCAGAATGGAAAATTAAGTCATATGATGATCACATTGTTCAATGTCATTCATTCGATACACTGACCATGGCTCCATCTTTGATGTTCAGAACCATTAAGGCCCATACACATGATGCAACGGTCGTACAACAACGGTCTTACAACAGCTTGTTGTACGATAATACGAACGTTAGTACGCACAACAGAAGTTGGCTGAGCAAGCTAGAAAACTTTTGTTGGCCAACAAGCCATTGTAAGACTTTTGACTTGTGTGTACAAAGAAGTTGCGCCAACAAAGATGCAAAACACGCATACTCAGAAGTCAAGAGCGCTCGGAAGTGTCTGTTCGTGTAAACCAGTGGTTCTCAACTCCGGTCCTTGGGACCCTCCAACAGGCCAGGTTTGCAGGATAACTGAAATACATCACAGGTGATATCATTTGCTGCTCAGTGATTGCAGTGTTCTAGTCTGCATCTCCCCAAGATAATACTTAAAATCTGGCCTGTTGGTGGGTCCTGAGGACCGGCGTTGAGAACCACTGGTGTAAACCTACGTTCCTAATTCACAAATCACATTCACCTGAACTTCCTCTTTAACGCGTCTTTTCGAACGTCATGTTCTTTTCTAGCACTGGAATAGGTGAGCATAAATCAGTATAAGAGTTAAGCCTCGTACACACGGGACGACGATCGTACGTACGATCGTCGCAAATTGTATGTTGCATAATGTAACTTGCATACTGACTGCACTACACGATCGTACGAGCACAGAACAACGTTCAGGTGCATGTAATTAGCATCCGGCCGTTCCTGACTTCGGAGCATGCGTGTTTTGCACAATACAACTTGTTGTACCAACTGCTCTGTACACACGGTACAACGGTCGTATGAGCGCTTGTTGGTACAACAAAGTTTTCTAGTTTGCTCATACAACTCCCTTGTACGACCGTCGTACGTCGGCTGTTCTAATCGCGCATACGAACGATCGATATCACATACAACGGTTGTTAGTTGTTCCTGACTTCGGAGCATGCGTGTTTTGCACAATACAACTTGTTGTACCAACTGCTCTGTACACACGGTACAACGGTCGTATGAGCGCTTGTTGGTACAACCAAGTTTTCTAGTTTGCTCATACAACTCCCTTGTACGACCGTTGTACGTCGGCTGTTCTAATCGTGCATACGAACGATCGATATCGCATACAACGGTTGTTAGTACGACCTGTTGTATACGATCGTCGTCCCGCGTGTACGAGGCTTTAGTGTTTAGACTCAGTCTA
This sequence comes from Glandirana rugosa, assembly GCA_018402905.1. Lineage (NCBI taxonomy): Eukaryota > Metazoa > Chordata > Amphibia > Anura > Ranidae > Glandirana > Glandirana rugosa. Next base: position 1,436,142 of record BLSH010048066.1, on the reverse strand, counting down.
GGCCTCTAGGGCCTAGGTTGGGTTGGGGGGAAAGGGGGGGTAATGGGAGTTAAAGCGATATTGTGCCCAAAACAAAAATGTTATATATTGCAGCTTACCAATTCTAGATGTGCTGGCTGCATTGATTTTCTTTTTTATGTTTTTTTCCTTATATTCACCTGAATATTCTTCCATTCCCTTAAAGCGGTTGTATCCCCTAAAATGACATTTTTACCTACTGGTAAGCCTATAATAAGACTTACTTATAGGTAAAAAAAATGTCTCCTAAACCTACACGGTTTAGGAGTTATTCTCACTGCAGGCGCATGCGCAGTGATGTCTCAGCGAAGGCCCGACGCATAGCGCCGGTACCTACCGGAAAGTCCGCCGTAAAGATGAGCTCCCTTGCATGCACAAGAGTGATGTCTCGCGGCTCTGGTCACTCACAGTGTCGGAGCAGCATACCCGGAAGGATCCATGGAGCGAACATGGCAGCTCCCTCCTCGGAAACCAGGCGGACCTGCGGGAGCTTCGTTCTGAGGTAAGTATTTCATAATGAGCTAGTATGCGGTGCATACTTGCTCATTATGCCTTTGCCTTGCAGGTGGTTTTTTTTTTGTTTTTTTTAGGGGAGACAACCGCTTTAACAGACCAAGCAAGCTGTCTAGCAAAAGTATCATTTAGAGTCATCTAAATCTGCTAGTCCATCTATCACTCCCTTCTCCCCAAACGGACAAAGGTGCCTCAATTGCTCTGTGGAGCCCCGCCCTAGAACATGAAGTGTGTTACTGGCCAGATCACACAGTGAAAAAAAAAAAGAGGAAAAAATGCTTTAAGAAAAGAAAACAAATGCAACCACCACATTTACAGCTGAATTAACCACTTCCGGACCACCCACTGTCAATATACATCGGCCCTTTGACGTTAAACACCATTGTTATGGCAGCAGGTAGCTGCCATAACCCCGGTATTTCTTGCCATGGCGGGCGGTCCACATTAAGATAAAAGTGGTCTCGGCGGCGAATTCGCCGCAAGTTTACTTTTATTAGTGGTGGGAAAGGTCCACCCCGCCACGTCTTAGGTCGTCTGCTTACCGGATCTGGCGGTAGTGGGAGAAACGATCCGGTCCTTTTCCCTGATGGTTAGGAAGTCGAGCGAGGACATGATGTTACATTCCTTGTAATAGGAATAAAAATGATCCAAAAAAAAATTTTTTTAAAGGGATAATGTAAAAATAAAAAGTAAAATAGATAAGAAAATAAAATTATAGCGCCCTGTCTCTCCGAACTCGCGCGCAGAAGCGAACGCATACGTAAGTCGCACCCACATATGTAAATGGTGTTCAAACCACTCATGTGAAGTATCGCCGCGATTGGCGAGAGCAATAATTCTAGTACTAGACCTCCTCTGTAACTCAAAACTGGTATCCTGTAGAAAATTTTAAACATCGCCTTTGGAGATTTATAAGTGCCAAAATTTGTCGCTATTCCACGAGCAGGTGCAATTTTGAAGCATTACATGTTGGGTATCAATTTACTTGGCATAACATTATCTTTCACAATATAGAAAAAAAATTTACTTTACTGTTTTTATATTTTTTTAATTCAAAAAAGTGTAAAAAAAACTATGTTTGAGAGTTCTAAATAATTTTCTAGCAAAATAAAATTTTAACTTGTAAACAACAAGTATCAAAAATAGGCTTGGTCCTTAAGTGGGAAGGATACTCACCTTCTTAACGCTCCCTCGCCAGCATCTTTTCCTGTGTGCTGGGCTTCAGCCATCTTCATTGGCCAGTGCAGGATGACATCACTCCTGTGTATGCACACAGGATCGGCCTGGCTGCTGTCAGCGGAACTGCACATGGGCAGCTCAGTTTAAAGTCTGAGGTTTGCTGTGAGCAGACAGGTAGGTGTGTTTTATTATAGAAGAAAAATTGTATGGCTCTTCTGCAAGAGAATGCCTGTCTGCTCACAGTGGGGTTGATTTACTAAAGGCAAATAGACTGCACTTTGCAAAGTGCACCGTTTATTGCCTTTGGTAAATCAATCCCATAGTATCTTAGTGGAACTTTAATTTTAAGGATTGGTAAGCTACAATTTATTCAGTTTTTGCTATCGGGTTTAATAATGCTTTAAAGGCTTTCTTAAAAGGTTGAATGTAGGGGCCAGTTCACATCACAAATTCTGTGTTCCGGATACATTTCTGCATGCACATTTTTGATGCTTTCCAATGCGTTTTTGATGCCTCTCAGTGCTTTTTTCCCCCCTTTTGTTCTTCATCTCAGTTACGAACATGTGCATTCCGGAGCATTTTTGATGTGTTCTGCTGTGTTCCAGACAGAAAAAAAAGCAGCATGTTCTACTTTTGCTGACTGCACTAGAAAGAGCTGCACTGGTGTGAACTAGGGCCATTGAAATCCATGTTAAATGATGTCCATGCATTTTTTATGCAAGATAAAAACATACTGGACTGCATCTAGTGTGAACCAGCCCTATGGGAAGTTACCATGAAACAAAATCTATCAATTTAATTGGCTGCCATTAAAGGAATGCAGTAAATGATAACTTTCACAGTTGCTTGTGCTCTCAAACAAACTAACAAGCATTCAAATGGTTGATGTCATAACCGATCACATGTTCAGCACCATGGCAACTGCAGATCAAACAGATATTAAGATGGCAGCTTTCTTGGCTGTTAAAGTGGATGTAAACCCTTTCTTATACCGAGTGAAGTGAACAGCCTGAGATGATACAAATCTCCCTATATAAGTATTATATGTATATCTGCTGTCTTCAGCTGTGTATGTCCTTTAGAAAGTGGAGATCGTGTTAGGATACTTTATCTTCCTGGCTATCATTGCATTGAAGCCTGGGCACACAGCCAAGACAGCTGATTGGAGAAAAGGCACACACCCCCTCTCCTCATAGGTAGAGACTCTCAGCTCTGTCCGTTGTATGGTTTAGGGCTCTGCTAATCTATTTATAGCAACCTCCCAAACACAAAACTCCGGCTGCTTTTATCATATGTGACGGAATACTTGCCAGACTTATAACAGAGGAACTGAGCAGGAGACAGCTACGGGACACAGGGCTTTGAAGAGAGATAGTAAAACACTGCAGATCTATGTGCTCAAATTTCATGAATCCGGTTTACATCAACTTTAAGGATAGGACGTTTTAGTTCCACTTTAGGTGCTCAGGCCTGAGAGTTAGGTTCATGAAAACACATGTATCTTTGTAATGTCAATGGTAAAATCTAGAAACTCAGTTCTGGATATATAGCTGCAGATTTGTTAAAGTCTAGTTTGAGTCACTGTTCTCATCTTCCTATGATAATATTATTCCGTGCCATAGCAAAGGCCAATGAGACCACGCAGCCATCGCAGAGAACATGATAGGTTGCTAAGGGTTATGTAGTACATTTCTCTCCTGTCTTTTATTTTTTAGTATCCCCTTTGCTTCGAGGACATCCACTGAAATCCTTCAACTCTGATCTTGTAACTCCTAACTGGCTCATTTGCACATGCCTGCTGAGTTCACAAGATTACAATGCAAGATCATATTTCCTAATTATTGCAAAGTAGCATGGGGAATGGGGTCGCTGCCAGCTGTTATGACTTTACTGCTTCAAAATCTATCATAATAACAGAAATCATAGCAAAAGAAATGTAAAAGATTCATATTTATATGTCATCATTTCCGTGCTCATCGTGTGTAAAATAAACAAAGCATTTTTAACCTCCTAAAAAGAAGATAACAAATGTCTCGTAACCTTAACGAAATTGTGTGAAATTTAAACCACCTGTTTCTATGCTTCAACACATCATCATTGTTACAAGGGACGGCAAATGCAGATGCTGTAGGGAGGGGGTCACATATCCTTCACTGCCTAAATATAGGACTGGATATGTGAAAAACACAAACCACTGGTCTAAACATGTGTTTATTGTTCCTGTATTATGGACAGTCTACTTTTTTTTAGTATGGTCAATGTAGGACCCTATGTTTGAAGGTTGACAAAGTAATTCTTTCTCATTTTGCTAAACTGTCTTATATTGCTTAAAAACGTTGCCTATGCATCAGCGTTCAGTGTCAGGAGTTCAAAAACAGGAGGGATTGGACAAAAAATTCTTCATATAGTTAAATCTGTTGTATCTTAATCAATTAGCACTTCATTTGCCAGTGTATAAGCAAAGACAATTTATTTCCGTGAAAAAAGCAAAATGTTAATAGTACAATTTTATTGGACTTTCTGCTGTTCTTTGGCATCTGCAGGGAAAGATCTTTGGGAGGGGCTTCTATTACTCTACTTATGACGGAAAAAAAAATAGGTTCAGAAGAGCAATTCAAATTAAATTATAAAGCCCCCAATAAATATTTATTGAACATCAAATGTGTATTTTATGTGTATTAAAGTGGTTGTAAAGGCTTAAGGTTTTTCACCTTCACGCACGGAGGTAACAAAACCTGCTTAGTGCAGCAGCCTCCAAGCCCCCCTTTACTTACCTGAGCCCCACCTGAATCCAGTGATATGCACAAGAGCCTCGGCTGTCCCATCTCTCTCTTTCCTCCTTGGCTAAGACAGCAGCGAGAGGCACTGGCTCCAGCTACTCTCAATCATAGTAGGTGAGCCAATAAAGAGATAGCAGGGGGTGGGCAGGGCCAAGCCGCAAGCCTGCTCAGGTGCCCCCATAGCAAACTGCTTGCTGTGGGGGCACTTGGCAGGAGGGAGGGGTCAAGAGCGCCAGCAGGGAATCTGAGAAGAGGAGGATCAGGGCTGCTCTGTAAAATAACACTGTACAGAGCAGGTAAGAATCACTTATTTGCCCTTAACAAAAAAAATTTTTATTTATATATATATATATATATATATATATATATATATATATATATATAAAATGCCTTTACAATCACTTTAACATAGTGTAGGCAAAGTCGTCAAAGATGATTGACATTAGCTTTAATTTTGTTCAGGTGCCATCTGCATCCAAGGCTCTTTTTTTTTTAAGCTTACAGGTATTGCCAATTACATTTTATATATTTATTATTGCTTTATAATAAAAGTTAACTTTTTTTTATAATCAATCATACTATATTTCACCCTCATAGTGTTTAGCAATTGGAGGACATGGAGGAGGAGGAGGGAGAGGAGTGTTATTAGCCACTGTGTATATGCCTAGATGGGTGACTCTATAATCATGAGGGCAGCACAGATAAGAAAAACGAGGAAATGAAAAGCTTAGAATGGAACTGAAATTGAGCATGCTCCATAGAGGACTCCAGCTGGGAGGGACAGCTCATGACAGTCCCAACCAGGTGTATTTTACTCTACACAAAACAAATGCTTTAGCGACTTTGTGAGTATGAACGCTCTGTTATATAGCATGTAATGAGAGTTATTCATTTAAGATATGACCTATAAGTTAAAGTGATTGTAAAGTCTCGTTTAACCACTTCAATACTGGGCACTTAAACCCCCTTCTTTCCCGGACCAATTTTCAGCTTTCAGCGCTGTTGCAGTTTGAATGACAATTGCGCGGTCATGCGACACTGTACCCAAATTACATTTTTATCATTTTTTTCACACAAATAGAGCTTTCTTTTGGTGGTATTTAATCACCCCTGGGTTTTTTATTTTTTGCGCTATAAATTAAAAAAAGACTGAAAATTTTCAAAAACAATGCATTTTTCTTCGTTTCTGTTATAAAATTTTGCAAATAAGTAATTTCTCTTCATACATTTCTTAAAAATTACATTTCTTTGGTAAAAATAACCCAAATCGGAGTTTATTTGGTGTTGGCGGACAGACAGATGTTTTGTGTATGGTGACAGATGTGACGGGGACATACAGATGTTTTGTGTATGGTGACAGATGTGACGGGGCAGACAGAGGTTTTGTGTATGGTGACAGATGTGACGCGGACATACAGATGTTTTGTGTATGGTGACAGATGTGACGGGGGCATACAGATGTTTTGTGTATGGTGACAGATGTGACGGGAACATACAGATGTTTGGGGACTGTGACAGATGTGACGGGGACATACAGATGTTTTGGGGACTGTGACAGATGTTTTGTGTATGGTGACAGATGTGATTGGGGACATACAGATGTTTTGGGGACTGTTTTATGATGACACTTATGTGTATGGGGACAGGGGTATCAGTGTGCTTGGTGCACTGTGTGGGGGGCGATCTGTGAAAGCTTTCTGCATGAAATCATCATCATGCAGAGAGCTGTCACATAGCTGCAGATTCCCCCCCGCACTGAGCTCTCACTGAGCTTGGCGGGGGGAGAACTGTCACAGAGACGTTCATCTCTGTTTACAATGTGACGGCTGTGATTGGACACAGCCGTCACATGATCGGGAGGGCCAGTCACTGCGCCCATATCCCGATCTCTGCTCAGCTGGATCCTGTGATCATAATGATCACAGGATCCAGCCGCAGCGCGCCGCGTGGCTGCGCTGCGAGCTCCCGTTCTGCAGGACATGCATACACGTCCTGTCAGAACGGGGAAGCTCCCACCCGGCCATATATATACAGTGGCCGGATGGGAGGTGGTTAAAAAAAAAAAAAAATAACAAACATGTTATACTTACCACCTCTGTGCAGTTGGTTTTGCACAGAGCAGCCCGGATCCTCTTCTTCTCGGGTCCCTCTTTGCTGCTCCTGGCCCCACTCTCCTGTTGAATGCACAGCTTTCTATGGAGGCACCCGAGCCGAGTCAGAGCTCCGTGCTTCCATTCAGACATGAACACCTGGTCCCGCCCCCTCTCTCCCCTGATTGGCTGACCGACTTTGATTGACATTCGCGAGAGCCAATATCGCTGCTGCTGTGTCTCAGCTAATCTGGAGGAGTGTCCCGGGCGGCTTAGACATTCGTGGACATCGCTGGCTGGAGAGAGAAGGGGCTCAGGTAAGTAATTAGGGGGTGCTGGGGGGGGGGGGCTGCTACACACAGAAGGTTTCTTATCTTAATATATATAATACATTAAGATAAAAACCTTCTGCCTTGACAACTCTTTTAATCAGTTTTTTTTGCAAGCCATATCTTTTGGGGTCTCAGAAAAAAAAAAATGTTCAGCACCTCTTCTCTATTGTCAGGGGCTTATCAAACAAATATTTTTTTTAATACACTCATATATACAATATATATAACATATAGTAACGTGGATACATAGTTGATCAGGTTGAAAAAAGCAAGTCCATTAAGTTCAACCAATAGATAAATATTCTGCACTTTGCAGACAGCACTGAGCCATCCAATCTGGCACTGCTCCCAATGATGCCTATAGTCTGCTGTCTCTATGAAAGTGATGCAGACACACTAAATTCAATTATAAATGGAAATACAATAGCCTACCAGTATGTTTATGGATTCTAATAGGAAACCAAAGCTCTCCCCAGCAAAGACTTCAGCTGATGCAGCAATTTTCAGGCGAGGCTTAGGCAATGTACTCAGAGAGTTTAGAGAAAAAACAGCTTGCAATAGATCCCTTCTGACCATACTTTAATATCTGGCTTTGCAAGGAGACTGTAAATCTCAAGCATTTTCTACTCATATATGATGCATAATATATTTATAATAATAATAATATAATATTATAAAATTTATAATAATTTATACAGCCCAGTTCCTGTTTCTTGTCTGGTAAAAAGCCTCGGCGTTTGACATCATGCACAGCTCTCACTCACTCTTGTGAGAGCTTGCCAGGAAGGGAGGGTGGATGAGTCATAAGAGGGCCAATGAGAGCTGCAAGGCTGGAGGTGTGCCTCTGTGTGTTTGTGTAAATCCAGGAAGTGAACAGGCAGCAGATTCAGCTGCCCACAGTTAAAATGGATTGAGCCAGACTCAGTGGAGGGAGATTTCTGCAACATACACTGAACAGCATAATAAATGCAACACTTTTGTGTTTGCCCCTATTTATCATGAGCTGAACTCAAATATCTATGACTATTTCTATGTACACAAAAGGCCTATTTCTCTCAAATATTGTTCACAGATCTGTCTAATTCTGTGTTAGTGAGCACTTCTCCTTTGCCGAGATAATCCATCCACCTCACAGGTGTGGCATATCAAGATGCTGATTAGACAGCATGATTATTGCACATGTGTGCCTTAGGCTGGCCACAATAAAAGGCCAAATGTGCAATTTTACTGTATTGGGGGGGTCCAAAAACCAGTCAGTATGTGGTGTGACCACCATTTGCCTCACGCAGTGCAGCACATCTCCTTCTCATAGAGTTGATCAGGTTGTTGATTGTGGCCTGTGGAATGTTGGTCCATTCCTCTTCAATGGCTGTGCGAAGTTGCTGGATATTGGCAGGAACAGGAACACGCTGTCGTATACGCCGATCCAGAGCATCCAAAACATGCTCAATGAGTGACATGTCCGATGAGTATGCTGGCCATGCAAGAACTGGGATGTTTTCAGCTTCCAGGAATTGTGTACAGATCCTTGCAACATGGGGCCGTGCATTATAATGCTGCAACATGAGGTGAGGGTCGTGGATGAATGGCACAACAATGGGCCTCAGGATCTCGTCACAGTATCTCTGTGCATTCAAAATGCCATCAATAAAATGCTCATGTGTTCGTTGTCCATAGCATACATCTGCCCGTACCATAACCCCACCGCCACCATGGGCCACTTCATCCATAACATTGACATCAGCAAACCACTCACCCACACAACGCCATACACACTGTCTGCCATCTGCCCTGTACAGTGAAAACCGAGATTCATCCGTGAAGAGAATCCCTCTCAAAAAGTGCCAGACGCCATCAAATGTTAGCATTTGCCCACTCAAGTCGGTTACGACGCCGAACTGCAGTCAGGTCCAGACCCCAATGAAGACAACGAGCATGCAGATGAGCTTCCCTGAGACGTTTTCTGACAGTTTGTGCAGAAATTCTTTGGTTATGCAAACCAATTGTTGCAGCAGCTGTCCGGGTGGCTGATCTCAGACGATCTTGGAGGTGAAGATGCTGGATGTGGAGGTCCTGGGCTGGTGTGGTTACACGTGGTCTGCGGTTGTGAGGCCGGTTGGATGTACTGACAAATTCTCTGAAACGCCTTTGGAGACGGCTTATGGTAGAGAAATGAACATTCAATTCAAGGGCAACAGCTCTGGTGGACATTCCTGCAGTCAGCATGCCAATTGAAAGCTCCCTCAAAACTTGCGACATCTGTGGCATTGTGCTGTGTGATAAAACTGCACATTTTAGAGTGACCTTTTATTGTGGCCAGCCTAAGGCACACATGTGCAATAATCATGCTGTCTAATCAGCATCTTGCCACACCTGTGAGGTGGAAGGATTATCTTGGCAAAGGAGAAGTGCTCACTGACACAGATTTAGACAGATTTGTGAACAATATTTGAGAGAAATAGGCCTTTTATGTACATAGAAAAAGTTGTAGATTTTAAAGTTTAGCTCATGATAAATAATGGCAAACACAAAAGATTTGCATTTATAATTTTGCTCAGTGTATTTGGCAAGTACAGAATCACAGTATATATAAAATAATATGCAACGTGGTTGGAGGGAAGCTTCAGAATGGCAAAGATGTTTTTATTACAAATTAGGTGAGCAGACTGCAGTTCTTCTTTAACTTCTGACAAGTTCTGTGTAGAGGGAGGTTGCTATAAATAGATTAGCAGAGAGCTTGCCTTGTCACAGCACAGCTCTGCAAATCTCTGCCTATGTGGGGTGGGGGTGCGTGCCGTTCCACCAATCAGCTGTCTTGGCTGTATGCCAAGAATCCACTCCCAGTGCTGCACAGGAAGAGAAAATCTCTAACACAATGTGCACTTTCTAAATATATATATATATAGCTGAAGACAGCAGTTATACATGTAAAACCTGGGTATATGTGAGGGTTTACATCCACTTTAAGTAGATGCTGATCCTGGATGATACCAGAACAAAGATGGCTACATCCTTCATTATAGAAAAGCAGTAAGGCCTCTAAGGCCTCTTCCACACAAGTAGCCGGGGTCAGTAATACCACCCCCAACCAGCCACCTAGAACCAACCATACAGGCAAAAGGGGCTGCTCACGTGCCATGACCATGATGCTTTGACAGCGGTTACTTAGCTGCACTCTGAAACGTGCAGATCGCTTTATAACAGAAACAAGTGTATTATTTCTAGCCTACTCCTATGAATCTGAATGATCTTACTTTATGTAAACTTTGTAACACATATTCTCTATGTCCTGTGAGTAGGCATTGCTGTGTCACATATTTCACAGAGCCTGCCTTCTGAACTACAGGGGTGCTGAGAGGAGGGGTTTCAGGAGGTGGGGTCAGTATAGAAATCACTGTTTGCAGGCAGCAAGGTACCATGGGATATGTAGTCCTTAGAAATGGAGGAGAAGCTGCAAGGTATTCAGGGAATTCAGGAAGTTGTGAAAAGATGGTCAACAGACAGGCAGCACTCACAACATAAAAGGAGATTTTTCAAGTAAGCTTATATTGGATTGTCAAATATAATCATTGTTTGTATTATTCGTCGAAGAGGAGGTAAAGATTCCTGATGTATAGGGTACCATGGAACGACGGACGTTTGTCACTAAAGATATGACTGGGGTGGAGGACTTTGGGGAGGAGAGTCGTGGGGACATCAAGTCTTCCGTCCGAGACACTTTATACACTGTGTCGTTACGGATGAGTGTCCTGTATCTCTTATACACAATGTTTCAAATGTATTTCATTCTAGTAAGTCTAAGTATCCTCATCCGATCTTTATTATGTGAACAAAGACAATATTTCGCTAGACGTGCAAAGTCTCACGTCGATTCATTGGCGACAGTTTCGTAGTACC
>BLSH010048066.1:1395260-1411297 GCA_018402905.1 Glandirana rugosa | reverse complement strand
ATTTACCCCCCCCCCCCCGTGATATTGGCTGCAATTTACCCCCACCTGTGATATTGGCTGCAATTTACCCCACCTCTAATACTGGCTGCAATTTACCCCCACCTGTGTTACATACCCCTATATGTGATGCTGGGGCTCTATACTGTGTCCTGTGATAATGGCTGCTATATAAAATGTAATAAACACAGCGCTAGCAGTACCCTCCTCTATACCGTATAAAAGAGGGGAGTGTGTTGCACAGCACGTTTGGATTGTTTACAGCACACCAACACTTTTATTCGTTTGATTAGAGCACTGAGCACTTCGTAATTTGGAACGACAGAGAACTGGTTTATATATCGCCGGCTTGCACATCAGTTGGATTTATTAATGGACTGATTTATGGCACAGTTAAATGTTTATTGATTGTTTGGCACAATAGCACTTTATGATTATGTTTATATAATATATATATATTTTTTGATACAGTATAATTTATATGGTATAGAGGAGGGTACTGCTAGCACTGCGTTTATTACATTTTGTCACACATCAGGAGGTTTTACCCCTGCATATAGCTGCTGCAGAATATCAAGCCCTCTGCCTTTTTCACACGTCAGCATGGGTTTATATATATGTGCATATTCATATATACATATATATTGTTTTATACAAACTGGCTGCTATATACCCCACCTGTGATGCTGAGCTGTATACTGTGTCCTGTGATGCTGAGCTGTATACTATGTCCTGTGATGCGGGGGCTGTATACTGTGTCATGTGATGCTGAGCTGTATACCGTGTCCTGTGATACTGGGGCTATATACTGTGTTCTGTGATGCTGAGCTGTATACTGTGTCCTGTGATGCTGAGCTGTATACTGTGTCCTGTGATGCTGAGCTGTATACTGTGTCCTGTGACGCTGAGCTGCATACTGTGTCCTGTGATGCTGAGCTGTATACTGCGTCCTGTGGTGCTGAGCTGTATACTCTGACCTGTGATGCTGAGCTGTATACTGTGTCCTATGATACTGAGCTGTATACTGTGTCCTGTGATGCTGAGCTGTATACTGTGTCCTGTGATGCTGAGCTGTATACTGTGTTCTGTGATGCTGGGGCTGTATACTGTGTCCTCTGATGCTGAGCTGTATACTGTGCCCTGTGATGCTGAGCTGTCCACTGTGTCCTGTGATGCTGAGCTGTATACCGTGTCCTGTGATGCTGAGCTGTATACTGTGTCCTCTGATGCTGAGCTGTATACTGTGTCCTGTGATGCTGAGCTGTGTACTCCTGACACAATAAGTGGAATACAGGGGACGGAGTGGGTGGATTCTATAAGGGGTGGGGCTTATTAGAACTAGGAGGGGTCAAAAAGGAAGGGCGGCCTGGTGCCCCCCCGTCCTAAAACGTCACCAGTCGCCACTGCCTCCAGCTCTTATGCAGCTGAAAACAGAGAGAATGTGATCACTTATAAAAAAGGGAAATACAGAAAAAAAAAAGTAAACTGAATGGGTTGTGTTACAAGGTGATCGTTTACATTCACTTTAACAAAGTGAATAAACTTGTGTTCAATTCAGTTATGCAAGGCGAAGTTCTGTTTTTTTTTTTTATTTTGTTTTTATTCCATGCACATGATGGGCTATTCAAAATAAGAACAGTTTCACTTTATTAACTAAGCTAAGTGAACATTCTCTGCTCTTTTAGTAAATCTACCCCATTTATCTAGTCTGGGCAATAGAATATGATTTTGATTTAAATAACTTAAAACTGCTCAAGCCAAGAATTCCCTTTCCCAGTCCTTTACAGATGGCCTAGTCTTGTTACAAGACATGTATTGGTGCGTTTGTAATTTTATACAAAACACTTTTCATAGGCGTAACATACATTTTGCATCGGTTAAATGCACAGTGGATTGTTCTATCCACCTTTTGATTGATTTGTTATGGTATTATTATAGACAGTTGATTAGCTGCATAAATGGTTTTGGTTTACATGTTCATACATTTTTAATGTTGTTTTAATGCATAAAGAGAAGAATCTGGAAACTATTACTATGGTGTGTGTTAAGGCATAAATCTGAGCCTGAAATTTGTACTGTAGAGGAAGCTTCCTGTAAGCATTTGATGCTCCACCACCCCCTGGAGATTAAAGTTGGTCTGAACAACAGCTTTTCTATTAGGCACCTTAGAATGAAGCAGCATCCATGGGCTACCTTTGAAAAGGGGAAAACAGTTTGAAATGTATGATTGCCTGTTGTTCCTGCCTTTATTGTCATGTGACTTCCTCTAGCTCAGGGGTCCCCAAACCTTTCATAATGAGGGTCACATAGAGTGCCAACAAAAAAAAATCAGTTTTATAAATAAATGACCCGCCATAAATCAGGGTCCCTATCAGAACCCCCCCACATCAGAATCTCCATCAGGGTCCCACTTACATCAGGATCCCCATCAGAGTCCCCACTTACATTAGGGTCCTCATCAGCGTCCCCCTTACACATGTAGGCAGAGACCATTGGCAGCGTCTGCTAAACTGAATCCTCAATCTGTGCACATGGAGGATATGACACTAACCCTGGCCACAGGCCAGATAAAATCTTGTTGCGGGCCAGATCTGGCCCACGGGTCTTAGTTGGAAGATCCCTCAAGAAAGCATCCAGTCACAAACTCGTATATAGCAAAGAACCACTTATACTTACAAATATATCATTTAGCAAGGATGCAGCTAAATGCAGAAGCACCATTTCCAGCTTCTTTGAAATGAACCTGTAGTCAGGGTAAAGACCCTTCATTTTACATATTCTTAAGAAGCAGTAAATGAGCTTTAAAACAAGTTTGGACTGACTTCCGGAGCTGTAAGTACCGTGGAGCACCTCATCCTCAAAGTTTAAAGAAAAGGTTGTGAAGTTGTTCAAGGTATTCTCTCATTAGATCAGCTACCCCTGCTTCCCCTTCCAGCAATGACTCATCAGCCTTCCAGGTTTTAAAGGATTTGTAAACTCTCAAGGTTTTTTCACCTTAATGCATTCTATGCATTAAGGAGAAAAAACCTTCTGTGCTGCAGCTGCCCCCCAGAGCCCCCCTTTTACTTACCTGAACCCGATGGTTCCAGCGACGAGCACAAGCACAGCAGCTCCAGCCACTGTCTTGGGTCCTCATTGGATAGATTGATAGCAGCAGGAGACATTGGCTGCTGTCAATCAAATTCAGTGACACGGGAGTCGGGGGTGGGCCTGCATCCATTCTCTCAGTGGGGGGCACTTGATGAAGAGGATGAGCCAGGAGCGCCGCCAGGGGACCCCAGAAAAAGAGAATCGGGGCCGCACTGTGCAAAACCCTTAGTATAACATGTTTGTTATTTTAAAAAAAACAAAAACCTTTACAATCACTTTAATATCTAATGCAGACACAGAGCAGGTGTTTGGAGAAGAGAGGCAGGGTGTGCCAAAGTCATTGAGGTTTTAATTAAAGATCAGCTACTGCTTGCTAAGAATCTGTACATACTTTGATGTCCAAAGCCTGGCAACAGGTTCACTAAGGTAAACCTGTTAGGAAAAAAAAGCCCCCTCCACACTTTGTTATATATTGGTGACGCAAAGCTGGTCAATAATACCCAATGATATTGAAAAGTGCTGCTGGGGATCAGAGTAGCAGGGGAGTTGTGGTAAAGATAAATATAGTCACCAGGGAGTGCTAAGCACAGGATGCATCACACAACAGAATATATTCATACATATTATATATAGCAGGGATATGCAATTAGCGGACCTCCAGCTGTTGCAAAACCAAAAGTCCCATCATATATAGTGTCCAGGTTAATGAAGCTATGTACTGAGCAAACCTGAACATTGCCTACTTCTTACCATAAGTTTCAACAGACTAGTTAAAGCAATGAAAACACCCCAACTATGTGCTAAAGAGTAGCTTGAGGGGTAACGGGAAATTAGTATAATATGGTACGATCCAGGAAATAATGCTTCAATCTGAAGAGCAGTCCATGCTGCAAGTAAAATCAGTCAGCCTTCTATACAGGGAACACTAGCACTAAAGTATAAAGCTTAGTACACACTATTCATTTTTTTTTTCGTATGAAAAAAAATTTGACAGCTCAGAAGGAGCTGCTGTACTAACTATCTGACGTTAGTACAGCAATCTCCCCCACAGTTCTACTGTGTTCTGACAAGAGGACAGCCCCACCGCTAAAACACTCTGGTCAGCCATTGGCTGAGAGCACTGTTCGGGAGCCGATCAGCAGACCTTTTTTTCGGTCATGCCCCTTCGAGAGAACAGCTTTAGCTAATTTTGGACTGGAAATAATACAAAGGTGAAAGATTTGTGTTTTTCATTAGGGTAGGCTGCACAAGGTGCTATGAACCTGATTCTGGTTTGGACAATGGGCTGCAGACATTATGCAGTATATTCAGCTGTGGGCACATGGCTGATACAGAGGGCTGCCTACCAATAAGCCTTTTCACTTTAAATGCATTCCACCCTAAACTATTTATCCTATCCAACATGCGTTTTAAAATCCAGTTTTTTCAATTCATCCAACACTTACATTTTATGCTATAAATCTCATAAAAAGAAAATCTCATGAAAAGAAAGATAAAACTTACACTGATCCCTGGAGATAAACTGAGGTATATTGTTCAGCTGAGGTGTGCTGGGATTTGGGGTTCCCACAAGTTTGCTCTTGGCCATCTTTGTATTTGCTTTTGCAAACTCGAGCCGTAACGTCTGAGGAATTTCTGGATCAAAGCGTATTCCCTGAAACCATTAAATGAGAAACATTTATTCAACAGATAATAAAAACAAGAACAAGAAAAAAAAGTATAATAAGGTAAATTTTTTGGATTATTTTGTAACAGTGCAAACAGAAATGATGTGTATTGTTCATAGCAACCAAACAGAAATGTAATTTAATCTGGTTAGAGAATCTAGAAATATGAAAGATAATTGATTGCTATTGTAGCACCCTCTAATTTAGGTAGGTGCTAGTTAAGGATTTTTGTGTTAGAGTAGGCAAATTTAGTCAGGCCTGACTGAAAGTCAGCCCGGATTGTTTTTGTTCTGGGCATGGGAGTGGTCCATGGAATGGCTGGAGACTGTAAGTGGTGACACTCTGGTCTGGTTGACCCCTCCTGTTTTTTGAGAAAGTTCTGGAAATGGAGAGTGGGGCAGAAGAGGAGGAAATACTTGGTATTTGGGAAGCCACAACCAATCCCCAACCTGGATTGGCCAGGGGCAGGTCTTCTCAAATAGCCTGGGGCAGCCCAGTCTGCGAGGAGAGTTTGGGTGCAATTTGGAGAATGGAGACAGAGTACTGAGGCTGTCCCCAGTCTGGAGGGGTGACCTCGGCCCGGGGCTCTGGTGCATCCACAAGGAGTGAAATCCTGACAGAGAGGCACAAGGAGGAGCAGGAGAGGACAGCAGGAGAAGAGTACTACCAGCAGGGTCTCCAGGAGGAGTTCACCAGGTGTCGGTGAGTGACACAGCCCAGGGAGGTGGAGATGCACTCTGCAGCAGATTGGGAGAGAGACAGTCTGGAAGAGGTGCAGGAGGAGGCTGGGACTTTGGTGTCAATGGGCAGTGTGCAGGTGCTTGCAGTCAGGAGGACTCCGGAGACCTGGAAGAAGATGGGCTGGGAGCAGTAGTTCATCAGGCCAGTTATCACATTTTACAAACTTTCTCTACACTATAGGGGCCCGCGGTCCCTGCCTGCAAAAGGCGGTTACTAGGCCTAGTCAAAGCCGGATCAGGCCTCACCATGTTCTAACTAGGGCGGAAGCAAGTGTTGTGCAGGAGAGAGGAACAAGGAGAAACAAGTGTTGTGCTGGAGGAAGAAGGAGAGAGTATATACTGAGTGTATATAGAAGTCCCTTGTAAAGAACTGTTGATCTCTGGGCATCCCATTATCATCCCTTACCCCATCCAAGTTTAAACCCCTAATAAAACAAAGAGTCAGCCTGTTTTCTGGCTCCGGACGCAAGAGAGTAGTGTGATTGAGGGCAGTGTGAGTAGGTGAACCACAACTTTCAGCAACCCCCAAGGGGGGCATAGGCTACACTGTTTCACAGCACTTTTCTTCTTTAGTTTGTATAAACTGCTCCAAAGGTTTACAGAATATACAGGGAGTTATTTACTAGAGCAGGAGAGTGCAAAATTTGGTGCAACTTTGCATAGAAACCACTCAGCTTCCAGGTTATATAGCCAAACAGTGGCGGCTGGTGAAATTTTAGGATGGGGGGCTCTAGACCCCGTCCTTCCTTTTTGACCCGTCCCACTTCTCATAAACCCCACCCCTCATAGATTCCACCCATTGTGTCAGGAGTATACAGCCCAGCATCACCAGATAGGGTATACAACATCACCAGATAGGGTATATACAGCATCACCAGATAGGGCTATACATCATCACCAGATAGGGGTATACATAATCATCAGATAGGGGTATACAGCATCACCAGATAGGGGTATACATAATCATCAGATAGGGTTATACAGCATCACCAGATAGGGGTATACATAATCATCAGATAGGGTTATACATCATCACCAGATAGGGGTATACATAATCATCAGATAGGGGTATACAGCATCACCAGATAGGGGTATACAGCATCACCAGATAGAGTAATCAGCATCACCAAACAGGGTTATACAGCATCACCAGATAGAGTATACAGAATCACCAGAGAGGGGTATATTGTATCACCAGGGTCCTCTGGTATATACTCCTGTATATAGCATCACCAGAGAGGGGTATATAGCACTACCAGAGAGGGTTAAGTATCACCAGAGAGGGGTATATACAGCATCACCAGACTGTATACAGCACTCCCCCTTGGGCCAGCTCACGGCAGTGACAGCAGATCCCCCAGGGCAATCGGGACATCAAAGACCCGCACTTACCCCATCTAAGAAGCAGAGCAGGCAAGCAGAGGTGTCCAGCGAGCAGGAGTGTCCTGTCTGTGAATCCCCCTCCTCCTCCTCCAAGAAAGGCATCCAATAGGATTGCCTGTCTTCTCAGCCAATCAGGAAAAAGGTAACATACTTGTGCTTCCTGACTGGCGGATAGGCCATTCAGTGTTAGAAAAGCAAATATTAATTTGCTTCTTTAACACATGTGAGTGCCATGCTCTGCGCCACGAGCCACTCTATTTTTTTTTTCTTAACAAAAAGATATGAGCCACTCTATTTTGAAGCCTATTGGAGCCTATGGCTCTAATCAGGTGCTTCAAAAAAAAAATCCTGCCGCAGTAATTCATGCGGCTGGCATCCTGAAGGGGCCAGCCGCATGAATAGGGGGTGGTCGCGTTGCCATGGATAGATTCATGCTATGCATGAATCTATTTATTAGCATAGAGGGGGATGGGGAGGATAGAGGGGCGGCACCCATGCGCCCTTAATGGACAGGTCGCCCCTGTTGCCAAAGCTTAATTGAACAAGCAAGTTAGAAGCTGATTGGCTACATGCACAGCTGCCCCAGATTCTGAGTGCTCCAGTTTTAGTAAATTCCCTCCACAGTGTGAACTTTTATATATGCTTTTGAGTGTTGGTTGTTAAGTACTATAGCCCAAAAGCCAAATATCTACAACAGTACAATTACCATTGAGAAATATAGTTACCAGTTTGCGGTGCACTCTTTAATCACATGTGCTGCATTTGTGGCAAGTTTCTCAAACATTTGAATATACTTGTAGTCATATGGTAGCACTTTAATGCCTAATTTATGTTAGCTAGGAATGCCATAATATCCCTCAGAAGGGGTGGGGCATGTAAAGGGGTGTGTACACTGCAAAGTACAAGAGGGTCTAACTCCAATGCCTACTGGACTGTATATGTATATATATATATATATATATATATATATATATAAATAAGCACACTGCTGTAAAAAGAAAGTAGAAGCAAGACACAGATAATGAAAATTTTTAGTACAATGTTTATCTGATTGCATAGCTATATCTATGACCTAAACTTTATAGGCAATAATATACCTTTAGCAAACAAAAAGGCACTATTCCTCCTTGTCAAGGTTTGACAAAGGGGGCTACACCCCGAAATGCATAACCATGCCCATCATTATCACACATGACATTATCATGGCCATTTTATGGACCTGCCACTCTTCCCTGCTGTCCACAGTGGTTCTTGTCCATGTGATATACACACTCAGTCTGCTACTCATGTTGGATATTCTTAAGGCTGGCCAAACATTATTCAAGTTTCTTGTTCAATTTTCTTTAGCTTTACCTTCAACTATGTAGTGCAAGGACCTGCCTGATTGCAAACAAATTGAAAGTGTTTAGATTGGACCTCATATTATATGGTTTTGGTAAATCCAAAGGAAAGTTGTACAAGAAAATTATATAATGTATGGCCAGACTAATGTTCCCCTGGTCAACTTCTGGGTTCCAAACACCTATAAGGCTAAGTTCACCTTTTTTTTTTCTAAATTCCAGCTCCCCTATATACCAATATAGTATTCATGTACTTTTATTTGCAAAAATATCAACGTGTTCCATAAAATCTACAGACACTTACCTTCCTGTCCTCCATCCATGTTTCAAAATGTACCTATTGCTTCTGTCTTACTTCCTTGTCAGACTATAGGTCATGACACAGGAAGGAGTTGACCAGCTGACCTCATTAGCATACACCCTGCATCATCCACTCTCCTATCTACCCACCCATGACCAGGTGCACATTTTTTAAATGAAATGCAATCAATCAGTGATCACCCTTCACACTAAATATACAATCAGATTGCATAGTGTATGGCCATCTTTATACAGGTACATAGGAGGGAGTGGACAGAAACACTCAGCTGTCAAGCCCCATTCACAGCTTCTCCATAGCGGGAACTCGCATTCCCACACATGTTTTTCTTTTTTTTAGTGAGGGAGAGGCATCTTGGAGCATTTTCACTCATCACATATAGAGCAGTCCATGCACCTGAATGGGCTGCCCTACACGCAGCAATCGTCACAAAGAAGCTTCAGAACTTTTTTTTTAGAGTGGAACTTGGTGCGCTCTTTGGTGCAGTGCATTTCTGAAATTCAACAAAATGCACAGATGTGAATGGAGCTTCATTGTTCTTGTGTTCTTGTGCACATTTTGTGTCTCGTTTTTCCTTTGACACACATAGGGCAGCCCATTGATTTCAATGGGCTGTGCTATATGTGGCTTATGGGACATTTTGGCATTTTGTGGGTTGCGTGTATTTTTTGCAGCATTTGCCACTCATTTTTTCACATGGTAAAATGTGTGTTTGCTTCTGTATTTGGTGTGCGGTTAACAATTAATGGCACAGAAAGCACAACTAGTAATTTTAGGTGTATAAAATTGGCCATACACTATACAATCTGATTGTACAATCTCCTTTAAATTTACCAAATTTATATAATAGGAGGAAACACCTATCTAGAAAATCACTCCAATCAGGCAGGTCCTTGCACTACATAATTGATGGCAGATCTAAAGGAGATTGTACAATCAGATTGTATAGTGTATGGCCCTTTTTACACACCTAAAATTACTAGTTGCCCTTTCAGTACCATTAACTGTTAACTGCACACCAAACACAGAAGCAAACACACATTTTACCGTGTGAAAAAAGTGTGGCAAATGCTGCAAAACACACAGTAAAAAACATGCAACCCACAAAACGCCAAAATATCCCATAAGCCACATGTAAATCAACAGGCTTCCCTATGTGTGTCAAAGCAAAAACGAGCCACAAAATGTGCGCACATTTTGTGGCTCGTTCCAATTATGCTAGATGTGAATGGGGCCTGAAAGTTAAATTGGTGCAATAACACAAGAACAATGAGGCTTCATACAAATCTTTGTTTCCTTGCATTTCAGAAATGTGCGGCACCAAATATTGTTGTAAAAAACAAACAAAGCTTCGCTATAAAAAAAGTTTTGAAGCTTCTGTGGGGCGATTGCTGTGTGTAGGGTGGCCCATTCAGGTGGGTGGGCGGGCTGCCCTATGTGTGATGAGTGAAAATGCTCAAAAACGCTTCCCCCGCTATAAAAAAACGCATGTGGGAATGCAAGTTCCTGCTATGCAGAGTTGTGGTGAACGGAGCTTGATAGCTGAGTGTTTCTGGCCACTCCCTCCTATGTACCTGTATAAAGATGGCCATTGACACTGTGTAATCTGATTGTATATTTTGTATTTAGTGAGAAGGGTGATCACTGATTGATTGCATTCCATTTAAAAAACGTGCACCTGGGAATGGGTGGGTAGGTAGGAGGGTAGATGATGCAGGGTGTGTGCTAATGAGGTCAGCTGGTCAACTCCTTCCTGTGTCATGACCTACAGTCTGTTCAGAAAGTAAGACAGAAGCAATACATACATTTGGAAACATGAATGGAGGACAGGAAGGTAAGTGTCTGTAGATTTTATGGAACACGTTGATATTTTTGCAAATAAAAGTACATGAATGCTATATTGGTACATAGGGGAGCTGGAATTTAGAAAAAAAAGTGAACTTAGCCTTTAAGGTGCTTGAAACCCAGAAGTTGACCAGGGGAACATTAGTCTGGCCATACATTATATAATTTTCTTGTACAACTTTCCTTTGGATTTACCAAAACTATATAATATGAGGTCCAATCTAAACACTTTCAATTTGTTTGCAATCAGGCAGGCCCTTGCATTACATAGTTGAAGGTAAAGCTAAAGAAAACTGAACAAGAAACTTGAAAAAAAAGAAGGTGAACGTAGCCTTTAAATTACATCCAGGGGACGGGGCTGGCTAACCATTAACCACCTGGAAGGTTGGCATCTGCTAGACTTATTGTCTTGATTTTTTAATGACTTTTACACATGAGTGCATATTTATTGTTTTTCATTTTGCCAATATGTTTTAATAAATGCTACATGTAGGTAATGGCACTTTTCTCTTCCTCTTTTTTCTGTTTATACATGGTTTGCTAGTGGGAACCTCCCCAGATCCTGCTTGGAAGAGAGACTGCTGGCGCTGCAATAATGTGAACTTCATGCCACTGTGACCTTTATGGACTTTTCTTAAGTACTGAAAAGACTCCCTTCATTTGTTTATCATTCCTTGCGCATTTTTTTTTGTCAGTTGCACCAGTGCCCCCCCCCCCATTTTTTGCTCATGGCTACCTTTAGGGTGTTAATGCACTTTAGAAAGCTCTTGCTAGTTACTATCTGAAGGACAGTGAACTGGCCCTTTGTTTAGAAAGTTTGGAGACCCCTGTACTAAATGATAGCAGCCTATCATCTACTATTCTGTAAATCCAGATTGATGATGCTGTGTAAATGCTGTCACATACAGCAATCAATTTGATTTCAGTCTACCATCATCAGCCCAATTAAGAAATTATTTCTGACTGGTTGAAAAGGATTACCAAACTTTGTATTTCAGCACTGCTCTCCAAATTGCCTGACTTAATAAAGCAGAACATGTTATAAGCCCTAGTCTGTATTATCATTTAAATGTACTACTATAAAGAAACAGATACAGTTAAAACTGATACAACTGGTTGCTAAAAGTTGCTGAACTTGATATGAAACCTCCAGTCATGTCAAGATTCATTGCAAATTGATCATAGATGGAATTATGTACATTGGCAACATCATCTCAACAAAAAATAAACACAGAGATTTATAATACAGAGATTTATTTAACTTTGCTTGGACTTCTTTTTATGGCTTGCCTATAATTTGACATTTTAATGAGCACTGTTAGAGGATGTGTGGGAACAGATTCATTAAAAAAAAACAATAGAGAAATATTGTAATATGGTAGAACAGACCTCGGGGTATATTTACTGTAAAACCCCTTATATGGGTAATAATAAGACACAAGAAGAAGCTGGGAGAAGGCTGCCAATGTGGAATGATTAGCAACATTGCCAGGGTATTTATCCATTTCATAAGAAAACAGCTGCAATCTTTCAGATGCTAGACTGACATTTTAACTTTCAATAAATGATTTATCTAAACAAGATCTATGCTATAAGATTTGTGTAGATTTTGTCTATATAAAATAAATGTATGGATTTATATTGTGTTTTCATGTAAATGTAAAGCCAAAAGATTCTGTTATAATAGAGTTTCAAGCCATTTACTCAATTGTAATCACCTGCAATGAAGTAAGTGATGAGGATAAGCTGAAACAGAGTATAAATATGTAATGACATGTTTATATGATTTTGAAACCAATTGTTTTACATTTTACTAAAACTATAGTATATTACAAGAAAGCACATCTGTAAAACCTAGAATATAGGTTTGCAAAAAAATAATAAAAATTAGGCACAGTAGAGACAGGCTGGACCTATATACTGTATAGAGTAATCCACAAGGCAAGACGATTAGTTCATACAGAATAAGGTCAGATGGAACCATAAGAAAGAAAAAAAACTGCTAATTAACTAGGCCTACTGTCTTAATCTTGAGAGACTGGGGATGGATCAAACTATGACCCAGTAAGGGAAAACATTTTTTTGGATAGGACTGGCCTTTAACTGGAATGGAGTCTCAACACACAGTGCATTGACCTCCTGTGGAATCCCACTTAGTTCAAGTGTCTTAAAATACTGAACCCATTATTCCTGATCTTTTGCACACATACACACACACACTACCAAATATATTGTAGCTTGACAAGCTGTCCAGACCTCTGGAGGAAACAGCAGGTCCAGATACAATGCACACTATAAATCAGTAAGATTATGAGAAAATGTAGTGTGGAGACTAGAGTGTGGGTACCTCCAGCACTCCAGTATTATAACTGAGATTAATTAATATTGAGGTTAGAAGCTACAGAAGGAGGATGTCAGGGGTCTTTACCCTGAACAGTGTAGTGAACTGGAGTCCCAGTACAAGACAGGAAAAGCTTAAGACTCGTTGGGTTGCTTACATGTAAACGTCTTCGTTAGTAGAGGAGGTGGAAAAGCCTAGTTCACTTCAGCAATGACCTAGTGTTCTGAGAAGGGAGTAAATGTACACTACTTTCTTGTGTGTAGGATGATACGCTTTTTGGGGATACAATGATATTTTTTAAGAAAAAGTATAATGTATTTTCAATGATCAGTAAAAGGTTCCTACTCCTATTGACCACCAATGATACTCCAGTCTCCACACTAAAACTGTCTTATTATTTCACTGATTTAAAGTGTATCAGGACCTACTGTTTCCTCAAGAGGACCGAAACGACAATATACTATTGATTATTGCAGTGTTTACCTTAAAGTAATTTTTATAACTCTACATTTTAACCATGAAAACATTTCAAAAACATTAAAAAGACGATATATCACCTTTGTTCCCTCACGCATGCCTCATTCAAAGTCCCGACCCTCCTTTTTATGTATTCATTAGGGATGGAGATTCATGACCACATATACTCATTCAAAGTCCCA
Organism: Glandirana rugosa; assembly: GCA_018402905.1. Lineage (NCBI taxonomy): Eukaryota > Metazoa > Chordata > Amphibia > Anura > Ranidae > Glandirana > Glandirana rugosa. The sequence goes on along the minus strand of BLSH010048066.1, from coordinate 1,397,916 downwards.
CAAACTTCTCCTTTTAATTTGAATTTAGGGATGGAGGTATGTTTTGAGGGCCTAGTTTCAGGGTAAATATGCCATCAGATGTTTTCTTATCTTCATTGACCACACTTGGTGCTCTAGGGTTTAGGCATAGTTGGTCTATTGCTATATATAACATATATATGGTCATTAGCAAATTAAAGAATGAAAAAATTATCTTTCATCGGCATGGCCAATTGGCTGTAGGAGTCACTGTTGGGCTGGCCTCTGCCTGCAATTCCCGGTTCTGTGATCCTCACAGTGTCGCATCAGCGCCACACACCCGCCTCCTACATCCAGTGACCTCGTGGCGCTGGGTTGTCAGAGCGTGTGTGCCAATCTAGGCTGACCAATGGGGTCACTTGTCTGGATATACAGTATCTCACAAAAGTGAGTACACCCCTCACATTTTTGTAAATATGTTATTATATCTTTTCATGTGACAACACTGAAGAAATTACACTTTGCTACAATGTAAAATAGTGAGTGTACAGCTTGTATAACAGTGTAAATTTATTGTCCCCTCAAAATAACTCAACATGCAGCCATTAATGTCTAAACCACTGGGAACAAAAGTGAGTACACCCCTAAATGAAAATGTCCAAATTGGGCCCAATTAGCCATTTCCCCACCCCAGTGTCATGTGACTCATTAGTGTTACAAGGTCTCAGGTGTGAATGGGGAGCAGGTGTGTTAAATTTGGTGTTATCGCTCTCACTCTCTCATACTGGTCACTGGAAGTTCAATATGGCACCTCATTGCAAAAAACTCTCTAAGGATCTGAAGAAAAAAAAAAATTGTTGCTCCACATAAAGATGGCCTAGGCTATAAGAAAATTGCCAAAGCCCTGAAACTGAGCTGCAGCACGGTGGCCAAGATCATACAGTGGTTTAACAGGGCAGGTTCCACTCACAACAGGCCTCGTCATGGTCGACCAAATAAGTTGAGTGCACTTGCTCAGCATCATATCCAGAGGTTGTCTTCGGGTAATAGACATATGAGTGCTGCTAGAATTGCTGCAGAGCTTGAAGGGGTGGGGGGTCAGCCTGTCAGTGCTCAGAACATACGCTGCACACTGCATCAAATTGGTCTGCATGGCTGTCATCCCAGAAGGAAGCCTCTTCTAAAGAGGATGCACAAGAAAGCCACAAACAGTTTGCTGAAGACAAGCAGACTAAGGACATGGATTACTGGATAAGATAAAGATAAACTTATTTGGTTCAGATGGTGTCAGGCGTGTGTGGCAGCAACCAGGTGAGGAGTACAAAGAAAAGTGTGTGTTGCCTACAGTCAAGCATGGTGGTGGGAGTGTCATGCAGTGTTGCCAACCGCCAGTAAATTTACTGAAAGTTTGTAAAAATCAGTGATTCTTACAACTGTCTATAAATATGAGGGTCTGATAATTTGTCATGCTGTGCTGACTTTATAAGTGTAAACTACTTGATCTGGGTATTGTCAGTTTTTCCATGTTGTGTTTAAATATCAATTGTCTTAGTTTTTAATAGGAGTTCAGTTATTTTTCAGGTTGCCAGTAAAAAATGTGCTCTGCCAGTAAATTTTCCATGTTTTGCCAGTAAAAAACGCTGCGGGAGGTTGGCAACACTGGTGTCATGGTCTGGGGCTGCATGAGTGCTCCCGGCACTGGATGAGGGAACCATGATTGCCAATATGTACGGTGACATACTGAAGCAGCGCATGATCCCCTCCCTTCAGAGACTGGGCCACAGGGCAGTATTCCAACATGATAACAACCTCTAATACACCTCCAAGACAACCACTGCCTTGCTAAAGAAGTTGAGGCTAAAGGCGATGGACTGGCCAAGCATGGCCTCAGACCTAAACCCTACTGAGCATCTGTGGACTATCCTCAAACGGAAGGTGGAGGAGCGGTAGGGCTCTAACATCCACCAGCTCTGTGATGTCGTCATGGAGGGGTGGAAGGACTCCAGTGGCAACCTGTGAAGCTCTGGTGTACTCCATGCCCAAAACGGTTAAGGCAGTTCTGGAAAATAATGGTGGCCAGATAAATTATTGACACTCACTTTTGTTCCTAGCGGTTTAGACATTAATGGCTGTGTGTTGCGTTATTTTGAGAGGACAGCAAATTTATACAAGCTGTACACTCACTACTTTACATTGTAGCAAAGTGTAATTTCTTCAGTGTTGTCATATTAAAAGATATAATAAAATATTTACAAAAATGTGAGGGGTGTACTCACTTTTGTGAGATACTATATATGAGCGGCGGCCACCGCTCTGTACCAGGCACTTCTCCTCTATGTCAGCCTGCGTGACGCTGGTGGTTCCTGTCAGTGCTATCAGGAACACACTGATCCTTCACATTCCTTGGTGGTCGCAGTGCGTCCGACTGTATCTCCTCTTCACGGACCATGTCTCGCCACCGGCGGCGAGTATATATCATAGAGTGTTTTCACTCATGTGGGGAGTGTAAAAACATTTATAAAATAATATAGAAAATTATACTGTTGTGACTTCTTTAATGTGAAACGATGTTACATTTCATCACTCACATGTCGAACATATTTAAACGACAGGAGAGTTTTATTGCGTTGTGTGTCGGTAATTACAGATTTGGCGATCCTTGTTTTCACTCACAGTTATTAAATAGACCGGTGGTAAT
>BLSH010048066.1:1372661-1394644 GCA_018402905.1 Glandirana rugosa | reverse complement strand
CACTACATATACTCTTAGGATTTACCATGTATTTTAACAAATTTTATCTCATGGAGAATACTCTGTAACTAACTTTCTAACTTTCTAGTTTACATGATTATGCTTACGGTCTGTTAATATGCTGTTATGTGTTTACCAATTGTTATGCATCCATCACTGTATGGCATTGTTATATGGCTGAAAAAAATGACTGAGACAATAAATACATATATACTATTGGTGTACTCTGTTTTTCCTGATGTTCCCAACATGTACAGTAAATGACCAGATCCAAACCTTGCAAACAGGATAATAGGAACAGAGCAGGATAGCACCAGATTTCTGTGGAACACTAGGGTTCCTTCAGAGTTTGCCAGGGGTTTTAATGTGGAAGATTTACCTCCATCTGATGATGCCTACATATATTTGGGGCCAATGCCACTTTGCAGAGCCAGTGGTATTACACTTTTATAGTGTCTGTAAGGGGGTTGCACTGATCACCACTGTAAGGGGATAATTCTTCCCACTGACCACCAATGTAAAAGGCATTCTTTCTACTGATCTCCATTAAATTTGTTTTAGCAAGGGTTCCCTGAGATGTGGAAATTATTTCCAAGGGTTCCTCTGGAATAAAAGGGTTGAGAAAGGCTGGACTAGGATATTAAAGTGATTCTAAAGGTTGTAATTAAATAAAATATGTCATACTTATATGCTCTCTGCATTGGTTTTGTACAAAGCAACCCCAATCCTCTTCTTTTTGTGTCCCCCGCAGGCGGTCCTGTCTCCTCCCCCTGCCGAGTGCCCCCAATAGCAAGCCTCTTGTATGGGGTCACTGGAGCAGACTCCCTTCCAAGATGTGCTCCTGTTTATGGACATTGTCATTGCATCCGCTCTCTCCTTATTGGCTCACTGGCAGTGATGGACAGCAGCAGGAGCCAACGGCTCCCACTGCTATATGAGTCAATAAGGAGAAAGAGACCCAGGAGAACTGCTACTCTCATGCCCATTGCTGGATCAAGATGGGGCTCAAGTAAGTATAATGGGGGCTGCGGGGGGCGGCACCCAGAAGTTTTTTTTTACCTAATCTGCGTAGAATGCATTAAAGTAAAAGCCCTTCTGCCTTTAGATGAGTTTAGGTGAGTTTTCACTGCAAATAGCGGTAACGCCAAGCCACACTCGGGATTGCATCGCTGGATCCAGGCTGGGTTACTCACCTTGTCCTCTGGATCCAGCGATGTCCCCCGCCATGTCTGCGGGCTGTGTCCTCCGCCCGATGCCTCTGTGTGCCGGGCTCTGTTCCCTGCGAGCGTCGCGTCACACGGGGGCGGAGCCTGGCGGGAAATTCAAAAAGTGAAACACACAGCAAACATACAGTACACTGTAATCGGTAAGATTAGATTACTGTATGAAATCATTTCACATCCCCTTTGTCCCTAGTGGTTTGCCCAGTGCCCTGCATGCACTTTTATATTATATTTGTAATTTTTTCTGCCTGGGAACTTGAGAACGTCCATGGCATAAAAAAGCATCCCTTTACGTCAAAAGCGGTTTCTGATCAGCTAGAAAACAGCGATAGTAAATAAGAATCATTTGCAGAATTGAGTGATACTGATTTTTGGAGAAATTTATCATCAGACACTGAAATTGACGACAGCAACAATTCTGCAACTGAGCAAATTTCAGTGTTTTTGACTTAATTACATTATTGAATACATTTTATTATTATATTATCATCTTTGATAATTATTTATAGTTATTTATTATATTATATATTTCTTTTCATATATATTATAATTTATGATTTCATGTTTCAAACTTTATCATACCCGGGATGTCTACTAGACTCTTGTTTGGACAGATTTAAGTGAGTTATTCCTAAGAATTACAGGCCTACAATATAAAACGCCAAATTTCCATGCAAAATAATTGTACCGCTTTCAGCACCAAAAATCGGAAATAATCATACCACCAGGGAGGTTAAATATTTTCTTACTGCCAATAGCTGGGATACCAAGAACATTTACTTAGCAGGATAATCCCCCACTTAAGCCTATAATCTTTATAGCAAACCTGGGTTAGCCATTTGCCCAATCTGAACTGTCACTGGGCTTTGCTTAATATTTCATATGTTCTTCATACACTACAAAATCTGTATTCATTTCTACCAAGAAGAAAAGAAAAAAAACTTTTTTACAGGCAATTGTGTTAGGGTCATTCTTCCTTCCTTTTATTACTAAATAGCACTGTTTAGTAGAAAATTCAGAAGGGATCCTTGATGTTCCTTTTTTATCTTAAAGTATGACCCTTTTCTCTTCCCCATTGTATCCCTTAACCATCCCACCTTCCTCCCTAGCTGAACTGGAAGTCTGTGTGCAGCTAAGACAATAATATTCCAATTCCTGATGGTTTTCTTTGTTTTCATATGAAAAAGAATACATTTTTACCATATGACTAATAATTACATTGTATATAAACTGTATTTGTAAGGCATTGTTCAGCAGACTATAGTGTTTGAATAACAGCAGTATTAGCAGTGTTGATGCAAAGCGTTAAATATGTACAAAATGTTACACTTTTTTCACCTTCTATATGGAAAATATTCCTAGATAAGGAAATGGAAGGACAGATTGTATTCATTTTGTACAATATGGTCCAACTTTTCCTGAAGGTTTAATAAATTAATGCTTCCAGTGACTACAGATGCAGTAAGGCTACCCCTCTAAGCTACTTTTCTCGCTGCTTGTACTCATCTATAATGAAAAGCAGAAGAGAAAGTCACTGAATACCTGGAGATATCACAACAGTACATACACATATGGCTTCCTCTGGAGCAGACCGTGGAGAGCGTTGTTGTGGGGAATTAAAGCATTATTACACTAACATCTTTAAAAGCTCAAGTGAAATGACTTCATTCATTTGGCAGGGTTTACCATAGCTATCGGGCTCTAAAGCAAATACAGCATTCCTTCTATCATTCTAAGCAGCACAGCACCATATTTGGAGGCTGATATCCTGTCTAACTCTGCTTTTATCCTTTGGCATTCTCCTTCACCAGTATTCTAAAGTGGACCAAAAGAATATAAAACTTTCAGTTCAAAGTTAAAATTGATGTGATTGCTTTTCGGGCACTGTGACTCCATCCAAAATGTTCCTGTGATAAGATTTAGAGTGAACTGGCAGTCTATCCCTAGTTTATCTCTTACAAACTCCCTTAAAAGCACTGACCTGGCAAGGCTTGAAATGCACATCACTGAGATATGACTTGTGGATTAAAAATGTTAGGTTGACTTTTCGTATAATCGAGCCTCAGTTGCAGCTCAGGACTGTAAATCTCCATTTATAAAAAAAAAGACAGACATCCAGGCAACTTAGCTTAAAGGAAAGGGAAACAAGACATTTTTTAAAGTGGTAACTGGATGCTGCAGAATTAGTCGTGTTTCCATTAGTAGATGTAACAGTATAGCCATTAGTAGTTAATATCTACATGTATGTCTGGGCAAAAAAAAAAAATCATAGTCAATACATCTTTGTAATACATGCCCATTTCCCCATGTTCTATCCTTAGTAAAAATATTAATAGTGCAGAAACGTGCTGAAATCTAGTGAACTCCCTACTTCCTATAGCGAACAACACAGTGGCTCTAAGGCTGGCCATACAAAATACTAAAAGTGCAGAAACGTGCCTGTTGATCTACCAGAAATCTAGTGAACTCCCTACTTCCTATAGCGGACAATACAGTGGCTCTAAGGCCGGCCATACACGGAGCAAATTTAGAAAGAAATTTGCTTGCTTTCTCCATCAACACAGACAATGTTGATGCAGGAATCCCTCCAGCCAGGCCATTGTCTTCTCCCGGTGGGGGTGGGAGGCAGGGAAGGCCGGGGGAATCCGTTCCCTCCAGGAGAAGACCGTGATTATTGCCAGTGGCTATAGCAGCTGTTAATGATAATTGAAAGACAATCAGGCAGGCTGGTTGTACCAAAGTTGGTCGATCAACTTGGTACATTAAGCCTGCCCAGTAACGATTCCAATCTCAGCCGGTTCAGCAGGATTCAAACCGTGTATGGCCGGCCTTCGTTCTGCACTGGGTATCCTAGTCCTGCCTGAGTTCTCCTTTGCGGTACTACAAAACACATCCTCTCTTCTTGGCAGCACATTATAAGGGGAGGGGGTGTTCTGTAGTCCAGCAGAACAGAACACAGTCAGGGCTTGGGATCCCAGTGCAGCTGCGACAGCACTGTCAGTTTACAACCACCATGTAGGTCTATCAAACTCTTACTTGTCCAGTGTCTATGGTGACATTATAATACTTAAAAAACAAAATCCAATACCCCGAATGTGCAAGTCACTTTTGGATGACATCATGATGCATATATGCTTTTGGCTGTAGTGGTTCTCCCATGTTTTACAAGCTTTAGGCTGCATTCACCCCTGAGCGACATGTTTTCGGGCATATTTGAAGTGCTTTTTTCGCGGTAATACGAGTGTTTGACACTTTTCCATTGATTCTATATCAGTAGAAAAGTGTCAGAAATGCCGGAGTATGCCCGATTCGCGCGACAAAAATACCTCCGGGAGTAGTTTGAGCTTCAGATGTTTGGCTCCAGGCGTTTTTGAGTGGAGATGTGAACGATCTCTATTCAGAAACATTGATTTTTTTCCCCTCCAGCGTTTTGTAGCTTCATACTTCAGGCATATTTGAGCTACAAAACGCTCAGGTGTGAATGGAGCCTTATACTTACTGGACATTATGTCCTGGGAGCGCTAACACTATTGAAATTATATACATTATAAGTAAGGGATAAGGTGGGTGGGATTTTAATGGGGTTTGGTTTACACCATGCTTTAGTTTATGTGTGTGTTTTGCAAAATAAATGATCTTAAAATGGCTGCTGAAATATTGATTGGCTGACTATTAGTTTGATAGTCTATATAGTATTATAATCATATTTCTGTTTTAGTCTAATTAGTAGTGTTACATTTTGTTTTTAAAGCATTTCCAGCTCACAAAAGGGAGTCAGAAGTTCATGGGGTTTTTGGTTGGATCACAAGGAATTTTTCTAGACAAAACATGGGTACATGTGTGTGTTTAGCAGAGATATTCTGAATGTGTTTTTATGTTGCCCAGATAGACAGGAAAGGGTTGTAAAGGCGGAATGTATTTTTTTACCTACATTCATTCTGTGCATGAAAGTAAAAAGACCTTTTGTATGCAGCTTCCCCCGCAGCCCCCCAATATTTGATCCAGTGAATCTCCGATTGCCTCTTTGGGGATCAGGAAGGAATTTTTTCCCCTGCTGTAACAAATTGGATCATGCTTTACTGGGTCTTTTTGCTTTCCTCTGGATCAACTGTGGGTAGAGGATTGTATGATTTTTATTGGTTGAACCAGATGGACTTGTGTCTTTTATCAATCAGAAGAACTATGTAACTATGCAACCAATGCTTTCCAGAGCTTCATCTTGATCCAGCGATGTGCATAAGAGCAGCGGCTTTCCCTGTTCTTTTATCAATATTTTTAGACCCAGAACAAGCTTGCAGGAAAGCCAGAAAAAAGTTACAAGTCCTTCTCTGCATAATTTTTCCAGATCAGTAAATTAAAGTGGTTGTGAACTCGTGACAACCACTTTAACCTACAGGTAAGCCTATAATAAGGCTTACCTGCCGGTGCCCTGCATATCTCCCAAACCTGCACAGTTTAGGAGATATGCAGTGTACAAGCATTGCCGACGTCATTTCAACACATGCGCAGCGAAGACACAGCCTCCGTGCCGTTTCTTCACTGTGATCGTGCCATGTCTGGCGTCTCCCACGCGCATGTCATGGGCCCGGAAGTAAGAGGGGAAGAGAGATGGATGCAGCCAGCATGAGGGACAGCGCTGGACATCAAAGGCTTCTTTTTCAGGTAAGTGGCACATAATGGGCTACTATGCGATGCATATAGTATGAATAGATATATGAATAGATCAAGGAATAGTTAGAGCTTCTTCCCAGTTTTGGTTGCAGTCTGTGTCTCCCTAGAGTAGATTTTCTCCTCACTTCTCAAAAAAACAAAACAAAAAAAAACTAATTTTTAATATAGGGAAGAAGGGTTGGAAAGTATCTTTTTATTACTGTCTGTTTCTTCCTTTATTGGTGACAGCCAAAACCACTATTTCCTGTACAGGTGTCAATGGCTTACATAAATAAAAGCCTAACACAAACTCTATGCAAAGTTACTCTTCAATTCGCTAGCATGCTTATTAACGTCATGAATGGAAGAATTTGTATGTTTTTAAATAGTAAAAGGGAACCAAACAACCTAGTGAAAACCCAAACTAAGAACATGGGCAAGTCAGTGCTTTCTCTGGAATCAAACTCATGACTTCAGTCAGCCAGTACAGCATGGGAAAGCCTTTCTCAACCTTTTTAACACAGAGGAACCCTTGAAATAACTTTCAGGTTTCAGGGAATCTCTGCTAATAATTACTATATCTACGGCAACCAGTAAATGTGTGTGAATGGTAAGTTAAGAAAAATAAAGAATAAGGAATATTGTGTACTTAGGGCATGGATACCCAGGGCTGTTCTATACAATGAGATGATTTTTCACTAATAAAAATCAAATGAAAGAAAATAAAAAATGATTTTAATAATATTGGCCAGTAAATAAACACAGACTGAAAATTGTAGAGTTCCCTCACATTGGTGGTTTCTTAAAGTGTTGGTCTATGAAGTGCACCCACACTTGTGGTCAGTGTAGAAGGATCATGTTATATTGACGGTAAGTGAGGGAAGGCCCATCTTCTTACATTGGTGGTTATTGGGAGAATAGCCGTTTACACTAGTGGTCAATGGGAAGAATGCGCCTTACGTCAGTGGCCAGTGGGAAGAATGCCCCTTACGCTAGTGACCAGTGAGGGTATTCCCACTTACAGATAGATAAAAAGATCATTGGTGTCATTGGTTGATTATCTAAGGAGCAGAAATTGCTAAAGCCTAGTACACACCACTCGTTTTTTTCCGTTCAACCTAGCAGGTTGAATGAAAAAACCTGACAGCTCAGGTCAGAGCCGCTGTACTAACAAACTGATGTTAGTACAACAATCTCCCCTGTGGAGCTATTGTGTTCTGACAGGGGGGCGTCCCTCCCTCCAGAAAACTCCAGTCAGCACTCTCAGCCACTGCCAGAGAGTGCCGACCGGGAGCCGGTCGGCAGACCTTCTCCAGTCATGAGCCTTCGACAGCAGCTGGCCGGATGGCTGACTTCTGTCGGACCGGCTGCCACACACACGACCAAAGTCTGCCCGTTTCTATTGAACTGGCCAATGCCGGCCGACATTCAGCCCATGTGTACTAGGTTTGAATGCTCAAGGAATCCCTAGCAACATTTAGGGGGACTGTGGGCAAGAAAGGCTAGTACATCAACATTACCAGATGCCCCAAGAGAAAAACAATAAATGAAACACCTAAAATAATGAGTAATAACAATCGTTGTATATAAAAAAAAATGTTGTTATACCTACAGCATCTATTTATATGTATATAATTGCCTGCCCTGCATACCCCTGTGCAGCCATTAACCCAAAGGCCAACAGTAAGAAGAACACACACCCTTACAAACACAACTATGCTTTTTTAGTAAATTCACACAATACATAACATTCAGTGATTAATATCAGCCAATCACAAAGAATATTTCATGGTGCTCATTGCATTGAACTATTAAAATGTAAAATGTGATTGGCTGCTGCAGTTTACTACACTTTGTATATCACCAGTACTCTTCACATTTCGCATTATAAAAAAAATGCCTGGATATGTGAAACATATGTACCATGTGGCTATATTCATACATAAATGGATTTGAAAAGCTGCATAAAATTTCAATTTACATCATCGTTAGAGGAAATGGCAATAACAAAGCCTGCTTTTCTGCTGATCATGTGGCCTCTGATTTCTAAGTGCTCATGGAGCTATCCACTGGCCTGCAGCATCGCGCTGATTTTACGCTTGAGTATACATTATACTATAGCCTTCTGCCATTCACTCATGAGTATATGCATTCCAAACAATGTCATATGATATAGCTGGTCAGGCTTATATGAAAATAGTCACACAGGCGGATATATTGAATGATCACGATAAGAGATTGTGTGCTTTTGGAAACACAAACCAACAACTTCAACATTTTACATTTAAGGGATTACAACTAGATGAACTTTGAATATGTGTAGATCTATTATTTGCTGAACAAATAGCTTAGTTCACATATCACTAACCATCTTATACTAGGGATCCTGCATGAAAGATTTTTTTATGCCAACACATGTATTTCCTGTATTTATATAGGACCATTATATTATACAGTGCTGTACAGAGTACACACATTTTTTACTAGCAAAAGTTATATAAAACGCAGTAAAGGTAAAAAGTTTGTAACAAATGAGACATAACAATGATTGCTTACCTTAGGGTATTTTAGGTAGATCAAAACACAATCACTAACATCCCATATAATCAGTACAAATAAAAATTGTAAAACAAAGTAAAAAAAGAAAAAACAATTAAAAAAATTATTATTATTATTTTTTTTTTTTATATATAATGTCCCTGATCACCTCCATGCCAGTCGTACTGCTCTGGTGGCAGTATGTAAGAAAAAAAATTGTGAAAAATAAAAAACAAATTTTATTTAATTTCTTCTTTTTCCAATAAATTGTGACAAAAAAAAATTAGAAACTTAAAAAAAACTAACCATGGCTCTTACTAAATATCTCAGATGGTCTACTTTCCAAAAGGGGTCATTCGGGGGATATTTGTACTGTCCTGGCATTTTAAGGCCTCCAGAAATCCATTTTTTGATTATTTTTACTAAAGAAATGTTGTAGAATACACTTTGGCTTAAACTTATGAAGAAAGATTATTTATTTGCAAAATTCTAGAACAGAAACATAGAAAAATGTCAACATTTTCAGTATATCTCTGTTTATATAGCAAAAAAATAATAAACCCAATGATGATTAAATACCAAAGAGAGCTCTATCTGTCTCAATGTTAAACAATTTCAATTGGGTACAATGTTGCATAACGGAGTAATTGCCATTCAAAGTGTGACAGGAAGGGGGGGAAGTGTCTGGTATTGAGGTGTTTAAAGAGAATCAGACCATTAATTTAAAAACAAATATTAGATTACATGTGAATTTAAAGTGGGTGTAAAGTCATAAGGGTTTTTATCTTAATGCATTCTATGTATTAAGATAAAAAAACCTTCTGTGTGCAGCGGCCCCCTCAATACTTACCTGAGCCTCATTTCTGTCCAGCGATGTTTCATGAGGTTTTGAAAGGATGGGAGCACCACACCAGCTTGCACAGACTTTTAAAAGATTTTTTATTATTATGGATCAGCCAACGCGTTTCGGGGCTCAAAATTCCCCCTTCATCAGGGCTAAAAGCTTTTTGTTATTCTGATTAAATCACTGCTTGTTCCCCTGTGCCTCTCATCGATGTTTCATGGCGTCATTGGCTCCTGCTGCTGCCAATCAAAGTTAGTGAGCCAATGAGGAGAGAGAGGGGGAAGGGGCTGAGTCGCGACTTTGTGTCTATTTGGACACACAGAGTAGCAGCTCGGCTCAGGTGCTGCTTGCTGTGGGGGCAATGGGTAGGAGGGAGGAGCCAGGAGAGGCAGCGGGGGACCCAAGAAGAGAAGGATCTGGGCTGCTCTGTGCAAAACTACTGCACAGAGCAGGTAAGTATAACATGTTTGTTATTTTTAATCAAAAAAGTCAAGACTTTAATATCACTTTAATGTGTTTTATGCATGTTACCTGTAAAAATGTATCCCTTGTGTAGACATCCCAAATGCCCTGAGACTGTTGATGGGTGCAACCATCTTAGATGTGATGTCAGCCACCCTAGCAGACTCAGAGCTGTCACTTGCGTGACATGCTATGGTAGTCTCATTAGCTCCTCCCCATATGCTAAATAAAAGGTTATGTAGGGTGGTGATGGGAGGGGAGAAGGAGCTAGGCTAACACAGGCAGTAATTAAACACTCACAGAAGAGGAGAGGACTATGGCATCCAAAAGGAAGGGGGGGGGGTCTGGCTCTTCTGAAAGTTGCTAGTACGTTCAGAGAGCATATGGCAAATCATTAAAATTGTTTAAGGGAAAATATACATTTTTTCTGTGTTTTTCACCTGCATTTTACTTCCTGATATAGGGTGACAACACTTTTTCCCTATTGGTGTCCTGCATTATCACCATGTCACAGGTGCTTCTGATGGAGATGATGAGCAGACGGGCCAACGCTTATTATGCAGGTATGTCCTGCTGTTGTGACCATAAGGAATAAAGACAGGAGGTGTCTGCAGTGAAACTGGATGAGATCAGCAGCACTGAGATGCCAAAAAACAATTTAAAAAATGCTTAAAACAAGTATTTTCTAACAAAAAAATAGCAGTTTTTGATCCACAGTGCTTTAGCAGGCTACATGCAGTTGGGGTTTAGTTCTTGTTTATTATCTTAAAGGAGTGTTTCTCAATCTTTTGTAAATCATGGAAAACCATCTCAACTTTTGGCATGTCTAAAGCTGGGTATACACTGCAAGTTTTTTAACCCACAGTTTTTTAAACGAAAAAAAAAAAAAAAAAGAACAGATTGCCTTACCAACACAAGCATGTTGGTGTGATGATCTCCATTGCTGTGCTATCGTATTCTGACAGGGGGACTCCCCCTCCACCAGAATACACTGATCAGTGCTCGCAGCCATTGGACTGGCTTCTGTTGGACAGACCGCTGTACACAATGACTGAACTGACCAATATTCGGACTGTGTAACTGGCTTAAGTCTTATAAACCCTACTTGTTGTAATGTGAAGTGGGGTCTTTGTGGACTGTCTGAGAGTTTATGCTATCTCCATAGCAAAAACACATCATTTATTTTTGGTGTTTAGCCAATATGAAGTCATAACAAGTTGACAGTAAAGGTAGTTAGTTACTAGTGCTCTGCAATCACTGCAAAGTCAGGCAGATCTCCCAATAGAAAATCCAAACCAGTTTTAGGGGTCTTGCACATGGCTGCATTTAAGGCATATGGATGTACAGAGTAAATAACGTATGTTGTTGTATTGCCTGGGAGCCAAAGCTGCAGAATATTTTTGCCCATAGTTATGCATTACAAAAACATTGTAAATAGCTATAAATGCTAGCATTTTATGTTTTGAAAAATACGCTCATATACATGTGCGTATAACGTGAGTGCAGGCATTTACGCATGTATAGCCTCATACATTTTTTTGTACTGCATGTCTATGGGCAAAAATATGCTGCAGCTGTGGCCCTAAGGTGTTTATAGGTTTAGGTTTATGCAACTGCCATCATAATTATTGAGCGATTTCCTTCTAATACCAATGGATAATTTTGGGTGGTGTGTTTCCTGTAAACCCTATGTATTACTGGCTACAGGAATTATTTTGAGAAAAAAATATGTTCTCATTTGAAGGATCTGTCAAATTTGTGCCTTAGCAATCTGTCTTGGCTTTCCGTGACCATTTGCACGTCTTTTCAGCTGAGTGATATCTGGAGATTGAAGTGATAAACAAGGTCTGTGAGGTTAATGTAACGGCAGATGAAAGAATTTTATGAGATTAGAAATGTATATCAAGCATGAAAAACACTATGAAGGATCCTATTTAAGTGTGTTGATGATTCCTAGATCTGACAGAGTTGCAGAACATTTATAACACATCATCAGATACATGCGTGCGTTTAAAAAAAACACAATTTCTTCAATATTTTAGAGAGCTTAAAGGCTAAGTCCACCTTTCACGACATGTTTCATATAACACCAATATTTAGGGTCTAACAAGTAAAATGGTGCCATTCCCCAGCCTCCCACCTCCAAACCACTCCTACTAAGCTCCTACGGGCTTCTGTCTATTTTTGAATCTAGCTTGGCTGTTCAGTGATTTGTGAACAAGTCCCATCTGTGGCAGAGGGACTCTAGTTCTCCAAAGAGCACAAGTGTAGTAAAACCACAGCACTTGTAGTCTATTGATACCCTTTCTAGCCTTTTAACTGAAGGGTCATACCTCTGTACAGACCTGGGACTAGAGAAATAGTCTGCAGGAGCCTGTTCAATGTACCCGTGATCCATTAATAGTGGTTGCAATGCTCTGCAGGCTCAACTGCAAAAGGTGGAAAGATGCCCTTAAGCTGAACTTATGTACATGCTAAAGCAACAGGTTCACCAAATTGCTATCCTACACAGCACGCACCCTTAACTCCCCTGCTACTCTGTTTTTCACTGGGTCCCCAGTGACTCACTCTCCTTCCTCCCATATCACAGAAGAGACTCCTCAACCTTGTGGAAAATTCAATGTCACAGCTTGGAGATTACACAGATCTTTATATCCTTGCTCCTGGCAGTAAAACAAAGCAAAGTGGGGTCTAAATTAGGTTTGTACAGTTAGGGAGGGTGGATAAAGTGAACATATTGCTTTGTTCTGAATGGGCAAAGTACTGGTTCATAAAACGACAACGGCCAACTTTGAAGGGGCATAAAAAAATAATACCTGTTGTTCATAAGAACAAAAATGCCTGATATATGTTACACATATGGTTTAACTCAATCACTATGTTCTTCTCTTTTTCAGATTGTGCCAAGTGAATCATTGATGGGAGGTTGAAACAAGGAGCAGTAATTGAGCTTCTGATGAAAGATGGTTGTTCAGCTGTTGATAGCCATACATGCCTGAGGAAATGTGTATATGGCGTTACAGTAATTGGTGTGAGCAATGTTTGACATTGGGTGAAGAAATTTAAAAAGGGAGAAACTGAATTTGTAGCCAAGCCAAGGAATGGTCATCTAGCAACCTAATGTGAGGGGAAAGACACGTCTAAAATGACTAAGGCATCATTATCATGGTCTTTGGACAAAGGTACAACAGTGAAACCTACATTGGTATACTTTGAAAGCTGGATGAGGAAAAAAAAAAGCCACAGAAACATATCCATGCCATACAGCTGCATCATGATAATGAACACTCACACGCCTGTAATGCCACCAGTCAGGTGATTCTTGAAATGGGCTGGTCATTGGTCCCTTATGCACATTACGACCTAGATTTGTCACCATCTGACTCCTACCTGTTTAGGCAAATGAAGGCTTACTTTCCGTGGCACAAGATTTGAGGACCTCAAGAATGTTACAACATCTCTAAAGCAGTGGAGCAAAGACTGCTCTGTAGATTTTTTTTCCAAGTTAGATATGAGGCAATGGTGTAAATGCATCGAACATGATGCGGAAAAGTAACCCAGAGTACAAGAATTTAAAGTCTAACTTTACACTTTATATGTACTGTATGTGTTCATTGTTACCATCTCTGCATAATTAAACATTTTTATAACCCCCTCATACATACATTTCAGGATTTTCAGACTTTATACCAGATCCCTACTGTTTTTTAAGAGATTGTACTTGCAGGAAGCTTTTAAAATTAGAGCTGCTTAGGAGGCACTGTCATTACTATAATCACATGATCAGTACACATGTTGTAATAGGAAACATTGCTTCTATAGCATTCTCATACATGTGCAGCATTTACACTTGCGAATGGGTCAATTACATGCGGGAGACCTAGCAGAGCCCTGTCTGTGTTCAGGGCTGCCCATTCACTGGTAATCGTTCCATGAGCGATTATATATGAATGGCCATGATTAGCTGCAGGAGCTGTCAGTCTTGCATTGCTTTCAGTGAGACTTCTGACTGCAGCAAATCTCCAGGAATCCCGCTGGGTCTCCCGTGTGTAAATGCTAATGGCCCCATTCAAAAGTCGGGCTGAAAGACAAAAAAGCCTGGTGCAGTAAATCTGAAAACATTGTTGGTGGTGTCATATTCCATGCAAGCTGAATGCAAGCTCCCTGAAAACTTCAGGCTGCAATCTTAACACATAACTGATGTGATGAAGATTCTGGATAATCCTGTCTAACAACCAAACTAACTGCTGTTTTCTTGGTTTCAAGGAAATTTGAAATTAAACTGAAAATCATATCTGGCTGAAGAATTAAAATGTAATGGTGATTCCTAATAAATTACAAGATGGTTTACATACTATATAAATATATCATATAGCAGACCGTTGTGTCTAATCCATCAACATCTGTTCCGCTTGTACTGTACAACCTGATTCTGTGTCAAAACACAATGTACTGTACCTATTTTCTTTATTCAATAAAATCTTTATGAAAAAAAATACATCATATATAAAGTTTTAAGGTATATGTAAATCGAAAATCAATTTTTCATCTTCAATGGGTTTTTATTTAATGTGACGTGAACTGAAGCCTCAGATGATACACAGGGATGAAACAAATCTCCCTACATACATTTTACATGTATATCTGCTGTCTTCAGATTTATATACTGTATAGAAAGTGCCCTTCCTGTTAGAACATTTTCTTTTCCTGGTTAGCATTGCAGAGAAGCCTGGGTACACAGCCAAGACAGCTGATTGGAGGAAAGGCACACACTCCCTCTCCTCATAGGTAGAGACTCTCAGCTCTCTTTTTTGTTTAGTTTAGGGCCCTGCTAATCTATTTATAGCTCCCTCCCCAACACAAAACTCTGGCTGCATCATATGTGACGGAGAACTTGTCAGGCTGATAACAGAAGAATGCAGCAAGAGACAGCTACGACACATTGTGCTTTGGAGAGAGATAACAAAACACTGCAGATCTATGTGCCCAGCTCAAATTTCATGAATCGGGTTTAAATCCACTTTAAGTCTTCGCAGGGTACAAAGCATAACCCATACAAATTAAATTACTAAGACCAATGTGTTAATGAGTTCCAGAATAGTATCCCTCAAATGTCAAAGAAAGACAAAGCTGAAGTAGCGAAAATCTATTCTTCCATATGTTTGGTATCATGTCCCACTGTATACAGTGTTCATAAACAAATCATTTTATATGTATCTGTTGTAAAGAGAACAGGGAAGAGCAGAGAAGTGCAGTATTAAAATAAACACTTTATTCTCAAGGATTAAGAACACTCACAGAATATAAGAGTAAAAGATCGCTTATCATGTATATCAGCAGCATCGGCCACTCATCACCGTCCCATGGGTATGCCAGGGATCCTCTCAGCTGTAGATGGTATGGAGGCCTGTGAAAAGAGCTGTACGCTCTGAGTGCGTAACATGACTTCCTTCCAGTCTTCTCTCTCTCCCAGTGACATCACTTCCGCCCGTGTGTTCCATGCTGGTTTGTTTGGACTTCCTGGCTTCCACAAGGCGTCCATGCTGTCTCCACACCATCTACAGCTGACAGGATCCCTGGCAGTACCCGTGGGACGGTGATGAGAGGCCGATGCTGCTGATATACATGATAAGCAATCTTTTGCTCCATATTCTGTGAGTGTTCTTAATACTTGAGAATAAAGTATTTATTTTAATACTGCACTTAGGTGGCACTTCCCTGTTCTCTTCTTATATCTTGATAGAGAGGTGGCCAATAGTCTGAGGGTGGCAGCCACCGGTGTGCGATATAATGCTTTCTAACAGCTATGGACTATGGAATTTTATGGACTTTGAAGACTGTTTTGTTTTTTCATCTCTCTACCAGTGTGTCATGTACTAAAGCTAGTCACTATGTGCCTAAAGATTTTTATTAATATTGTTGTAAAGTTTTGTACCTGGAGAGCTTGCCAGTGAGAATACTTTGGTAATGGTGCTTGAAATATAACAGAATTATTAACTGAAAAAGAGCACATGGAGGGCTGAAAATGCTGCAGGTAATTGTGAGGCAATGGCTTACAATTGTATACTTGCCAAACATACTGCAAAATCGTTTTTTGGTTACATACACCATAAGGAAGCTCCTTAGTACTGTATTTAAACTCTAAAAATGAACTTCTTGTATTTTCTCCATTTTGGTCTGTTTAATATACCATCAGAAGCATCTTATATCCATTTTGGTAAGTGAAAAAAAACACCTGTTGATCTTGTCGGAGCTTTCGCGTTTTCTCTGTATACTTCCTATGTTGTCTCAAAGAGCTGTCCTAGTTCTTATCTTGGACTACAGAATAATTAGTCTTTAAGTTGTGGCGATCGGAGAGTATGAAGGGCTGAGTAGTTTCAAAAGACAATTGGGCAGAGCTGACAACATTCAGTCCACAAAATGGGTGTGGGTTGTCAGCCACAACAAGACTTCGGAGCCAAGATCATTTCTGGCAAGTATTTTCCTGTACTTGCAGGGTCATTAAAGGGATTAAACATGGGGAAATGTGCAAGAATTGTACATTTAAAAAACATACTGCATTTTTTTTCACAAATATGCCTTAACATATGCTTTAAATAAGGTTGTACTGTATAACTGTTCAACATCATCAATGTAATACAGCAAAATTACAAGCATTACTTAATAGCATTACATCATCAGCATTATTTAAAATAACTAATTATGCCCTAGCTTTTCTTACATAATTATAAAAGGGTGTACTTGGTGTGTGTCACTTATAGAGCCCACTTTAATAACCACTCTCATTTCTTCATAGCCACCAATCAGATGTAAACATTTTGAATCTAACTGCAGGTTTCCAGCACATGTTCTGCATTGACTGGAGGGTGATGGAAATAATGACAGTTCTTGGTAAAGGCACTGTGATACATATATAAACCTAACATGCAACAACTCAAAAGTAAGAAAATTCAACTGTATAAGTTATAGTTTCATAGTTGACTAGAACAGCAAAATCTTTCCCTGGGATTTTTTTTAGGGCTTACAGTAAAACTGTGGATTGCTAGCATAATTTGCTCCGGAAACATGCTTGTAATCCAAAGCACTTGTATATCAAAGTGAATTTCCCCATATGAAATAATGGAAACTCAGATGATTTGGTCCACAAACATTTATTTATACGTTTATAAAGTGACAAAGTGAAAAAGTGTGGCACAAACGATTTTCTAAAGTGCTGCGGTATGGTGACCACTACATAATCATTAGGTGACAGTAATAAAAATGATTCCTGTGTGCAATGATAAATACAAATATTATCTGCAATAAAATGGAGATGAAAAATGCAGCCAATAATAACAGATAACAACATTATATATGTTAGCAATAGTCCATAAAAAGATGTCCCAACACCAAATTTATAGTGATCTGGTGTGTAATTAGTATTGATCTTCTTTCCACCCGTGCTCTTATATATTTAAAATGGGCACTCACTGAATCCTTATGACCTCTTGGTTATAGGAGGTCATATAGCACTTGTGGGAACACTTGGTCCCACAATCAATGTAAACACGGCGGATCCCCATTCTGTCAGGGGTCATGGCACAGATCTACTGTTACCAGTGATCATGAACAGTCAGATCTGTCATGTTCCTGCCAGCCCAGCCCCCACACAGTTAGAACACGCTGAGGGAACACAGTTAACCCTTTGAGCGCCCTCTACAGTTTAACCCCTTCCCCGCCAGTGACAATTATACAGTAATCAGTGGCTATATTTAGCTCTGATCGCTGTATAAATGTCATTGGTCCCAAAAAACTGTCAAAAATGTCCGACATGTCCGCCCCAATGTCGCAGTCCTGATAAAAACCGCAGATCACCGCCATTACTAGTAAAAAATAAATAAATAATAAAAATGCCA
Organism: Glandirana rugosa; assembly: GCA_018402905.1. Classification (NCBI taxonomy): domain Eukaryota; kingdom Metazoa; phylum Chordata; class Amphibia; order Anura; family Ranidae; genus Glandirana; species Glandirana rugosa. Next base: position 1,377,032 of record BLSH010048066.1, on the reverse strand, counting down.
TAAATCTATTCCCATCGTTTGTAGACACGATAACTTCTGCGCAACCCAATCAATATACGCCTATTACAATTTTTTTTACCAATAATATGATGAAGAATATATATATGCTTAAACTGATGATTAAATTTGTTTTTTAAATATTTTTTTGGATATGTATTATAGCAAAAAGTAAAAAAAAAAAAAAAATTTCAAAATTGTTGCTTTTTTGTTTATAGCGCAAAAAATAAATACCGCAGAGGTGATCAAATACCACCAAAAGAAAGCTCTATTTGTGGGGAAAATAGGTTGTCAATTTTGTTTGGGTATAATATCGCACGACTGCGCAATTGTCAGTTAAAGTGACCCAGCGCAGTATCGCAAAAAGTGCTCTGGTCATTAAGGGGGCAAATCCTTCTGGGGCTGAAGTGGTTAAAAAGGCATTAACCCCAAAACAAAAAGATGAACAATTCTTCAGGCTGGGTTCACACCTATGTGAATTGGAATGCGGCTTACACCGCATCCAGTTCACAGGACACTTGAAAACACATTGTTTCCAATGTGTCCAGTTCACATAGGTGTGGTGCATTCTCAGTCCGCATTGCACAGAAAACGTGTAGGTGCGGTGCGAATTCCCAGCCCATTATGTTCAATGGGAAACGCATTTGACTCGCAGATGTGTTCCGCAGCATTGAATGGGGATTCTTCCCCCCTCTTCACTGCACCTCCCCTCCCTGGTCAGCTGATCAGCTGATCTGCATTGACAACGGCCAGGAGCCGCTGAACCAACAATAAGGCTGGAATTCGCATTGGACTGGTGTGAATCCAGCCTCAATGTGGTGTTAGCATTCTTTTTTTTACACTTTTTCCTTTATTTTCACCTGGTGATCCAGGAAGCCTGTTATTTTTTTAAATTCCTTTAACAGACCAAGCTGTCCAGCAAAAGTGGCAGTTAGAAGAAGGAGACAAACCATTTATCACTGACAGGGGTGCTAATAACAATAAAAAAAACAAATTTGGCCAGATTGGTAAACTGCTATGTATCATATTTTTGGATTTATTACCGCTATGACTATACAGAAAATTTGATTACAAGAGGCTAAAACCAATTTTATGCAATTACTTTAGTTGCATTAAAAAATAAATGGAATTCTTTATTTATATATAAAATATGTGCATTTTAGGGGGAGATTTACTAAAACTGGAGAGTGCAAAATCTGGTGCAGCTCTGCATTGAAATGAATTAGCTTAACCTGGAAGCAAATTGCTTTCTATACAGAGCTGCATCAGATTCTGAGTGCTCTAGTTTTAGTAAATCAGTAAAAAACATCAAAAATGCATAAAAAACGTATACAGTGAAAAAACAAAACAGGAAATAATAAGAAAAAAAAAATTTGGAATACATTCGAAAACGCAACAAAAACGCACTGAAATGCATCAAAACCGTGCATGCAGAACTCATCTGGATTGAATCTGGAGGACGTTTTTGTGCAGTGAACGGGCACTAAAGTTATACCTTCTGGGACTTTGGCTTTAAACCTAATGACCTCTTATTGGACGGGAAGAAACCTAAACTCATCTAAATGCAATGCTAACAGCTTCTAGGAAAAATAGGATATGTGCATTATACAGATTTAAAAAGAAAAGAATAAATGACAATGAATTCAGATGCATGTGCTGAAGTAGGTATAAAATGAAACATCTATCAAGACTGATCTATCTTTCTATCTCTAAGACTCTTTAGGAAAAAGAAAAGGTATAATTGCACATCAGAGGGATTTAATTTTCTTATGTCAGTGCACTAATCCCCATTGCTTGATTTTACTTAGCACCGATGTTGAAAGGGCCATTTAACACATTTCATCGGCATGTAAAGGAAAAAAGCACCATGCGTTGTAGACAATATTTTTTTCTGTCATCGTGAAACTTCAGCTGAGAATGTGCTGAGCACAAGGAAAACACCTGTAAGTAATTGTGGGTAAAATATGTGTGGGCCAAACCGTAATTATTGTCTTCTTGAGACTAAATGGATATCTGAACCGCCAGATCCTGGAACAAATTGAACCCCAGACTGGTGATTCGATGGTTGTTAGAGTACAGCTAATCAAAGTGCAGGGATAACATTTACAGCACATGATAATGTATTTAATTAGCATTTTCTTTCCTGTAATTATGTGTTTTATTGTCAGTGATACTAAACAGTGGCAGCAATAACTCGTAGCCCAATATCACCAAAAACGTTTTATTTGGGATAAAGTGATAAATGGGTAAAGCCTTGGTCAGGTTTTGCTTGATGTCTGTGGAGTTGATTTACTAAACCTGGAGAGTGCAAAATCTGGTGCAGCCCACTTCCCTCTAATCCACAAGCACGCCATACGGCAGATTGCAGCTCCATCCACTGAGCAATTGCTGTTATGACAAACCTAGCCCCTCTACAGTGGACATGTTATCCCACACATAAGACGTAACCTCTATTCTACATACGCCAAAATGTTCAAAGGATCTACAAAATGCCATCCCATACCGCGTTTCCTACTCAGCCGGTAAGGACACCTTATTAATGTTGTGGTTGTTATCATTCAGTGTATTTCAAGGCCGTTGAGCCCATGTACATTATACTTTACCTGTACAACTCCTCTTGTATTTTCTCAAAAAACGCTTTTGAAACAAAAAAAGTTTTTTTTTTTTTGTCAAACCTTAAAGCTGAACTCCAGCTTTTGCTACACTTTACATAGTTTGTTTGGGCCAAGCTGATGTCCCTCACCAACATGTGAGGCTTCTGGAAGTGCGGTATAAACTGTATGTAGCTTAGGCTAGCGTTCGAGCTAAGACTTCCTGGAACACAGTAGAGTCTATCAGATTGGCTCTCAGCTAATCAGAGAAAGCGATGTATTCTAGCAATGTCTGAGTCAGAGTTTGTGACATCATCAGCCTGTCTTTCTGACTCAGCCAATCAGAGGAAGCTTTGTATTCATTGCTAGAATTGCTAGATCAGATCTATCAGATATCGAATGTGTTCCGAGAATAAGACAGGAAGTATTGGCTCAAACCAAGAACACAGTGTGAAATGCTCTATGTAGCCTAAGCTACATGCAGTTTATACAGCACATCCAGTGACCTCACAGTGAGGGACATAGTTCATTTGGGCCAGCTTGGCCCAAACGAACTATGTAAGGTGTAGCAAAGTTCAGCTTTAAATGAACAAGCTAAAGTTAGAAACTGATTAGCTACCACGCAGAGCTGCACCAGATTTTGCACTCTCCAGTTTTAGTAAATCAACCCCTGTGTCACCATTTGGAAAATATTCCCTCACTTCCTGCCAGGAAAGGAAATGATGGGAAATTTCTCTTCTGGACGCACAGTAGAGTGAGAGTGGCTTAGAAATATAGATTTTTAGGCACCTGTTTTCTTAAAGCGGAACTTAACTTGTTTTTTTTAACTTTATTTAAAAGTATTCCTCCACCCCTTTCTGCAATTATGAACATTTTATTTCTATGGGGGGGGGGGTGCCGCCTTTTTTGTGAGTGCATCCTGAATTTGTGCACTTATGGCTTAGGCCAGAATGACATCCCTGATACCCAAAACCTCTAGGGTTACCCATGCTGTGGATCCCAGGAGGCCTTGAGGCTGTGCAGAACCCAATGCGTTTGCGCAGTGAGCATCATCAGGAGGCCAGCTGCTAGGACCTAGAAGAGACAGTCAATCTTCTTGATGATATCATACAGATGGTGATGCAGTGATGTAGTGAGGTGGCTTTCTGCAGATCACAGTGGGATGACACTGGCTTCACCAAGCAGGTGAGTATGTTAATCCATCTCAACCCGCTACACCAGGTAAGAAGAGGTTACTATTACAACTAATCCTTGAGGGGGTTCCTCTTTAGGATCATTTCACACAGCAACACGTGCGATAAGTGGTAAACAGCAATGCTGCCTCAATTACTGCAAGAAACAAAGCCCTTAAAGTAGAACTTAAGGCAATATTTACTTAATTTAGGATAGAATAAAGAAGGGTTTTAACCCCTTTTGACTTTTTTTTGTCATCTGTGTCCCATGAGAGACATCCCCTGACACCCCCACAATGCAGCCCCGCCACTGCCCCACAGATCAACCAGGAGACACCCAGGATTAATGCACCCACCGCTACCAGCACCCCAGGGAGAGCCCAGCTATACTTGCTGTTAGTGATTGCCCTTTAAGCGCTTGCGTCCCAGTAGGACCCGAGAGGGACCCCACGACCATCGCCACCCACGTAATTAGGACCCACAGAGGACCAACTAGACACCCCGTCACCGCCCCGACGTAACACCCCCACAGTCCCCTACAGAGAGTACCCTGTGTCTACTGTTTTTTTTCAGTTTTCCCCAATTTTGGGAAGAAATAAGATAGGATTTAA
>BLSH010048066.1:1333500-1362315 GCA_018402905.1 Glandirana rugosa | reverse complement strand
TCGGTCACGTTACCAATAAAGTGTGAGTTGTCCGTTACTGAATTCCCTCACAATATTCTCCCCAAAGATGACAAATAGATTACAAGTAGACCATATATTATCTGTCCTTTTTTCAATGCTTGGTACATGCTGCACTATGCTCTATTTTGTTATTGTACTCAATAAATATAAGCAGGCCAGTTCAATAATGCAGAATGCATGTGGTGTTTAAAGTGTTACTAAACCCACAACAGTAAAATCAGTCTGTATATGCAGTAAGGCATGCTCGTTATACTCATTGTGGCACCTAAGGGGTTAATCCTCTGCATTGGGTAAAAAGGTTATACTGTCCCCTGACAAATTTCCTGATAACACAGAGTCTATGGAGTCAGGCTGCATGTGATCAGTACAGGGCCAATCAGCACTGTCCAGTGCTCGGCCAGACAATGATAGAAGTCACATGACTGCTCTAACTGCTGATGAGAAAAAGTATTTAGCAGTTTAAATTTACTAAAATAATTGCATTTCCATGTTCTGTGTACTGTGGGGAACCAGATTTAGCGAATGCAGGCTCCTGGAATTAGTAACACTTTAAATTACTGTGCAATTGTTACTTCTTATAATTACATTTAAACTAAAAGTTTTATTGCATGGATCAGTGTACATCAACAAATCCAAAGTACATTATAAATCTTTACAGCGTTTTGTAAAAAAGAAAAAAAAAAGTGAATTCAAAATATTAACACATTTCAGCCTTTCCCATGTTAAAATACCTCTACATTCAGGCTGTAGTTAACTGTGAGAAGCTAGTCCTGGAAATAAAATACAATAGGCCTAATTTACCAAGCTTTAACACAAGGATAAGGATATTTATTTAAGTAAATGGTCATAACTGTTATTTTTTTTAGAAAAATACAAATCCTTATTCTTGTGTGTTAGCTGAGAAAAAAAGTTGTGAGTGAACTGAGAAAAAAGATTATTAGTGGTTAAAAAGCTATTTCATGCAACAATTAGCAGCTTCACACATTTGCTATTTTATATTAATTTAATTGTATGTTTTTTTAAAAATGACTGTGTGATAAAATATGTAGTGCATAACTCAAGCAGTTTTAGAAAATTAATTTTTAATTCAATACAATTATTTTTATTTTATTTGTGAACTGCAAGAGAACATTTTGTATACCTCCCAACTTTCTGAGATGATAATGAGGGCACCTATTAGTAAGAGGATGCAGGCATAGGATACATCCCCTGCCCTTTTAAGGATAATTGTAGAAAAAAATGATTGGTTAAACCCACAAGTGCTTATTTACCACTACTATACATTTATATTGGATTTTGGAATTTACAAATTCAGCAGTTTAGAAACTAATTTAAAGGTTTAGCACTGTAAAATGCTTTTTTGAGAAATACGTGGTGCATATTATATAGAACTATATAGATCAGACCAAAATGAGGGGCAAATGCTGAGGAAGGAGGGACAGAGGGACTTTGTTCTGAATGAGGGACAGTCCTCCGAAATCAGAGACAGTTGGTGTGATGATATCACGTGTTAGACACACACGCTGTAATGATATCACACGCAAGATGCACGTAGCAATGACTCCATCTTGTAAGGGACCCCATTTCGTCAGCAAGAATGGCCTGCTAAGTTTTAAAAACTGTCAGTTTCTAACACAAACTCCTCGCACCCCTCCCTTCCTGTCCAGATAGATTTCAAAGGGCCACCTGGACCATGGTATCTGGACAGGCCAGGAAGAGAGGTCTGTTTCTGTTTATTTTAACAGCCATAAACCAAACTGATGTTTGGACATGCAAGCATAATAAATCACACAGGCAACTCTAACCCCGGAGTGACCCTATCCTTGTCTTAAAACTTACAAAAAATACATACAGTTCATAACTTCAGTTAGGAACATGACATAGCGATAACATGTACATATTGGAATGCAGTATTTCAAACCGAATGATTCAAATGTAAATGTCACACCCTTTGAGCATAAGGAGAGGCAGAACTAATGTGTTCCCTTCCCAGGGTCTCAAAAGGTGCCAGCCCTGTCGTGCTTTGACTTATTTTAATGTACTGTATATGCTGAGATTGAATTCCTTAATGTGAGGTTTGTCGGGCAACCCAATCACGAAATATGATTCTTCAGAACTGGTGAAAAAGGGACTAAGACCAACTTCCAGTTCTCACTTTCCATTAACGAACCAACATAAGAGAACCAGGGAATCATCTTCGAAACACTGATTAGTCACGGACATTTCAAAAGCAAGTACTTTTTCATTCTGTTTCTTTGCTGCTGTATATTTTGTATCATTGCTTTGTAACATTCTTTTTATTTTTCTGTAAATATTTTACTGCACCTAAAATTTGACCTTTTCATTATTAAACCTTATTCTGAAAAGTGTTAACCTTGTCCCTAAAGCTCTTAATGCAACTATTACGAATCTGAAGAGCGCTACTGTTTTTAAAATAACGCATTTGAATATACCTGTCTGTGGTGACAGCGTGTGTTACAGGTGGTTATTCTAAAATATTGGTATTGCTAAAATTCCGAGCTCTTCTGGCTCCCAAATAGAGGTGGTGGCAGAGAAAGGGTTAATTGTTTGAATTAGTCTGGTAACAATGCGGCTGGCATTTAGACGGTGGTCCCACAAACTGGGAAATCTTTGTGCTGAAAGCAGCTGAGAGCGGCATTGTTACGTTCATGACAAGCGCGGTGTTAGATCAAGGGGGTCCTCGGCCACCTGTTGGTGAGGATGGCAGCGATCTGATATCCGCGTTCGTCACAGTTGGGAGCTATGAATTTGGTATATTGTTTTATAAAGATAACATTACAGTGTCTCTTTAAATTAAGTAATCTTGTATTGAGAAAAGTAATATCTAGAACTTGGCACTTGAATCTAAGTGATCACAAACAAGTATGATCTTACACCAATCAACCTAAATATATTTGTCATATATAGCATAAAGATAGCAGTGTGTTACTTACATTTAATGCATTCTTGGCAGCTTCTGCTTCTGATCGACTATCAAAACTTACAAATCCAACAGGCTGTAAATGAAAAAGAAAAGTGCCATTAGAAAGTAAAAAATAGATACTTTATTGAAAACCGAAAAGCTACATAGAATAGATAGAATTACAACATACCGTATATACTCAGGTATAAGTCCAGTTTTTCAGCACATTTTTTGTGCTGAAAAGACCCCCCTTGACTTATACCCGAGTCAGTGTCTTTGGGTGATCAGTAGTTTCACATTAAACAGAGCCGTGCTGCTTCTAAGAGCCGTTCTGTGCTTGTAAGTGTGATTAAACACATTGGAATGTAGAGAATGCTGAGAGAGGTGTCAGATTTTCAGCTTTATGTCGGGAGGTGGGCAGGACAAGCTGATGTTAGCTGTTCAGTCCCGCCCACCTCCTGATCTCCGTGAAGAGCTGCAGCTCTCTGTCAGCATTCTCTACATTCCAATGTGTTTAGTCACACTTACAAGCACAGAACGGCTCTTAGAAGCAGCACAGCTCTGTTTAATGTGAAACTAAACTACCTTACTCATCCCTTATGTGTTCTGGCTACAGTCTCTGTGTCCTGGCTAATATCCCTGTGTCCTGGCATTAATATCCCTGTGTCCTGGCATTAATATCCCTGTGTCCTGGCATTAATATGCATTAATATCCCTGTGTTCTGGCATTAATATCCCTGTGTTCTGGCTAAAATCCCTGTGTTCTGGCTAAAATCCCTGTGTTCTGGCTAAAATCCCTGTGTTCTGGCTCCCTGTCCCTGTGTTCTGGCTGCTGCATTTCACACCCTAGGCTTATACACGGGTCAATAAGTTTTCCCATATTTTTTGGGCAAAAGTAGGGGGGTTGGCTTATACACGGGTCGACTTATACACGAGTATATACGGTATTTATTTAAAGTGTTACTAAACCCAGTAGCCTGCGTTCACTATATCTGGTCTCCCACAGCACACAGAACATGGTAATGCAATTATTTTAGTAAATATAAACTGCTAAATACCTTTTCTCATCAGCAGTATATAGCAGTCCTGTGACTTCTATCAGTTCCTGGTAAAGTTTGTAGGAGGAGTTTTCATACTACACTGAGCTGTCCTATCAGAATCCAGGATCCCTGACCCCCTGTCTCTGGACAGTGCCAATTGGTCCTGTGTTGATCACATGCACTCTCCCAAGAAAAAAAACTCTCTAGCAATACACTGAGCATGCATAGCCTGACTCCGAAGGCTCTGTACTTTCCAGACATGTTCTGGAGTCAGTGGAAGAAGAGGAGGATCTAGCATACCGGATCAAACAGCCTTTTTACACAATGCAGAGGATTAACCCCCACAGAGAGTATAACAGGTATTCTTTTCTGCATATCCAGACTGATTTACTGTTGTGGGTTTAGTAACACTTTGAATACCACCTGCATCCTACTTTATTGACAAAAATAGTGACGTATATACTTTTGCTCCATATCCTGCAGTCAGAGGCAACTTTACACACCCTTAGTAGAGTGAGGTCAGTGGGAGTAAATCAGTTATTAATTGTGCCACATCATTAATTGTGCCCCATCATTTGGTGTCAGTGGGAGGAATTATGCCCCGCTGTTCGTGTAAGTAGGATTAGTGTCCCATTATGGCATCAATGGAAAGAATAGTGCCCCATCATTGGTCTCAGAGGGAAGAATTGTGTCCCATCAATAGGTGTCAGTGGGATGAGTTATGCCCCACTGCTGGAGTCAGTGGAAGAATGGAGCCTCATCGTTGGTAGCAGTTTAAGGAATAGTGCTCCATCGTTGGTGTCAGTGGAAGTAATTCTGCCTCATTTCTGATATCTGTGGGAGGAAAAATGCCCAATTGTTGGTGTCCGTGGGAGAATGGTGCCTTATTATTAGTGTCAAAAGAAGGAATAGTACCACATTTCAGTGGGAGGAATAGTGCTCCATCATTGGTCTCAGTGGGAAGAATTGTGCCCCATCATTGGGTGTCAGTGGGAAGAATAGTGCTCCATCATTGGTGTCAATGGGAGGAATAGTGTCCCATCATTGGTCTCAGTGGGAAGAATTGTGCCCCACTGCTGGTGTCAGTGGGAAGAATGGAACCTCATCATTGGTGTCAGTGGAAGGAATAGTGCCTCATTGTTGGTGTTAGTAGGAGCAATGGTGCCTCATTTCAGTTGGAGGAATAGTGTCCCAAGGACTGGATAAATGCAAGCAAAGGGTTGCATCCGACCCTCAGGTCAAAGCTTGAGGGCCACTGATCTAGAAAAAAAAATCACTAATATCCTTGCAACATATAAAGTTAATCTGGGGAAAGGGTGAAATATTTCTTAACAAAGCTGGGTTTTAAATCTAAAGTATAATACCCAGGGGCCAGGTTGGATTGGAAACTTTCTGCTGTCAGGACTGCTGTACCTTAGAAATATGAGCAGTTCTCTGTGTCTCAACAGTTTTCATAAATATTCCACTCACAGGCTTTAAACCTGGGAAAGAAAGATCTTAAGACAGGTAAATTGTTGCAGTTATCCAATATCTAACTGCCATCTATATTTCACTAGATTTTCTGTATATATCCTCTGAGTTTGAACCATGTTGATGTGACTCGCAGACTGGAAACTTGGCAACAACTACAATATAGAAATGTTTGACCCTTCCAGGTCTCATTGGTAATTTAAAAATGTGTCCCAGTGGTGTTTTTTGAGTCATCCCAATACCATTACAATAAAGGTTTATCACCATAAACACATGGTTGTAGTGCATATGTTTTTTTGATCATCTTATGAATGTATTTAATCAAGTCTCATAATTGTGCAGTGAAGAGGAACATCATATGAACAGCTTGTGCAGGCCAAGAACATTATTAGTGTCTCATTTTCCATCCGTGAGCTAATATCAATACTCACTGACCATGAATGACCTGTCTATGACATAGAAAACATGAAAGGAAAAGGATTTATTAAAAGGGATTCCTGGTTAAAATTGAAAGTTCATTCGGTTCTGACCCATGTGATGAAACATGAAGTGCCACCCACCTTCTACTTCCTCACCAATCACTTTGTCAACCACGTGACCATCTTTCTACTGGTATTTGCATGGCAAAAAAAAGGCTAAAATAGCATCTAGCATCAGATATATTTATTCATATTAAGTGCATGCAAGCTAAGTAAGGTGCTAACTGTCACATATGGCTGAGGATCGTGGGCCCTTTGTGTAGATTGTACACTTATTGATGGTGTGCTCAGAACACACCCGTGTGGCTGACCAGGTATGGAGAAGCACTAGAGACAGTGGTCTGGGAAAACACTGAATGCTGGACTCACATACAGGAGACAAAGGGTATCTTGCAGCACTGGGGTGCTGGACTACAGAAAGGCAGAAGTACTAGCAGAAGTCACTTACAGCACTGGGATGCTGGACTCACGGGAAGGAAGAAGTCCAGGTACATTTTGCAGCATTGGGGTGCTGGACTCACAGGAAGAAATAAGTCCAGGGACACTTTGTAGCACTTGGATGCTAGACCCACAGGGAGACAACATTGAAAAGGCAGTGGGGCTGGGGTGCTAGAACTCACTGGAAACCAGGGATGACAGGATGTACAAAGAACACACATGTGCTCAGAGGTCCCAGGGGATGTAGGTATGTTAAATGCAGTTGTAGTGCACAAAGGAGATTTCCTCCTGCATGCAGCAGATGAAATTATCCCATTCTAGGCAAAGTCATTTGTCTAAAGGCCAAGGAATTTTTTTTAATAATAAATGGTGCAGCTTTTTTAGTTAATCATATTGTTGCTGTATAAGAAGTTATGTAAAGAACTTATTCCACCTAGCAGCACCAGAGTTGCCGGTTCGAATCCCAACCATGACACTACCTGCCTGGAGTTTACACGTTCTCCTTGTGCCTGCGTGGGTTTCCTCCGGGTACTTAGATTTCCTTCCACACTCCAGGTTAATTGGCTTCAGTCTAAATTGGCCCTAGTTTATGAATGTGAGTTAGGGACCTTAGATTGTAAGCTCCTTGGAGGACAGGGACTGATGTGAATATACAATATAAATGTAAAGCGCTGCATAAATTGATGGCGCTATATAAGTATCTGTAATAAATAAATTCATGCAAACTTGTAAGGTTACTGAAAGATTCACTTTAAGTCCCTTCCTATCTCATAGTACATTAGACTGCAGAATCTGAATACTAGACATTAATATCGGGTCTACTGTCAGTAGTTTTGTTCGGACACTGCCTTTTCAGATTGCACAAGACTTCCTTGCCAGCTGGTGACAGAAAGCCTCCAACGCGTCTGGCAGTGTTGGACGTAGCAGAAAATAGAAGGAATTCTTCTGTAATAATTGGGAGGGGGGGGGGGGGGAATTAACAGCAGAAAGACTTTTTCTTGTAACTGCTAAATACTTACATTAATAAGGTATGTTAAACATTCTATGTATAGAAAGGTTGAACTCTAGGCATATGTAACATATATACATAATGGAGCTTTGAAATGATTAATACATTTTTAATGCATTTTGTATTTTATTTCTATTTATTTACTTGACTTTATTTCAACCATCTTCATTTCCTCTAGAGAAGCACTCGGAGTGGCAGTAGTTGGAGCCAATCATGTGAGCTGCATGCAAAAAAAATAACCCCAAAATGACAGAGCAGAGTGAACAGCGGGATAACCACATCAGACATCTGCAGCTCCCTCATTGTCCATTCACATAGCTGGTGGTTGGGTGATTGCAGCCTTGTATTCCTTAAACAGGCAAAACTAAAAATGGCATATTTAAAGTGGTTGTACAAACAGAAGTTTTTTTTACCTTATTGCATACTATGCAGTAAGGTAAAAACCTGCTGCATGCAGCTCCCCCCCCCCCACAGCCCCCCTAAATACATACCTGGGCCCGATGTTGATTCAGCAATATGCACAATCCTCTTAATTAGCTCAGACACAGCAGCTGCTGTCAATCAGAGCCAGTGATGAGGGAGCAGAGCCGAACCCCACTGTGTGTGCGTTATGGACACATAGAGCTGGGCTCGGGAACAAGCATGCATCAGTGCCTCCATAGCAAGTGTCACTTGGCAGGGGGGAAGAGCCATGTGCGATTTCATCATAGATTTAACAGTGTTGTCACCCTATTACAAGAAGTGGAAGCACAGAGAGAGTTCTTAGGAACTCTGGAAAGGCTAATACATTTTTCATGTATGTCAATATAGAGATGCTGTTGCTGGTGACAACACAGGACTGCTAAAAATTGCAGACAAAACACTCACCTACTTTTAATGTATTACTCCTTTGCTGGCTGGATGAGTTAAGAGACATCTCGCTCATCCAGCCAGTGAGGGAGCGACACATGGAAGTAGGAAAGTATTTTACTGTCCATCTTGTTCACCTATTGGTCTGGTTGTCTATCCAGCTTTCATCTGTTTTTCCTCCCTAGCCCTCACCTACCTTCCTTCACTTCTTTTCCTCTCTATCCTTCCTCCACTCATTGGGCTTCTTGGATCTCATTCACCTCTCCACTTCACAGGTCTCTGTTCCATATCTTGTCTGTATTTCAGTTCCCTCTCCTTGATTCAGCTCCACTTCCTTCTTTTTTGATCTCCCATGCACACACCCACTCAACAGTTGTTCATTTAATCCATCTCTCCCATAGCACACTATTATCCCATGCTCCAACCATGGGTCTTCCTATTACCAGGATGCCCTCATCCACCTGGGGTGATGCCGACCATGGGTTGCTGCCATCATGCCCCCTGCCACAGCTCCCGGCCCTGATGTTCTGGGTGGGCCCTTGGCCCCAACCCGACGATGTATCACCATCATATGAGTGTTGTAATTTGCATGCACAGTTTGTGGAGGGATCCATATCCCCAATGTCTTTACGTTGTCAATTGCTGATCTTATATTTATCTTTTTTAGACACACCACGAGCCTGCTCCTGATGAGTGTCTCAAAGCCATGAAACGTACATAGAGCTAAAAGCTGCCGTGGGTTCAACCTTCTATGCATTTTATATATCAAACCTCAATAGGAAAAATGAGGTCCTTGGCCACGCAGACCTATCTGTGTATATATATTTACCAGTCTGTATATCAAATACCTGATGGATGGGGCAATGTGCTTAACACATTTATACCCATTGTTATGAACTTGTATTACTGTTTATGATTGATATTTTATCATGTTATGTTTGTGATTATATGCATCAGTACAGGGTGGGCCATTTAGTTGGATACACCTTAATAAAATGGGAATGGTTGGTGATATTAACTTCCTGTTTGTGGCACATTAGTATATGTGAGGGGGGGAAACTTTTCAAGATGGGTGGTGGCCATGGCGGCCATTTTTAAGTCGGCCATTTTGAATCCAACTTTTGTTTTTTCAATAGGAAGAGGGTCATGTGACACATCAAACTTATTAGGAATTTCACAAGAAAAAAAAATGGTGTGCTTGGTTTTAATGTAACTTTATTCAATATACAATGTGCTGCCCATTGAGTTGGATTGTCAATGCAACCCTCTTCTCCCACTCTTCACACACTGATAGCAACACCACAGGAGAAATGCTAGCACAGGCTTCCAGTATCCGTAGTTTCAGGTGGTGCACATCTCGTACCTTCACAGCATAGACAATTGCCTTCAGATGACCCCAAAGATGAAAGTCTAAGGGGGTCAGATTGGGAGACCTTGGGGGCCATTCAACTGGCCCATGACGACCAATCCACTTTCCAGGAAACTGTTCATCTAGGAATGCTCGGACCTGACACCCATAATGTGGTGGTGCACCATCTTGCTGGAACTATGATGTCGGTGATGGGGAATTGCTGGCCATCAAGTCGGCTTTGGAGGAATGGCTGTACCTACTGGAAGGAGCAGCTCACCCGGTATTGGTTTTTACTGACCATAAAAACCATAAAAAAACCATATTCTGTGAATATACGAGATGTGCAGCAGCTGAAACTACGGATACTGGAAGCCTGTGCTAGCATTTCTCCTGCGGTGTTGCTATCAGTGTGTGAAGAGTGGGAGAAGAGGGTTGCATTGACAATCCAACACAATGGGCAGCACATTGAACACATTTTATAAGTGGTCAGAAACTTGTAAATAACTCATGAAAGAATAAAGTTACGTTAAAACCAAGCACACCATTGTTTTTCTTGTGAAATTCCCAATAAGTTTGATGTGTCACATGACCCTCTTCCTATTGAAAAAACAAAAGTTGGATTCAAAATGGCCGACTTCAAAATGGCCGCCATGGTCACCACCCATCTTGAAAAGTTTCCCCCCTCACATATACTAATGTGCCACAAACAGGAAGTTAATATCACCAACCATTCACATTTTATTAAGGTGTATCCATATAAATGGCCCACCCTGTATATTTATATCCATAAATTAAATTTATGTGAACATCTCCATCAGATTATTGCGTATCCCTCACGTGCTTCAATTAAAGTCCCACTCTTCTCCTCCCAAATTTTGCAATATTGCAAAATTTGTTTCCTTATTTTACTATCCTGTTTGGCCTGCATAGTGAAAACTCACAGATGACAAAATTGTGACATGGCCCCTAGGGTGGCTATTTATTTATTTCAGGTACTTATATAGCACCATCAATTTACGCAGCACTTTTACATATACATTGTGCATTCACATCAGTCCCTACCCTCAAGGAGCTTACAATCTAAGGTCCCTAACTCACATTCATACATATACTAGGGCCAATTTAGACAGGATCCAATTTACCTACCGGCATGTCTTTAGAGTGTGGCTATTATGTATAATTGTGTGCATTCAGGTGCAGTCATCTAAGTCTGGCTCTGTTCCTGAACCTAAAGTTCAGGTAACTCATATACAGTAATGAGGTCTTTGAGATATAATGAGAATGCACCTACTTACCTGCTTTGATGTGAGTTTTATTAATGAACCTTCATAACCCTGAAACGCAAAAAAGAAAAACAATTTAAAAACTAATTTTTTTAGAGTCAGAATAAAACAAGACAACAACTGTTTACATAGGTGCTATGTGATTAGCTGTTGCGCCACTTTATTCTGGCATAAGAAACAAAAAGCAACATAAATATCTAAAATATAAAGTTCCAAAAACAATCATGTTTGATGTGCCTTGTTTGGATAATACATATACTGGAATCAGTATAATAAGATGCCCAAGATAGTGTGCTGTTTAACACCCTATATCCTTTTACATTCAGGCCCTAAGGCACATCTGTGCAGAGTGCTTTTGGTGCATTGCGGTTTAGGTGCTTTTTATGCGCATCAACATTGTACTCTATATTACGTGGGTTTTGATGAAAGAGCATCAAAGATGCAGCAAGTGGGGTTATTTTTAACACACTACACCTAAAATGCACATAAAATGCAGAGGCGTGAACAGGGCCAAACTGTAGTACAGTACTACGACAATGCAAAGAAAAGTGTACACTGACATAATACAGCTTTTTTACTCTAGCAATCTGCATATAAAAACAGAACAGATCCATTTTGCTTATATATCAAGTAGTAGGAAACCCTGTGTGAACCTCTGGAAGGGGTTAGTTCACCAGAGTCCACAGTAATTAATTCCAGAATTTGCAAATGAGTGTCAGTATAGAAATGACAAAGCTGTTACATTCTGAACATCTAAGTGAAGATTTGGATTACAGGAGACTCCAATGGTCTAGGATATGTTTACACCTGAGGTTGAAGGGGAGGTAAAAACACACAGTTAACACACAGCAAAGGCAGTGAATGAGGTTGTTCATATGTTGCGGCTGTGATTATCCTCATTCAACTGAATGAGGCTGCTCCACAACCACCCTGCAACCATGTGTAATACATGTGGTTGAGGCATGGTGGGTGTGTGTATTAGGGGTTGAAACAGGTGGTAAGGAGGTGAAATAACATCTCCTCAACACCATGCTGCTGTAGATTTTTCTTCAGAGGGAGAAGCTTGTTTAAATGACCCCCCTTGCCTTTTTCAGGCATGGCTTTCACAGTATAAGGCCGGTCATGCACGGTTCGAATCTGGGCCAGTTCAGCAGAAATTGGTCGAGATTTGCACCGTTAATGGGCAGGCTGAATGTACCACATTGATCAATCGATCAGCTTGAGTATAACCAGTATATAAGTTGCTGAGAACCCATGCTATGGTAGTATACTATATAGTAGAGCTGTCTGCACTAAGATACATTATCACCAATATGTGCGGCGCTAATTTACAAAGTGCTTAATGTGCTTCAATAACCATATAGCTAAATAAAATCATTAATGTGTATCATAAATTAAAGTGCTTTGTGCTTCAAATGCATATATAAACAACATAAGTATGAATCACAAAATAAAATACTGCATATTTCATATATGTACATCCAATAAAGCCTGTGTATTATAAATAGGATTGCCACCTCATCCCTTTAAACCCGAACACATATGAATTACACAGGTTCTATGGCTAATTTAATGCAGGTAAGGCACCAAGTGAGTTTTAGGGTCCTTTCGTTGTGACGGACTCCGCTGCTAATCAGGGGTTGATCCGTTGATCCCCGCTGAGCCGGCGGATGACAGGACCGTCTCTGCTCACTGTGCACAGACGGACCTGTTAGAGCCCCCACTCTCCTCTATGGGGATCGGATGAAAACGGATCCGTCTATCCGTTTTCATCCGATCCGCCAGACAGATGGAAGATAGGGTTTCCATCCGTCTGTATTTAGCGGAGCAGATCGGATGTCAGCAGACATGTCACCGCTGACATCCGTCACTCCGTAGAGGAGAATGGAGGGTCCATTCAGGTCCACCTGAAAAACTGACAAGCGGACCTGAATGGTCTGTACATGTGAAAGGGGCCTAATTACCACCTTAATCAGCCACAGAACTTGTGTAATTAATATGAGTTTAGTTTTAACCACTTCAGTGTGAGCATAAAAACTGGAAGTGATGCGGTGCCCGGGTGCCGCTAAAAGCACCGCCCACCAACTCCTACAGTCACGGCTAACACCTGCATAGCGCAAGTTGCAACTGAAGAATGACAGTAGAGTGGGGGTGCCCCAAACACTTCAAGTCGGCTTCCCAGCTTGCAATCAGCTGATTGCAAGCTGGGAAGCTTCCCATAGACCACTATGTGTCCGGCGCCCGGACGCTCTTAAAGTGACAGTTTTTTTTTTATAGCTGTGGGGGGGGCGCCCATGCACCCCCTATGGACGGGCCACCACTGTCTATAAGCATGACTTAGGAGGTGGTGTGTTGTACCTTTGCAGCGTGACCATTGAGTCCATTCATAGAGGAAGTGTCCTATTCTTCTCAATAAGGTAACTTAGAGGAAAGGAGAATGGTAGTTTGAGGGGTTTATTAGGGGAACACAACAAAAGGTATTTTGGATAGGACCGGTTCATAAATAATAGGCATTTTGTATCTCCTGGTCTTAGGCACGTCTTACTAACTGAAATATTTTTTATTTGAAGAAAAAAGCATATAGGTTGGTATCCTTTTTTATCCTTTACTCCCCAATTAGATTAAACTCCCATCTTGATTTCATTCACAATCACAAAATAGTGTTGAGTTTGTCAAAAACCTGGACATAAGTACTTAAAATAAGATGTTTAGTAAATACCTTGAATGGTCTGAATAGTAAGTACAGCTCCCGGGGTTTAATATCTAACGGTAATCCACTAACAAACAGCGTCCTCACCTAAAAAAGAAAAAAAGAAAAACTTAATAAAGCAATTTTTATAACTGATCATTGTTTAGAATTGGAATCATTGATGTTTGAGAGAATAATAATCCAAATATATATGTAGACTAAACAAAGAAAAAAACATGTTGACGTATATTAACATTTTCCAAGTGGAAGTTCTGCTGTTTGCTGCATTTATTATCTTCGGCGTGACAATTAAATTTGTATCAATTTCCTTTTTAATGAGTGTGTTTATATAGACTAGTACAGTTTGGTTCTAATCACATCTATTGGCAGTGTAAGATCCAGCTTAAAGTCTTAAAAGAATTTTGGAAATAAATGTCCGTGCTGGCAATTGTAGGTAATCAGTTTTCCCCTTCATTTTTTGGGCAAAAATGGGATAGGCTGATGAGGAAACAAAGCAAAATTTTCTTTCCAATGCTGTCAATCAGAACGCCTTAGGTAGTAAGGAAAAAAACATCTGTCCAGCTATAAAATACTTCTGGAAACCATAAAAAGCAAATGCTTTGCAATTTTTTTTTTTTTTGTGAAGTCTACTCTTTCTTACTGGGATACATTGTATCTGAGATATATAATATATTATCAAAAGCAACAGGATTTTAATGTTTCACAAGGAAATAAAAACACATTTTTATGAATCTGAAGCTAAGGCTTGTTATATGCGGTTATGAAGCGAGAGTTCTGTGAGCACTGAAGTGATTGGTGAAAGCACAGCGATCATTTGATTTGAAGAGATCCCCTTTTTTAGTTGATTGAATTTATTATTGATTTATGTTTTTATTCACCATTTGTCAACCATTGATTATATGTTAACCTCCCTGGCGGTATGATTATTTCAGATTTTTGGTGCTGAAAGCAGTACCATTATTTTGCATGGAAATTTGGCGTTTTATATTGTAGGCCTGTAATTCTTAGGAATAACTCACTTAAATCTGTCCAAACAAGAATCTAGTAGACATCCCGGGTATGAAAAAGTTTGAAAAATGAAATCATAAATTATAATATAATAAATAACTATAAATAATTATCAGAAATAATAACGTAATAGTAATAAAATTTATTCAATAATGTAATCAAACCAAAAACACTGAAATTTGCTCAGTTGCAGAATTGTCGCTTTCGTCACTTTCAGTGTCTGATGATAAATTTCCCCATAAATCAGTATCACTCAATTCTGCAAATGATTCTTATTTACTATCGGTGTTTTCTAGCTGATCAAAAACCACTTTTGACGTAAAGGGACACTTTTTGGTTGCTATGGACATTCTCATGTTTCCAGGCAGAAAGAATGACATATATAATATAAAAGTGCATGCAGGGCTCTGGGCAAACCACTAGGGACAAAGGGGATGTGAAATGTTTTCATACAGTAATGTAATCTATAAGATTACAGTGTACTGTATGTATACTGTGTGTTTCACTATTTGAATTTCCCGCAGGTCTCCGTCCCCGTGCGACGCGACGCTCGCAGGGAACGGAGCCCGGCACACAGAGTCATCTGGCGGCGGACACAGCCCGCAGACACCGCGGGGGACATCGCTGGATCCAGGGGACAAGGTGAGTAGTGCTGCCTGGATCCAGTGATGCAATCCCGAGTGTGGCTCGGGGTTACCGCTAATGGTACTGAAATTCCACCCCGAGCCACACTTGGGATTACCGCCAGGGAGGTTAATAAGATATAAGCTTGATTTCACATTGAAAGAATAGAGGACCACTTTACTATTATTTAATTTTTATGAAGTGTTTGTGTCTACACAGAATAACACGAAGCAAACAGGTACATACTTAATTGGAACTGACCCCATCAAGAATACACAAAAATAATTGATATTATCAAATCAGAGGAAAAAATGCACACTCTCCCTAGTTCCTCTAAAAGTAGACACACAGTGGGGCATTTGCTAAAATTGGAGCGCCCGAAATCAGAAGCTAAACTGAATTACAGGTTTTGTCAGGTGAAACATTTCAGGTGTATTTGCTGAAAGTACAATGAAGAAATACATAGGAGTTGATTTAATTAAACAGGAGAGTACAAAATCGGGTGCAGTTGTGTATGGTAGCCAATCAGTTTCTAACTTCAGCTTGTTCAATGAAGCTTTGACAATAAAACCTGGAAGCTGTTTGGTTTCTATGCAGAGTTGCACCAGATTTTGCACTTTCCAGCTTTAGACCCCTTTCACACTCACACTTGTGCAACACGATTGTTTTGCCGCGATTTGGGATCAGTACAACTTTGTTGCAACGAAATCATATTACAAAGTCGTACATAAATAGTACATAAATCACATCTATATTATTCAGGTGAGATTTTAATACGACTTTGAGGGTTTAACATTGAAGTCTATGGACCTCAAGTTGCAAAAAAGTTGGACCAAAGTAATGCAGGGAATACTTTGAAGTCGGCGCTACTTGAAGTCGTACAGATATGAACGGTACTCATTGGAAATCATGGGGAACGACTTGTCATGTAGTCCCAAGTCGCAGGACAAGTCACATAAGTGTGAAAGGGGCGTTAGTAAACCCCCCCACAGAGTTGATTTTTAGGAGACTAGAAAGCTTATTGAATGGGGGGGGGGGGTAAAGCTCTGTTGATTTCCAGCATCTAAACATGTGCAAGCAAAAATGCTGTCTTTTTTATTTTCCTTTATTATTCTTTACAAAGTGAAATTTCCCCACATTCACTAGCCCTCTGGAGAATATTCCTTTGCAAAGTGGACAGTCTATTTTCCTTTAGTAAAACAACTCTATGGTATTTTGGTTTGCAGAGTGAAGACATTTTGCATGGCTAGGAAAATATCAAGCATGTTCAAAGTCTGCCAGAGAAAAGTTAAGCCTGATAAAGATACCTGTGTGGTTGAATTACTAAAGCTGGGGAGTGCAAAATCTGGTGCAACTGTGTATGGTAGCCAATCAGCTTCTAACTTCAGCTTGTTCAATTAACCACTTCAGCTCCAGAAGGATTTCCCCTTTAAGCACTTAACGCAAATCGCCGTATATAAACGGTGGCTCCTTTAAGTGGAGGACCTGCAGCTGCAGGCTATATAGTGGTACTGTTTTTTAGAGCGGGCGGTCGGCTATTCGACGATAATGGCCGATCTGGCCCGGGAGCCACTCGGCCGTTATCCCTGGGGCCGGAAGAGGACATCCCCCCTCCTGCCGCTCTTCTCTGGCCTCCCCGGGAGACCGGAGCTACGATACGGCGCGTCCGCCGGCTAGAAGGAGACCTGAAGGAAGCCGGAATCGGCTTCCGGTTTACTCGGTGGCCAACGGCGCAGGTTTTAAAAAAATTACAGTATTCAGAATCGCCGTTTTTGGCAATCTGAACACTGTGAAGTGTAAAGGAGGTATGGGGGGTCTTTTAGACCCCCCCGCCACCCCTCCATAAAGAGTACCTGTCACCATATATTACTATCACAAGGGATGTTTAGTGATCAGAATTTTTTTTTTAAAGGAGCAGTGCAAAAAAAAGAAAACGCATAGGTAAGTCGCTCCCGCATATGAAAACGGTGTTCAAACCACACATGTGAGGTATCGCCGCGATTGCCAGAGTGTTAGCAATAATTCTAGCAAAAGACCTCCTCTGCACCTCTATCCTGGTAACCGTTAAAAAATTTTAAAGCATCGCCTACGGAGATTTTTAAGTACCGGAGTTTGTCGCCATCCTGCAAGTGTGTACAATTTTCAACCGTAACATGTATGGTATGTGTTTACTCGGCGTAACATCCTCCTTCGTAATATACAAAAAAAATTGGGCTAACTTTACTGTTGTCTAAAAACTACCCTTTAAAAAAAACTTTACTGTTGTCTTATTTTTTAACTCCAAAAAGTGTAATTTTTCCCAAAAATCGTGCTTGAAAGACCGCTGCGCAAATACCGTGTGACAAAAAGTATTGCAACGATCGCCATTTTATTCTCTAGGGCAGTGATGGCGAACCTTGGCACCCCAGATGTTCTGGAACTACATTTCCCATGATGCTCATGCACTCTACAGTGTAGTTGAGCATCATGGGAAATGTAGTTCCAAAACATCTGGAGTGCCAAGGTTCACCATCACTGCTCTAGGGTGTTTGAAAAATATATATATAATGTTTGGGGGTTCTATGTAATTTTCTAGCAAAAAAACTAACGTGTAACCAACAAATGTAAAAAAAGGGCTCAGGTGGGTAAGTGATTAATGACCAGAGCACTTTTTGCGATACAGCACTGCGTCGCTTTAACTGACAATTGCATGGTCTTGCGACGCTGTACCCAAACAAAAGCAACGGTTTTTATTTTTTGCGATATAATTTTTGAAAAAAAAACAATATTTTTTACTTTTTGCTCTAATACATATCCAAATAACAAATATAACATTTTTTTTTATTTCGGCCGATATATATTCTTTTACATATTTGTGGTAAAAAAAAAA
Organism: Glandirana rugosa; assembly: GCA_018402905.1. Taxonomy (NCBI): domain Eukaryota; kingdom Metazoa; phylum Chordata; class Amphibia; order Anura; family Ranidae; genus Glandirana; species Glandirana rugosa. The sequence goes on along the minus strand of BLSH010048066.1, from coordinate 1,344,241 downwards.
ATGCAATCGGTGTATATTGATTAGTTTGCGCATTTATAAACCATGAGAATGTATTTATGGCGTTTTTACTATTTTATTTTACTAGTAATGGCAGCAATCTGCGATTTTTATCGGGACTGCGATATTGCGGCAGACAGATTGGATGTCACTGGCAGGGAAGGGGTTAATCTGCAGGGGGCAATAAAGGGGTTAACTGTGTTCCCTAGGCGTGTTCTAACTGTGTGGGGGCTGGGCTGGCAGGGGCATGACAGATCTAAGAGATCCCGATTACAGGGATCAGTAGATCTCTGTCATGCCGCCTGACAGAGCGGGGAACCACCGCGTTTACATCGGTGGTTCCCCACTTTTCTTCTGTAGCAGGCTATAGCGGGTCGCTGGCGGACACCGAGTCCGCCCGACCCGCGGCCCCACTTAGGGATCGTGCAGCGGGCACGAGAGCGTGCAGCCAATGGGGTGCCCCCTAGCTGCACATGCATAACGAGCCACATTGCCGCAGTGAGGTTACGCAAGCCGGTCAGGAACCGGTTAAGCTTTGACAAACAAACCTTTGACAAAAAAGGAAGTTTCTGTGCAGAGCTGCACCAGATTTTGCACTTCAGTTTCAGTAAATCTACTCCACTGTCAACAATTGCAAAGTGAATACACATCACAGATGAGCACTCTACTTAAAGCGGAGTTCCACCCTAAAGTGGGAGGTCCGCTTATCAGCCTTCTCCTCCACTCTGGTGCCACACTTGGCACCTTTTGGGGGGGGGGGGGCAGGGGAGATTACACTTCCGAGTAATCTCCCCATGGCAGAGCTAATACTGTACACTGTCACGATACTAATGGCACTGGCTGGGAAGGGGTTAACATCTAGGAGCAATCAAAGGGTTAACTGTGTGCCTAAAAATGTGTGTTGTTTTTACTAATAGATGTGGCTGTGTTTTCTCCCTGCCCAGCCACATCGCTGCCCTGTGTGCAGAGCCCTGTGTTGTTGGTAAACACAGGGCTCTATACTGTGATTAGCTAAGCCAATCAGCAGGTCCCAGATATAAATCATTGGCCGGGACCTGCTAATTGACTTGTGCTGTTGTGAATGACAGCACAAAAGGGGCGGCAGGCATGTGCATGTGTGCCTCCCACCCGGACAAACTGTGATTAGCTAAGCCAATCAGCAGGTCCCAGATATAAATCATTGGCCGTGACCTACTTATTGACGTGTGCTGTAGTGAATGCCAGCACAAAAGGGGCGTCAGGCATGTGCATGTGTGCCCCCTACCTGGACATGCTGGATTACGTACATGCCACAGTAAAAAGGCAGTGGGCAGTTGACTAATGATTAATCTAATCTTGAAGTTTGTAAACCTACTGAAGATTCCCCAAACATTTAATTCCTTGAGTTCTGTGGCAAATATCACTATGCCCTGTGAGTAGGCATTGTTGTGTCACAGAATTCACAGAGCCTGCCTTCCGAGCTACAGAGGTGCCAATAGAAGGAGTTTCACGAGGCGGAGTCAGTGCAGGACTCACTGCTTGCAAACAGCAAGGTACCTTTGGATATGTAGTCCAAGGACGAGATTTTTTAAGATTTTAAGATTTTTTTAAGCTTCCTTCCAAACCACTTTACATATTATTTTATATATACTGTGATTCTGTATTTGCCAAATATGCTGCAGAAATCTCCCTCCACTGATCTGGCTGCAACCATATTAACTGTGGGCAGCTGAAGCTGCTGCTTGTTCACTTCCTGGATTTACACAGACACACAGAGGCACACCTCCAGCTCTGCAGCTCTCATTGGCCCTCTTATGACTCCCCGCCCCCTCTCCCTTACTGGCAAAAGTCTCACGAGAGTGAGCAAGAGAGCTGTGCATGATGTCATTCTTCGATTGTAAGCTCTAATGAGCAGGGCCCTCTGATTTCTACTGCACTAAAGAGGAAGTAAACCCAGGTGGGGTTTACTTCCTCTACATACACCTGTAAATTAGAAGCATAATGGGCTATTATGCGTCGCATAGTAGCCCATTATGTGCCACTTACCTGCAAACAAAGCCTGCAATGTCCAGCGCTGTCCCCTGTGCTGGCGGCGTCCATCTTCAGCCCCTCTTGCTTTCGGGGCCATGACTCCGGCTCTGTGACTGGCTGGAGTCGCGTGACGTCACTCCCGCGCATGCGCAGGAACCGCCAGTCACTGCACGGTCTCAGTGGAGAAACGGCACGAAACCCGTTTCTTCACTGCGCATGTGCCGAAATGACATGGGCACAGCTAGTACACTGCATATCTCCTGAACCGTGCAGGTTTGGGAGATATGCAGGGCACCTACAGGTAAGCCTTATTATAGGCTTACCTGTAGGTTAAAGTGGTTGTCATGGGTTGACAACCACTTTAAAGTGTATTGTATCTGTACTGTCAACCCTCAAGTTGTAAAGCGCTGTGTAAACTGTTGGCGCTACATAAATCCTGTATAATAATAATAATAATATGCCAAGGCTTTTTACCAGACAAGAAAGAGGAAGTGGGCTATATAAGGTATTTACTGGCAGAAAAAAAAAGTTTTACTATCCAAAGTTAAAACAATGAGGGCAGAAGATTTAATAGATGGAAAGTTGAAAAAAATGACTGAAGAGCCACTTTAATTAACCTAGCGAGAGGTCATTTTAAAAGTAGCAACATTTACTGACATAGGCTAATGAAATATACAGTACTTTCATTCATACCGAGTGACTCTACATAGTTTATCTGAAACATACTGTATAAGAGGTGTATGAAGATTTATATTGGGACGGAATAAAGTAAATGTAAATATCTTCCCTACATTCCACTTCATACATTAATAACCCCATGCATATGAAGGCCACACTCCCTCATAGAGAAGATAAGGCTCCATTCAGTTGCAGTGTGGGAGATATGACCTGAAATAGTTTTCTTGAGCAGAGAACATAAAAAGAGACCCTTTCATGAAGTATGATTAGACTTTCCTACAAGAGAAATATCACTTTAAATAAATAGACGACTTTGTCTGGGAGGTCATGTATGGGTTTCAATAGCTCTACAGGATCAGGTGCATTCTTATCTACCATCTACTCCCCCTAAAAACTAACAAAACGCTCCAGCAATGAATGGCATTTTGAAAGACTACAAAACACAACAGATATCTTGGGGAATGTTTCTAAATCTTTAAATCCTTCTGTGTAATGATTAACTTTTATGGCGGCTACTCCTAAACTTGAAGATGAAAGGAAAGAATAGGGAGCATATGGAGAGACATGAGCGATTTTGGCAAGGAAACAAACGGTTAGCGATTTGGCACAGCGGCAAACCCTTTCCTTCTTAAACCTTAAAGCCTACTTAAAAATAAAACGAATGGAAGTTTACCTAAAGTAAAATACCTTAAAATCAAAAATCATGTGGAGTAGGAGAGAGCTCTAAAGTAAAACAACTTTCTGAAAATAAAATTTCTTCTACCTAAATCCCAACTCCAGGAAACGTAAAAGTTATCCCTTGCAGTGGGGCTGCATGGGTTACTAGCTTGTGTAGGTCTAGGGTAAGGTGACCAGATTTTTTAAATGAAATCCGGGGACATATTTTCTTTTTACTAGTAATGGCGGCAATCAGCGACTTATAGCGGGACTGTGCTATTGCGGCGGACAAATCGGACACTAAGGGCTCGTTTACACTTGCTTCAAAACAGGGCGTTAGACAGACATTGTCAATGCCCACGTCACTAAATAAAATGGTTGGCTTAAAGCCCTGTTTACACCTTACATTGGCTTAGCTGCGCTTCAGCTTCACGTTAAAAATGATACCCCATGTAGCTTTAGCCAGGCTTCAAAGCCTCTCCAACACCTCCATAGAAGTCTATGACAAAGCTTGTTTGAAGCTCGCTTGAAGCACCTGCGGCTTTTCAGAGGCTGCAATTCAGCTTTAGCTTTGCTTTGTTTTGGAGAAATTCAGGTGTGAGATATCAACACACAGGGCGTTTACCAAGCTTCAGCAAGGCTTCAAAAGTGCATCACTAAAGCCTTGTTGAAATCTCACTGAAGCCTCTTCGAAGACCGCCGAAGCCTCAAAAACACATCATAAAAGCTTGTTGAAACTGTATGAGCTTTAATGAGCGTTGAAGCCAAAGCAAGTGTAAACTAGCCCTAAGTGACACTTTTGACACTTTGTGGGAACCAGTGATCACTGCTAAAAATATGCACCATCACTGTACTATTGACACTGGCTGGGAAGGGGTTAACATCTAGGGCGATCAATGGATCACTCCACCGGGGAAGGCAAGGAGATAGGCAGGCAGGTGGCTGGCTGGAACTTGAGCCAAGGCAGAAGAACATGTGAGCTGGAGCAGAATGGGCATGCGCCTGAAACTGAAGAAATAGTCCCTCCACTCCGACCTGCAGATGATCATAAGAAAGGGGCACAGATAATGGGAAAAAAAATCCCCCCTAAGCCAATAGGTGCAGCGGAGCGAAAGTTTGTAATTCAGATTTTTTTTTTTAATTCTGCACTGACTGTCTTTGAAATTGCCTGGGCTCCTGTTCAAATCCAATCCGGGGACAAAACCAGGGTCAAGCTTGGCCCGGGGACAGTGTCCTCAGTCCAGGGACTGTCACGGGCACCCGGGGACGTCTGGCTGCCCTAGATTAGGGGACTTGTTAAAGTAGATTTACTTACCCGATCTTCATCTTCTCTATGCTGCTGGACTGTCCCTGCAGCATTTTCTCCCCTATGCTCTAGTGATCTAAGGTCTTGCATTGGATGTGATGACACCGAGGGACAGTCCACTGCTGGAATGTGGGGGAGCATCACATACTGGGGGGAGCAGAGGATCATGAAAGTTATAATGCTTCTCCTCTCCCCTTGACTACACAAGCAGTTAATGCTACTGCAAGTGATCATTTTAAAATGTCCCAGAGTTGGGCTTTAACCACTTGCCGACCGCCGATCGGAGATTGACGGCGGCAAAGTGGCGCTGTAAGGCAAAACGCCGTCATACGACGGCGGCCGCCAGATCGCCCACAGTGAGCGCGCGCGCGCCGCCGGAGGCGCGCCCGCGCGCTCACTGTGTCCGGGGAGGGCCGGGGAGCGGGTGCGGCGGCTTCGATTGCCGCCGGCCACCCGCGATGCCCCCCCCGGAGTGAAAGAGCGGAGGTCCGTGCATGTAAACACGGACCTCCGCTCTGTGTGAGGGGGAAGGGCTGTGATCACAGCCTTCCTGTACGTGAAGGCTGTGATAACTTCCCTTCCCCAGATAGGCAGTCCCCCATACAGTTAGAACACGCCCGGGGAACATAGTTAACCCTTAGCGCGCCCCCTGCAGGTTAACCCCTTCACTGCCAATGGCATTTACACAGTAATCAGTGCATTTTTATAGCACTGATCGCTGTATAAATGCCAATGGTCCCAAAAAAGTGTCAAAATGTTCCGACATGTCCGCCCCAATATTGCAGGACCGCTAAAAATCGCAGATCACCGCCATTATTAGGAAAAAAAAATAAATAAATAAAAACCCCAAAAATGAATTCTCATCATCCGTAAACGCGACCACTTTTGCGCAAACCAATCAATAAACGCCGATTGCGATTTTTTTAATCGCAAATATGATGAAGAATATAAATCGGCCAAAAACGGTGAAAAAAAATGTTTTTTTATATTTTTTTTTTGGATTTGTATTTTAGCAAAAAGTAAGACATTTGTGTTTTTTTGCAAAATTGTCGCTCTTCTTTTGTTTATAGCGGCGATCAGAAATGACGCAGAGGGGATCAAATACCACCAAAAGAAAGCTCTATTTGTGGGAAAAAAAGGACGCAAATTTCGTTTGGGTACAACGTCGCACGACCGCGCAATTGTCAGTTAAAGCGACGCATCGCCGAATCGCAAAAAGGGCTCCGGTCCTAAAGCTGGAAATCCTTCCGGTCCTTAAGTGGTTAAAGCGGAACTACACTGCATTTGAGCACCACAAACCAAAAGCGCAATTTAGTTCATTTTTAATGTTCAAAGCAAACCCATCCATGTCTCCATGTTTTATTATGCTGAGAAATCACCTTGAAAAACACCCCTCTAACATTTCTGGCAAAGCCACCTTGAGTAAGGGAACATGATCCATGCATTGTTTACTTCCTGGAATCCATCTGCTTTTAGCTTAGGCATACATGCAGGAGGGTGTGCTTAGCTGAGAAAACCCCTCCTCCCTTCCTAAAGACTGCTGGGATGTATGACATCATTTACCTTGGCCTGGAAACCAGGATGTAACTGAAGAAATATATATATAAAAAAAAAGTTAAAACAAGTAACTACTTTCCTAAATGTACTTATTTGTTTTCTAATGCTAGCAGCATAAGGCTTAAAAATAGTAAATGTTGATGGAGAGAGTGAAGTTCTGAGTTAAAGTGGAACCAAGCTTATTGATTCAATTGTTTCCCCAAACAGTTACATTCAAGGCATACCATGAATGATAGCTGTAACAGTTGCTTGCACTCTCAAACGAACTGTCAACCCACCAAATGGTTGGTGTCGTAACTGATCATGTGCAGCACCATGGCAGCTGCAGATCAAACAGAGGTGAATATGGCAACTTCCTTGGCTCTAAATAATAGGGGGGTTTACAACGTAGCTCCACTTAAGCTCCGGATTGTTTCTTCCCCTTCATAACCAGGGCATTTGTTTGCTATTCAGCACTGTGCTACTTTAACCACTTCAGCCCCGGAAGGATTTGCCCCCTTCCTGACCAGAGCCCTTTTTGCGATTTGGCACTGCGTCGCTTTAACTGACAATTGCGCGGTCGTGCAACGTTGTACCCAAACGAAATTTGCGTCCTTTTTTCCCACAAATAGAGCTTTCTTTTGGTGGTATTTGATCACCGCTGCGTCATTTTTGATCGCCGCTATAAACAAAAGAAGAGGGACAATTTTGCAAAAAAAACCAAATTTCTTACTTTTTGCAAAAATACAAATCCAAAAAAAAAAAATAAAAAAAATCTGCGATTTTTAGCGGTACTGCGATATTGCAACGGGCATGTCGGAACATTTTGACACTTTTTTGGGACCATTGGCATTTATACAGCGATCAGTGCTATAAATATGCACTGATTACTGTGTAAATGCCATTGGCAGTGAAGGGGTTAACCTGCAGGGGGCGCTCTAAGGGTTAACTGTGTTCCCTGGGCGTGTTCTAACTGTCTTAGTGTTTGACTGGCAGGGGGCGGGGAGTGATCACAGCTTCCATATAGAAGAAGGCTGTGATCACTCCCTTCTAACAGACCGGAGATCCGTGTTTACTTACACGGACCTCCGTTCTTTCACTCCGGGGGGGGGGGCATAGCGGGTAGCCGGCGGAGATCGAGTCCGCCGCACCCGCTCCCTGGCCCTCTCCGGGCGTGCCTCCGGCGGCGCGCGCGCTCACAGTGCGCGATCTGGCAGCCGCCGTCAGATGACGGCGGTTTGCCCAGGAGAGCCATCTTGTCACCGTCAACCTGTGGTTGACGGTCGGCAAGTGGTTAACTGGCAATTTTGCAGTCATGCAGCATTGTACTCAAATTAAATTTATATTATTTTCTCACACAAATGGAGCTTTCTTTTGGTGGTATTTAATCACTACTGTTTTGGAAAAAAAAATATATATATATTTTTTACTTTCTGCTATAAAACTATACATTTAGGCCAAAATGCTACATGTCTACATGGTAAGAAAAATTCCCAATAAGCGTACAGGCGGTCCCCTAGTTACAAACATCCGACTTACAAAGACTCCTACTTACAAATGGAGGGAGACAACAGGAAGTGAGAAGAAATCTCCCCCTAGGAAGGGAAATTCACTCCTGTAAGAGTTATTATGGGAAAAGGGTGTCTCCACTGAAGCTTTATCACCAATCCTTGTTTCCACAACAACCCAACATTTTCAAAATCCAATTATCATTGGGACAGGAAGTGAGGTGAAATCTTCTGAACAGAAACATAGACAGCAAAACAAACATTACAGGGGTATTACCCCTTCCCTATGCTATCCAAAAAGCTTAAAAATTGTTTTTTTGGCTGAAGTTACACTTAAAAAATGTACCTGTTCCCACTTACAAACAAATTCAACTTAAGAACAAACCTACAGTCCCTATCTTGTTTGTAACCCGGGGACCGCCTGTATATTGACTGGTTTGCGTGAAAGTTATAGCATCTACATGCATGGTATGGCATATACAGTATACTGGATTTTTTTTCAGTATACTGCAGTGAGCAATCTGACACTAACACTCGGTGGGAACTGACTAACAACATCACCAGTGACAGTAATACAGTGATCAGTGATAATACTATACACTGTCACTGTACAATGTATTAATGTCACTGGCTGGGAAGGGGTTAACATCTAGGGGCAATCAAAGGGATTAACTGTGTGCCTAACATTATGTAATGTGTGTATTATGTGCTGCTTTTACTAATAGATGTGGCTGTGTTTTCTCCCAGCTTTGCAGGGAGAAAACACAGCCACATTGCTGCTCTGTGCACAGAGTCCTGTGTTGTTAGTAAACACAGGGTTCTGTACTGTGATACACTAAGCTGATCAGCAGGTCCTGGTCATATATCTTTGGCCAGGACCTGCTAACCGACTTGTGCTGTAGTGAATGACAGCACAGATGGGGCGGGGTGCAAGCGTGCACGCCCCCTACTTGGACATGCTGGATCATGTACATGTACAGGATCAGGCACAGTGGGGCTGCCCTGCCGCATTAAAAAGGCGGTGGGCAGTCTGCAAGTTGTAAAAGTGTCTGTCCAGCCAAAAACTTTGTTTTCCAGTTTTGGATAGCGTGAGGAAAAATGACCATTCTTGTTGGGTTTTTACTGCTAACTGGGGTTTTGTTAAAGAGTTTTAACCTCACTTCCCCTCTGCTAACAATGACTTTGCCAGAAAGGAAATGAGGGAAAATATGCAACAAACATATATAAAAACCCACTAAAGAATTTTTTTTTCTGTCTGTGTTTCTCTTACTTCCTGTCTGGCAAAATGTTGTCCGCAAGACAGGAAGTGTGGGTAAATCTCTCAAATGAAGTCCTGAATAGGAGTAATATCAAGGAAGGGTTTTAACTCTTCCCTACTCTATTCAAAGCTAAGAAGATAATTTTGGGATGGACATACACTTTGATTTTGAAGAGACAGACAGCATGCATTGAATTCCTTGCATACAAAGGCTTGTGTGGTATACTAATGAATGCTTAGCCTGGATCATTTTAGAAATCATTAACAATTATTACAAAGTGGGGGCACTTACTTTGGTAAAGCACATACAGCACTCCGATGCATATAGAAGACATTACAAACAGAAGTGTAGCCTGTACCTTCTTTCATGCCTCCTACTACTTTTATCCAGAGTCCCAAACTGGCCAAAGGCAGAATATAAACCCTAGGCAAGCACATTTAACCACTTCAATACCAGGCACTTACTCCCCTTCCCGCCCAGACCAATTTTCAGCTTTCAGCGCTGTCACATTTTGAATGACAATTGCGCTATCATGCGACGTTGTACCCAAACAATTTTTTTATCATTGTGTTCCCACAAATACAGCTTTATTTTTTGGTATTTGATCACCTCTGTGGTTTTTATTTTTTACACTACAAATAAAAAAAGGCTGAAAACTCAGAAAAAAAAAAGTTTTTCTCTGTTTCTGTCACAAAGCTTTGTAAATAAGTACTATTTCTCCATCACTGATGGCCACTGATGAAGCTACACTGACGGGCACTGATGAGGCAGTACTGATTGGCACTGATGAGGCGGCACTGATGAGGTGGCATGGACAGGCACTGATAATGAGGCACTTATATGTAGCACCAGTCTGCAGACGCGAGTAAAGGATAAGCCGATACATGGGTCTTCCTGTTTACAACGTGATCATCCGTGTCCGATAGTCATGGCTGATCACGTGGTAAAGAGCTTCAGATGGAAGCACTTTACCAAGGTCGGTAATGTGGTGGATCAGACTGACCCACCACAAAACCGATTGCCGCAATGCGCACCCCCCACGGGCACGCGATCACGGGTTATCCTGAAGACGTCATGGACGTCACGGCAGTCAGGATAACGGAAAACACCCACCCGGATGTCATTTGTCTATATGCTGGGCAGGAAGTGGTTAAACTAGCTCCAAATGGGTACAAGTATGACCATACCAAAATGTAAACTGTATTTGCTCTGAGTCACTATAGAAATAGTTAATGATGAACCCTGTGCACAAAAAAAAAAAAATAATATTTATTCCTCAATATCCACAATGAATATAAATTCACATTGTGTGCTTAAATGCTTTTGTCAACATAGTTATTGCCCAAAAAGTAGCAGTGATATTAATGGGATCGTTCTGACCTCCCCGGGTCACGGAGGACTAAACTTACCCAGATGGAACAGACCGGTACCCGAACATTCCGTTACAGACACGGGAGACCCTTAACCAGTGGGATCCTCCGTGTGTCACCCCAAGGGTTTGGGTTCACAATGATCCTCACACTTTTTCTGGTCAGTGAAGAGAAGAGAGAGGAGTACGTCCCACTGACCAGAACAGACGGGGAAAGACATCAAAAGACGTCCGTCGGACATCAATCATCTCGGAAGACCCAGGGAGGGTGTCGAGACGAGAGACAGGTCCGATACATGTTGTGTCACTACTATAGTGACGATGAAAAACCCGTTATTGATACAACTGTTTTCGTAAATTCGTGTGTTACACTTAAATATAAGTAACACCTATAACTCCTTATTTATAATAAAAAAAAAAA
>BLSH010048066.1:1301005-1333490 GCA_018402905.1 Glandirana rugosa | reverse complement strand
GATAGCAGATCTCCGCCCCTAATTTCCTCTCCCTCTCCTCTACCTAGTGCTTTCTATTGGCTAAACAGAAGCTGTAAAACACTTGTAATACACCTCTAAAATGCTTGTAATGCACTTCTAAAAACACTCAAAAACTCAAATAAAAATGCCAGTAAATTGCTACGCTCAGGTGTGAATGCAGCCTTACTTTACTACACACTTCTCACAGCGTGCATAAGAAGCTGCAGCAAGTCAGAGAGAGCCCATCTCATTTTCTTGATGGAGGACGTCAAGCATAATCTAGCTTTTTACTTAATAGCTTTAATGCCCCTGGACTGACTCTTTCATTCATTGGATTTCCCTTCTTTCAATCATGAAGGTTCGGGAACACATATAGGCAATAACTAGGGCAGTCTACATGCAAAAGTAGCCTGCTGTTGAACACCCACTCCTCCAGACTAACACCCATTCATCAGGGCATTTTAATATTTCCTTATCTTCATGCATTCTATGCATTAGGATAAAAAAGCAGCATCCCTCAGCCCCCCTAATACTTACCTGAGCCCCATCTTGATCCAGCGATGTTGCACAAGAGCCTCGGCTGTCTGAGACTCTTCCTCCTGATTGTCTGAGACACAGCAGGGGGTGCCATTGACTCCTGTTTTTGTCAATCAAAATCAGTGAGCCATGCACAGCTGGACCAGATTTTTCACTCTCCAGTTTTACTAAATCAACCCCTATGCATTCCTTCATTGTAATTTCAGAAAATACACCTGAAATGTTTCACCTGTCAAAACCTGCCAAAACCTAGCTAGATGGAATAGTCCGGAAGATGTCTACCCAATTTCTTGGTTCAGCTTTGCAGCAATCTGTGTTACCTCTGATTCCAGCCTACACATTGGACAAACGAGCACCATCCAATTAAGACTGATTAAAAAGAACTACAGATCTTTGGCAGGTAGTACAAGTCACATAATATATAGTATATTCCAACTACCCATTTATCTGTCTGTTTTGCTGTAGGTTTCCATAAAAGCCCTTATAAAGCAGCAAGTGAAAAAGCTCAGCGGTACCAATCTTATGTTTTTAGGATTAAATCATAGTCATAATTATTACTTTATCCTTGGCTTGTACATATCTAAACTGTATACATTGCAAACAAATATCTCATAATATTCAATAAACGTCACAGAATCCAAAAAATCCAATAACTTTTCGAGCAATCATACTATCCGGCTTCACTTTAATTTTCCCCACAAGCCTGTAAGAACAATGAAGCCCAGCTGTGCCAAACCCATAAAACTCTTATATTTAATGCATGACTAATTCCATGCCAATATTCAGCTAGTTCTGCCCAGAGGATTTCTGCCTATATCTGTCACAAGACGACCATCAATATCAATGTATTAAGCTGTTTTTGATTACAGCGGAACAAAAAGAAAAAAGCCACAGTCATTCCAGACAACCAAACCAATTATTTCAGTTACATGAATACAGCGTGTTTGAAGTTTTCCTCATTTATGCTAAATGGTTAAACTACAAATATTATGTCTATGGGGTTGATTTACTAAAGCTGGAGAGTGCAAAAACCGGTACAGCTGTGCATGCTAGCCAATCAGCTTCTAACTTCAGCTTGTTCAATCAAGTTTTGACAATAAATCCTTGAAGCTGATTGGTTTCTGTGTGGAGCTGCACCAAATTTTGCACTTTCAAGCTTTAGTAAATCAACCCCAATGTGTTCCATTACTGGCCAGTAGCACAAGCACGTATGGTTACAGCCTAAGTTTAGCTAAAAAAAAAAAAAAAACAGCACAAGGGGCATTAATTATATGTCCCTTGTGCTGCTGGCTGCTGCTTTAGTTGAAATTTTACAAGCTTCCGATCCCTCCCCTACCTCTGCAGCAGGAATCTTTTGATGCTGCAGGGATTAATAGGTTGGAGGGGCCTCTGTCATATGCACTCATCAAGAATACCAACTATGCCTGCCCCCCCCCCCCCCCGTCCACTCTTTTATAGTTTCTATGAATGAAGCCTTTCATCCACCTGCCCATCCTTTATTCATTCAGAAGGGCACAGTTGGCCCTCTCAATCAGTGCATATGGCAGGTCCCTCAGCACTATAAATCCCCACGGCTCCAGAAGATTACCACTGCTGGGCAGTGGGAGGGCGGGGTGGATGTTCAGAGAATGGAAGGTTTCAACTATAGCAGCAGCACAAGGGACACACTGCATTGACTGTAAGTAATGTCCCTTGTGCTCATTTTATCTATTTATTTATTTTTTGAGTAAATGTGGGTTTTAACTGACATTTTCTCCTAGGCATTTGTCATTGCACACAAATCTAAGGATTTACAAATAGCACAAAAACTATCACAGTCAAACTAAATCTCCTGCACTCAAGAGTAGTGCAATAGCAATGGAAGTGGTAAAAGTTCTTGTGATTCTCAATGTACGCACAGGTCTTGTTGCCCTCCAAGGGTCAGGGGACATCCCGAATGGGAACACTGTAAGAAAGATGAAAAGAGGGTACACCAACCTTGCGCATTACCCAAGTAGAATTTATTAGAATAAAACAGAAGGAAACATACTCACAAACATGATTTGGCTCTGAGGAAGAGGGGATCTCCCCTCGAAACGCATCGGCCATCTAGAAGGTCCTCAGGTGTGCTGGACACAGTCCTGGTGACCTGGTGCTCTTTGTCCATCGCGGACTTTTGATATGCTTTTATTATCACCATGTTTGTGAGTAAGTTTCCTTCTTTTCTATTTTAATACATTTTACTTGGGTAATGCGCAAGGTCGGTGCGCCCTCTTTTCATCTTTCTTACAGCACAAAAAATGTCACCAAAGGCATAATTAGTGCCATGCTTCTAGAGTCACAATCAAGACCAAGTAAATGTCACAATTATTGTTCGTGATTAAAAATAAGAACCCAAATTTGGTCCTGTATCAAACAACTTTGTGTTTATGGGCAAATGCAGCATGCTTCCTTACCATTTTACTTGCACTGAAATTAGTTTTAGATGCTTCTGAGATCATTCACTGTTCATTTACATGACCAGCAGTTGATCTCCTTCCAACCTGCATTTGACTTTCTTCTAAGCTGCATCAACCTGCTTCAAGCTGCTTTTGCATTCCATTTTACTTGTATGGGGAGAGAAGTAGTTCCAATACAAACAAAATCCTGTAAAACAGGCCCATAGAACCACCCTGCCAGAATTTATTTCCCGTCATTTGAGATATTCCAAACACTTCTGTCTGGGACAGGATCCTTGAGTGGAACAACACACACAACCAACTAGAATGATGTTGCCCAATGGGTATCTATATGCCTTGGAATTACCCAAGAATATTTTGCCGTGGAGATTAAAGGGAAATTGCATGAAGTATATTGTCTAATGTTGACAGTAACAATGTCTGTTCTAGAGGGATTGAAAAAATATTTTTGCTGTTGCAAGATCCTTTCATTCTTTGAGTCAATGTGGTTCTTCACATCTTAAATCACATAACAAACGAGAAACACCTTATAATATTTGCATGTTAGTAATGCAAATATCAAAGCCACAGTACCAATGTTACAAAGAGGAAGAGGAAAAAGGAACAAATAAACAGTTTTTAGAATTGGATAACATTGTTTTAATTATATTTTAATTGTTCCAAACTATTGAAAGATAGATGTATTCAAGTAAAATCCATACTCTTATAACACGTGGAGAAAATTGAAAAGGGCTGTTGCTAATATTTTTAGTATTTTATTTTAATTTGTCCAAAATAAGACATTTTTAAACTTTTTTTTTTAAAGTGACTCTCAACAAAATAAAGCATGGAGATGTGGATGGATGGGTGAGTTTACAAAATTTTGTTTTATTAAGATTTTCAAATATAAAGAACAAAGGTTAAATTTAAAATGGACAAAAAAGTTCCATTATAAAGAGAATTTGCATATATTTAACCACTTAATAACTGGCCCATAGCCAAATGACAGCTACAGGGCGGCTGCTTAATTATGGGAGGACGTACAGTGACGTCCTCCCATAAACGTGCTTCCTGCACACCCCCCGGGGCGCGCACATGGGAACATCCGTGGGGATCCAGGGGATCATCCAGGGGACCCGGCCTATCATGGATCGCGATGAAAGGCCGCTGTGAGTGGCCTTTTTCCACGTGATCGCCCCGTCAAATGATGGAGCGATCACATGTAAACGCCGGCTTTTCTCTCCCCTCTCCGCACCGATCGGTGCATTGTGAGAGGAGAGGGGGAAGAGAGAGGACATGCTGCAGCGCTGTGGGCGATGTGTAGTGCCCAGATCGCTGCTAAGTGAGAGATTGCAGTCCCCCACCATCCATCCAGCCTCACCAATCACCCAGCCATCCTCACCCCATCCATACTCACCCATCCATCCATCCTCACCCCATCCAACCATCCTTCCCCATCCATGCTCACCCACCCAGCCATCCTCACCCCATCCATGCTCATCCATCCATGCTCAGCCACCCATCCAGCCATTCTCACCCAGTCATGCTCACCCATCCAGCCATGCATGCTCATCCACCCATCCATGCTCACCCAGACATCCATCCATGCTCACTCAGCCATCCATCCATGCTCACCCAGCCATTCATCCATGCTCACCCAGCCATCCATCCATGCTCACCCATCCATCCATCCATGCTCACCCACCCAACCGTGCTCACCCAGCCATCCATCCATGCTCACCCATCCATCCATCCATGCTCACCCAGCCATCCATGCTCACCCAGCCATCCATCCATGCTCACCCACCCAGCCATGCTCACCCATCCATCCATGCTCACCCACCCATCCGTGCTCATCATCCCCATCCGGGCTCAGTCATCCTCTTCCATGCTCAGTCATTCCCATCCGTGCTCATCCATCCTCATTCGTTCTCAGTCATCCCCATCCGTGCTCATCTATTCCCATCCACAGCTCATCCATCCCCATCCATGGCTCATTTTTGCCTCATTCATGCTCATCCATACTACATCAGTTCTCATCCGTGACACATCCATGCCACTACAGTGCCCATCTGTGCCACTACAGTACCCATCCGTGCCACTACAGTGCCCATCTGTGCCACTACACTGCCATCCGTGCCACTACAGTCCCCATCCGTGCCACTACACTGCTCATCCGTGCCAATACACTGCCCATCCGTGCCACTACAGTGCCTATCCATGCCACCACAGTGCCTCACAATAGTGTAAAAGATAGTCAAATTATATTTGAAATGTATGCCCCTAGAACACCTGACGGTGCTCCTTACATGTTGGGCCTCTGTATGTGGGCAGGCTGTGTAAAAGTGTCACACATGTGGTATCGCCATACTCGGGAGGAGTAGCAGAATATATTTTGGGGTGTAATTTTTGCTAGGTACATGCTGTGTGTTAGAAATATTGTATAAATGGACAACTTTGTGTAAAAAAAAAAATGTGTTTTCATTTTCTTTCCACATTTTGCAAAAACTTGTGGAAAAAATGACATGTTGAAAAGACTCATTATGCCTCCTAGAATATATATTGGGGTGTTTACTTTCCAAAATGGGGTCATTTTTTGGGCGTTTCCATTGTCCTGGTGCTCCAGGACCTTCAAAAGTGCAAGAGGTAGTCAAGAAATGATATGTGTAACTCATGCTCCTAGAACGCTTGATGGTGCTCCCTGCATGTTGGGCCTCTGTACGTGGCCAGGCTGTGTAAAAGTCTCACACATGTGCTATAGTCATACTCAGGAGGAGTAGTAGAATGTGTTTTGGGGTGTAATTTGTGGTATGCATATGCTGGGTGTTAGAAATAACCCGTTAACGACAATTTTGTGAAAAAAAAATCTTAATTTTGCAAAGAATTGTGGGAAAAAATTACAACTTCAAAAAATTCACCATGCCTCTTACTAAATACATTGGAATGTCTAATTTCCAAAAAGGGGTCATTTGGGGGGTATTTGTACTTCCCTGGCTTGTTAGGGTCTCAAGAATTGAGACAGGTGTGATCAATATCCAGTGATTGGCACCATGGCTTGTAGACTCTATAACTTTCACAAAGACCAAATAATATCCACTTATTTGTTTTTTTCTTTTTATCAAAGATATGTAGCAGTATAAATTTTGGCCAAAATTTATGAAGAAAAATTACTAATTTGCAAAACTTTATAACAGAAACAAAGAAAAATTAATTTTTTTACAAAATTTTCTGTCTTTTTTAAATGATAGTGCAAAAAATTAAAAAACCCAGCGGTGATTAAATACCACCAAAAGAAAGCTCTATTTGTGTGAAAAAAAGGACATCTGGTCTGGTTGTTAAGGGGGTTTAAGTGCCCAGTGGTCAAGTGGTTAAGATACAATATCAACTTGATGATTGCCAGGGGTATACTTTACTGAAATACTATACACATATATGCATATACACACACACACACATACATGCACACATATATACCCACTTACACACAAAAAAAAGAAAAAAAGAAAGAAAGCTAGAAAAGGGAAAAAAAAAAATATATACATATATATATAAAAAGGGGGATATGGAAATAGGAAAAGGTCGCTTAGGAAAAAGGGTAAGGATCTGTGGAGGTACATATGGACACAGGAAATAACCGGGACACTCCATCATAGCTGGGAGAGAACAGTGACATTTTAGCCCAGGCCAGAAGTTCAGATGAACTTCGGAACTCCAGCCAGACAGTCCATGTTTAACAAAACTGATCCTCTTTTTCCAGTTCCCCTGCCAGCAGCCACTCCAAATCCCTGATGGAGTCTAGTTCGATTGCCCATTCCGCAAGAGAAGGTACAGATGTTAACTTCCAGTAGCGGGGAACAACTGCTCTAGCTGCAGTAAGAAAATGTCTAAGCATGTCTTTTTTCACCGTCTTAAGGGATTCGAGGATCATGGATAGGAGAGCCATCGCGGGTGATGCATGGATAGAAGTATCTAAGAGTTTGCAATATAGACCAAAAATTTGTTTTCAGAACATCCGCACAGGGGGAGCAATCCCACCGGATGTGAAGCATGTTTCCCTTTGAGGCATGGCATTGCCACCATTTGTCAGATATATCAAGGTTAAAGTGGTGTAGAACAATAAGGCATCTATACTATCTAGTTATTACCTTAAAACCCTTTTCTTGAGTTTTCGTAGCTATTGACGTTTTATGTGTTAAAGTGAAACATTTTTGCCATTCTTCAAGGGAAAAGGTAAGTTCAAGATCTTTTCCCCAAGCCCGCATGTAAGAGGGAAGGTCTGGATGAGCTGCGTCAAGAGAATAGAGTAGAGTGTAGAAATCGTATGTGTTGGTAGATCTTTCTGTAATAGTAGCAATTCAAAGGCAATTGGTTTGGCAAGAATATCAGAGATCGATTGTATATAAGACAGTGCCTGTTGGCCTGTTGCCTCTGTAGCCAGAATATATTTTATTTAAAATTGTATATATATATATATATATATATATATATATATATATATATATATATACACACACACACAGTATGTATCTCAAAGAAAGGGCTTTACACATACATATACAGTCAGGGCCATAAATATTGGGACATCTACACAATTCTAATCTTTTTGGCTCTATACACCACCACAATGGATTTGAAATGAAACAAACAAGATGCGCTTTTACTGCAGACTTTCAGCTTTAATTTGAGGGTATTTACATCCAAATCAGGTGAACGGTGTAGGAATTACAACAGTTTGTATATGTGCCTCCCACTTTTTAAGGGACCAAAAGTAATGGAACAATTGGCTGCTCAGCTGTTCCATGGCCAGGTGTGTGTTATTCCCTCATTATCCTATTTACAAGGAGCAGATAAAAGGTCCAGAGTTCATTTCAAGTGTGCTATTTGCATTTGGAATCTGTTGCTGTCAACTCTCAATATGAGATCCAAAGAGCTGTCACTATCAGTGAAGCAAGCCATCATTAGGCTGAAAAAACAAAACAAACCCATCAGAGACATAGCAAAAACATTAGGTGTGGCCAAAACAACTGTTTGGAACATCCTTAAAAAGAAAGAACGCACCGGAGAGCTCAGCAACACCAAAAGATCCAGAAGACCATGGAAACAACTGTGGTGGATGAATTCTTTCCCTGGTGAAGAAAACACCCTTCACAACAGTTGGCCAGATCAAGAACACTCTCCAGGAGGTAGGTGTATGTATGTCAAAGTCAACAATCAAGAGAAGACTTCACCAGAATACAGAGGGTTCACCACAAGATGTAAACCATTGGTGAGCCTCAAAAACAGGAAGGCCATATTAGAGTTTGCCAAACAACATCTAAAAAAGCCTTCACAGTTCTGGAACAACGTCCTATGGATAGATGAGACCAAGATCAACTTGTACCAGAGTGATGGGAAGAGAAGAGTATGGAGAAGGAAAGGAACTGCTCATGATCCAAACCATACCACCTCATCAGTGAAGCATGGTGGTGGTAGTGTCATAGCGTGGGCATGTATGGCTGCCAATGGAACTGGTTCTCTTGTATTTATTGATGATGTGACTGCTGACAAAAGCAGCAGGATGAATTCTGAAGTGTTTCGGGCAATATTATCTGCTAATATCCAGCCAAATGCTTTAGAACTCATTGGACAGCGCTTCACAGTGCAGATGGACAATGACCCGAAGCATACTGCGAAAGCAACCAAAGAGTTTTTTAAGGGAAAGAAGTGGAATGTTATGCAATGGCCAAGTCAATCACCTGACCTGAATCCGATTGAGCATGCGTTTCACTTGCTGAAGACAAAACTGAAGGGAAAATGCCCCAAGAACAAGCAGGTACTGAAGACAGTTGCAGTAGAGGCCTGGCAGAGCATCGCCAGGGATGAAACCCAGCATCTGGTGATGTCTATGCATTCCAGACTTCAGGCTGTAACTGACTGCAAAGGATTTGCAACCAGGTATTAAAATGTGAAAGCTTGATTTATGATTGTTAATCTGTCCCATTACTTTTGGTCCCTTAAAAAGTGGGAGGCACATATACAAATTGTTGTAATTCCTACACCGTTCACCTGATTTGGATGTAAATGCCCTCAAATTAAAGCTGAAAGTCTGCAGTTAAAGCAAATCTTGTTCGTTTCATTTCAAATCCATTGTGGTGGTGTATAGAGCCAAAAAGATTAGCATTGTGTCGATGTCCCAATATTTATGGACGTGACTGTATATATATATATATATATATATATATATATATATATATATACCAGCGCACTTACCAGTCAGCCAGTAATAAAAAAACGAATTACACTGTCTGATGGATGGCCCCTATACATGATCCAAAAATCGTACAAAAAAAATACCGCTTTTGAAGCAATCGTACAGTAATCTGATTGTTAGTACACAGCTTTTGTCCAAAATTATCAAAAGGAACAAACACGAAAATTTTTCGCATACGATACCAGATCGTATGATTTTCGTTTAATCAGTACGGTTTTATTCGGAAAATACAATACAAATACACTAAAATAAGAATTTTCGAAATTTAGTAACCTCTTAATTTTCGATATGGAGACTAACATGCAAACAAAAGTGGACCATCATTCGTCCGATAATCTCATCGTGTGTACCAGGCTTAACAAACATCTGGAAATCACACTGACTAGAGTTAGTACCACAGTATAAAAAGGGGCCTTGCAGTGGTACATATATTTTCAAATGTTGTCTGTTTTTAATGCAAATTGATAGACAGCGTATGTATTTATTTTTTTTGCTGGCTAGCTGGTAAGTGTACTGGGATTTTTTTATTTCCTTGTATGTCAAGATCATATGCATCTTCAGTAAAAATGATCCTAATGCTTATTTTGGCAAATATATTCCTACTATTTAGAAATACTACTGGAGAGTTAAAAGTATTCATAAATTCACATCTGCTATCCTTCTTTTTTGTTATGCATGGTTAAAAAAATGTACGTTAATCCTATGGAGCAAGTTGCAATTAGTCGTGCATAAACATCCCTGACAAGTAAAACCTCTGACTTATAGAGTGGAACAAATATGGAAGCTCTCAAGAATGGAATCTTGTACAATTGAAAGTACCATGTATATACTTCTTAGACAGTAATGAGAGGGTATGAATGATCCTTCATAGTAGAACCAGTATGACATCTATTTTCTTTATTGTTCATTTTAAGTTGCTGGTATGTACTTAAGTGTAATTTTCCATGAAAATGAAAAAAAAAATTCCACCAGAATGATGAAATGGTTTACAGATAACATTGATTATACATCTAGAGCAGAAAATGTACTCTTATCCTCAGCAAAGAAAAAAAATCCTTTCTTTGACAGTTTTATTTCACAGAATCTAATAAAGCCAAATTCTTTATGGAAATATTAGCCTCTCCAAGTGTTCCATCACGCAGATTGCAAAACCTGACTGAGGACAAGCACAAGCTACTCATATCTCTAGTCAATGACCGAGTACAGGGTGATTAAACTGAACTTTTTTCATGTTGGTCATTTAGAATTGCTGGCTTTCAAATGGTATTAAAAAGAATGTATAGCCTTTTAGATTATCCTTTAGATAAATGTGTAAAAGAGATTAATATAAGTCATGTTATCAATGTGTGTTAATGTACTAAAAAATATTTCTACTGTATGTATAGTTTGCAATTATATGTATAATAGGTGGCATCTCTGCTTAATAAATAGGCAGACCCTGTTTATTGTTTTGCATTGTGTAGGTCGTTCTTTACTGCTCTTTCTCACAATGCAATGAGTAAGGTTTTCGCTGAAAATATTGTGCTCTATGTGTTGCTGATATCTTATTGCAACCGTTTTTGAAAGGGGAACTGAGAACCTGCCAATTAAAGACTAACTTACAAATTTCTTGGATTATTTTTACTCAAAGGACATGCTATTTCAAATTGGTCTAGTATGGGTTACCCCAATTTCTATTTTTTGATGGGCGTAGCTAACAATACTCCTGCCATCGACATGTTAGATGGCATTTGCTTGTTTTGCCTGTCATGTTTAAAAATGAAAACTACCAATAAGCACCTTTAAAAATAAAAAATGAAAGCCCAACTGAAGTCACAGAAATGTATACTCAGTCATATAGGCTTTGTACTAAAGCCGGCCATAGATGGTTCTTATTCGGTTCCTGTTGAACTGGCCTGGATTCGAACCATGATGGGCAGGCTGACTGCACCCGAGTCAACTTATCCATCAACTTGGGCGCAAACAGCCTACCAGATTTTACATGTGATTATTGCTAGCTGCTGCTGTAGCAACTACCAATAATCACTGTGTTCTCCCGGCAGGGACAGCTTGGTGCTTCCCTGCCAAAAGGACACAATGGGGTTGATTTACTAAAGGGAAAAAGACTGTGCGCTTTGCAAAGTGCAGTTGCACTCTGCAAATGCAGTTGCTCCAGAGCTTAGTAAATTAGCAGAAGCTCTGCTGACTTCCAACATCCAATCATGTGCAAGCAAAAATGCTGTTTTTTATTTTCCTTGCATGTGATTGGGTATTCTTTGCAAAGTGAAGCTTTACCTCATTTACTAAACTCTGGAGCAACTGCGCTTGCAGAGGGCAACTGCACTTTGCAAAGTGCACAGTCCATTTGTCTTTAGTAAATCAACCCAATGGCTCCCGGGAGTGATTCCCCTGTTAACCCCTGGTTGCAGGATAGAAATTTGCATTGTCTATGGTCGGCCTAACAGCTTCCATTTTTATAGTCTTATCTCCACTTTTCTAATATAGCTTGCACGCTCACTGTGTATCGGGAGAGCCAGGGAGCGAGGTGGGCGGACTCGGCTACCCACGATCGTTTCCCGACAGTGACAGAATGGGATCTCCGTTCTGACAGGGGAGAACGAGAGTGATCTTCTGTTCCCTGTATATGGGAGCTGCGATGACATTCCTCCCCCACTCCTCCCCCACTCAGCCCAGCCCCCGCACAGTTAGTAACACATCCCAGAGAACACAGTTAACCTTTGATCGCCTCCTAGTGTTAACCCCTTCCCTGTCAGTGACATTTACACATTAATCAGTCAATGGTCCCAAAAAAGTGTCAAAATTGTCCGACATGTCTGCCGCAATGTCGCAATCCTGCTAAAAATCGCAGATCACCGCCATTACTAGTAAAAAATAAAAAGATAAAAACCCCATAAATTAATTCTCATTGTTTGTAAACGCGGCAACTTTTGCGCAAAACAATCGCCAATTGCGATTTATTTTTTTACCAAAAATATGAGGAAGAATATAAATTGGCCAACACTGGTGAATAAATTAGTTGTTTTTTTTTTTGGATATGTATTATAGCACAAAGCAAGAAATACTGTTTTTTTTTTTTTTTTGCAAAATTGTCGCTCTTTGTTTGTTTATAGTGGTGATCAGAAGTGACGCAGAGGAGATCAAATACCACCAAAAGAAAGCTCTATTTGTGGGAAATTTTGTTTGGGTACAATGTCGCACGCCCGCGCAGTTTTCAGTTAAAGCAACACAGTGCCGAATCACAAAAAGTGCTCTGGTCCTAAAGGGGGAAATCCTTCCAGGGCTGAAGTGGTTAAGCACATATTTTTAAATGCAGTAAGAATTCTCTCTGTTATGTTAGATCACTAAACAATGGATTTTGATTGGTTGATGTCTGCGGACTGCACATCTGGAAACATATATTTGAATTCTCCCATACTGCAGCCTTCTTCAGGAGGGTTGCCAAGTTCACTCTGCATGGTCCCACTATACAGTGGGTACGGAAAGTATTCAGACCCCTCTTAAATTTTTCACTCTTTTTTATATTGCAGCCATTTGCTAAAATCATTTAAGTTCATTTTTCCCTCATTAATGTACACACAGCACCCCATATTGACAGAAAAACACAAAATTGTTGACATTTTTGCAGATTTATTTATTAAGAAAAACTGAAATATCACATGGTCCTAAGTATTCAGACCCTTTGCTCAGTATTTAGTAGAAGCACCCTTTTGATCTATACAGCCATGAGCCTTTTTGGGAAAGATGCAACAAGTTTTTCACACCTGGATTTGGAGATCTTCTGCCATTCCTCCTTGCAGATCCTCTCCAGTCCTGTCAGGTTGGATGGTGAACGTTGGTGGACAGCCATTTTTAGGTCTCTCCAGAGATGCTCAATTGGGTTTAAGTCAGGGCTCTGGCTGGGCCATTCAAGAACAGTCACAGAGTTGTTGTGAAGCCACTCCTTCATTATTTTAGCTGTGTGCTTAGGGTCATTACGAATATTGGAAATACTATTGCGCTACCAGTACAGAAAAAAATATGAAATCAAGCTGCCAGCACTACAAATTTCCCAAATAGCATAAACTATAGTCAATAATAAAGTGTAGTGCTAAATGAATAATATATACAGAAGTGAACCATATATATATATATATATAAAAAACCAGAAGTGAAGGTGAAAGGTAGACTTGGTTTCCCTTGTCTACCCAATGTAGTGAACACACCTAATACACGTAATAATGTGTCCATTAGTGTAAACATAAATATTGAGTCCATATCAAAAAATCCATAAAATCCAAAAAGTATGTACGCATAGGGAGTAAATTACCAAGGCAGTCGAGCACCTCAACCATCCCGTCCTAGTGTCCGGCCACACTTCAAGGCTATGTACTTCACAGATAGGTCTCACGATGTGGATGAAGGCATCAACCAAACTCACAGAGTACCTCAATGGGAATATGTAAAGACACTCCACATAGCGTAATACTGTTGATAAATGGTTGTGGTAGTACTGTGGTTCTGATATGCTCAGCTCTCCTGTGGCTTTGATATCTGCCGTAGGGCTGGGAGCGATCTCACCTGAACCACAACAGCTGCATGAACGTCAAACAAGTTTTTCACACCTGGATTTGGGGATCCTCTGCCATTCCTCCTTGCAGATCCTCTCGAGTCCTGTCAGGTTGGATGGTGACCGTTGGTGGACAGCCATTTTTAGGTCTCTCCAGAGATGCTCAATTGGGTTTAAGTCAGGGCGCTGGCTGGGCCACTCAAGAACAGTCACAGAGTTGTTGTGAAGCCACTCCTTCGTTATTTTAGCTGTGTGCTTAGGGTCATTGTCTTGTTGATGAGCAGTGCCTGGTTTTCTCCACACATACTGCTTAGAATTAAGGACAAAAAGTTCTATCTTGGTCTCATCAGACCAGAGAATCTTATTTCTCACCATCTTGGAGTCCTTCAGGTGTTTTTTAGCAAACTCCATGCGGGCTTTCATGTGTCTTGCAATGAGGAGAGGCTTCTGTCGGGCCACTCTGCCATAAAGCCCCGACTGGTGGAAGGCTGCAGTGATGGTTGACTTTCTACAACTTTCTCCCATCTCCGACTGCATCTCTGGAGCTCAGCCATAGTGATCTTTGGGTTCTTCTTTACCTCTCTCACCAATGCTCTTCTCCCCCGACAGCTCAGTTTGGCCGGATGGCCAGCTCTAGGAAGGGTTCTGGTCGTCCCAAATGTCTTCCATTTAAGGATTATGGAGGCCACTGTGCTCTTAGGAGCCTTAAGTGCAGCAGAATTTTTTTTGTAACCTTGGCCAGATCTGTGCCTTGCCACACTTCTGTCTCTGAGCTCTTCAGGCAGTTCCTTTGACCTCATGATTCTCATTTGCTCTGACATGCACTGTCAATATCGCAGTCTTGCTATAAGTCGCTGATCGCCGCCATTACTAGTAAAAAATAATTATAAATATCCCATAGTTTGAAGACACGATAACTTTGTGCAAACCAATCAAATATATGCTTATTGGAATTTTGTTTACCAAAAATATGTAGCAGAATACATATTGGCCTAAACTTATGAAGAAATTTTATTTTTTTAATTTTTTTATTGGATATCTTTTATAGCAGAAAGTAAAAAAATATAGTTTTTTTTTTCAAAAAATTCAACTAAAATTGTTGGTCTTTTTTTTGTTTATAGTGTAAAAAATAAAAAATGCAGAGGTGCTCAAATACCACCAAAAGAAAGCTCTATTTGTGGGGAAAAAAGGACATAGATTTTATCTGGGTACAATGTTGCACGACTGCTCAATTGTCAGTTAAAGTAGCGCAGTACCGTATCGCAAAAAATGGCCTGGTCATGTAGGGAGGTAAATCTTCTGGAAGTCAAGCGGTTAAAGAGGAAGGAAACCCTGATGGGTTTTTCTCACTTTCTTCTTCCCTGCAAAGTAAAGGCATAATGTGCTAGTATAGTAGATTAAGTAACACTTACCTGCAAAGGAAGCCCACGCCGTCCCCGCTGCAGGCCGCATCCATCTTCACCCGTCTTTCTTCTGGGGCTGTGGACTCCCACTGTCTGACTGGCCGGAGCTCTGTGACCTCACTCCCGCACATGAGCGCGGGAGCCGCCGGTCACAGAACTGACTCCTAAAGAGGCGGCATGGGTGGCCGTTTCTTTAGAGCGCATGCGCCAATGACATAATTGGCACATTATACAGTAAATATCTCCTAAACGGTGCATGTTTAGGAGATATTTACAGTACCTCTAGATAAGCCTTATTCTAGGCCATAGGCATGAGCAGGGGGTGTGCCTGGGCACAACCTAATCACCCCGTGTGGCGCAGATTCCCCCTTATGATATTTCACAAAAGCCCCCAATGGGGAACCTAAAATTAAAAAATAAAATAATGAAAAAATAAAATAATAAAAATAAAGAACAACTGACACCATCCATGTTATAATACATTTGGGGTGCACACCCTAATGTAATAGGCTGTGCACACCTATGTTCTAGGCTTACCTACAGGTACGAATTACTGAGGGAGGTTTACAACTTCTTTAACCACTTGCTGACCTATTCACGCACATATACTACGGCAGGTTGGCTCTCCTGCGCGAACCGACATACCTGTACGTTGGTACGTGCATGTGGGATTGCGTGCGCGCCTGCGGGTCCTGCGGACTCGATGTCCGCCGGCGACCCGCGATCGCTCTGTACAGAGGCAGACCGGGGATCTGCCAATGTAAACAAAGTGGATCTCCGTTCTGACAGGGGACATTTCAGAGGTCTTCTGTTCCCAGTGATCGGGAACAGCGATCTTTGTCATGTCCCAGTGAGCCCACCCCCTCCTACAGTTAGAACACACCCAGAGAACACAGTTAATCCCTTGATCGCCCCCTAGTGTTAACCCCTTCCCTGCCAGTGTCATTTATACATTGATCAATACATTTTTATAGCACTGATCAATGTAATAATGTCACTGGTCCCCAAAAAGTGTAATTTACGGTTCGTTTTGTCAGCCACAATGTCGCAGTCCTGCTAAAAATCGCCGATCGCCGCCATTACCAGTAAAAAATAAAATAAAATAAATAAAAGTCCATAAATTTATCCCATATTTTAAAGATGCAATAACTTTTGCGCAAACCAATCAATATACGCCTATTGTGATTTTTTTTTTACCAAAAATATGTAGAAAAAACATAATGGCCTAAACTGATGAATAAATTAGTTTTTTATATATTTTTGTTGGATATGTATTATAACAGAAAGTACAAAAAAATATGTTTTTTTTTTATAATTGTTGCTCTTTTTTTGTTTATAGTGCAAAAAATAAAAAACTCAGAGGTGATCAAATACCACCAAAAGAAAGCTCTATTTGTGGGAAAAAAAGGACGTCAATTTTGTTTGGGTACAACGCCGCACGACCCTGCAACTGTCAATTAAAATGCCGTATCACAAAAAATGGCCTGGTCAGGAAGTGGGTAAGGGAGGGTTTAATACATGGGTGCTCAACCTGCGGCCCTCCAGCTGTTGTGGAACCACAAATCCCATCATGCCTCTGCCTTTGGGAGTCAGCAGCTTGGAATGCCTCATGGGACTTGTAGTTCCACAACAGCTGGAGGGCCACAGGTTGAGCACCCATGGTTTAATACTTCTAAAGCATATTCCTGAGTAAAAAGTGGGAGCTGATTGTGATTACTGGATCAATAAAGTTTTAACCTGAAGTGAAAGTTTGGTGTGTAGCCTACATTTAACGCTGTTTTGTGATTGGCTGCTTAAAGCAATGCACATTTAATAAGTAGAGCCAAATACTTCCCTTGTACAGATTATTCCAGCCTGAGGCCTTATATGGTCACTAAATACTAATACCTCTATTAACTAACTAAAGTTAAAAGCACAAACCCATACCGTCATCCCACAATAATGCCATAAAACAGTACTTAGGTGCCTTACAGGAAGAAAATATGGAAACAATCAGTCTTTCTCTGGTTGCCCTGGTTATTGCTTAATAATGCAAAGCTTTCAAGTTTATTTTAATAATGTTTTAGTTGGGCAAGTTCATTGAACTGATTGAGCTGGTGATTATGTTATGCCCCCTATACTGCAATTAACTTCTGTCAGCAGATTCCAATAAGCCGGCAATAGTTCCAGGAAGAGCTCAGCCACAGTGTGGGCACCGGAAATTTAACTCTTGGGGAACTGCAGGCCCACACGTTGTTTTTGATTTTTAGTACAATGCCATGTTTTCCTTTTCATAATTAGAATGAAGAGAATCTAGCTTCCTGAGAATTGTTTTCCAAATCTATAAAGTAAAATCAACCTCACTATAAACAATGGCCATTTTGTAATCAACATCACAGCCATTAGTGGTCATAGAAACTATAAGCTCTGTAAAAAAATAAATCAGCAAAAGAGAACATAAGGCATCTCTCATAGGATCAGTACAGTCGAAGTTTCGCACGCATGAGATGGCTATGGCACGTCAGTGTGTTTATTCGTTTTTTTGCGAGATAGCTTTAACAGTTGCCTATGCATCAACTGAATTTAATCAAGCTTGCTAAGAAAGGTTTTAACATCTGTTCAAAATGTTCCTTTTCTTTATAAGATGAGTTGAGTGACCCCATCATTGTCTATCATTTGCTGGGAATGGCATCTGATTAATATTGTGTTTGGTGAGATGACCTATCTATTGAGTGATAACCCAATATGGTGGCATGTCCATTTCTATTGTCGGTTAAATAAAAACAAAATGTTGAAGCTTAAGGTTGGCCATACATTATACAATTTTCCTTTAGGTTTGCAAAAAACATATAATATGTAATCTAAATAAGTATAATACACTATATTACCAAAAGTATTGGGATGCCTCCATAGGGTTCAATATTGAGTTGGCCCACCCTTTGCAGCTATAACAGCTTCAACTCTTCTGGGAAGGGGGTCCACAAGGTTTAGGAGTGTACCAATCAAGTTCCTCCACCCCAAACTTGCTCATCCATGTCTTTATGGACATTGCTTTGTGCACTGGTGCTTAGTCATGTTGGAATAGGAAGGGGCCATCCCCAAACTGTTCCCACAATGTTGGGAACATGAAATTGTCCAATATAATACCCAACAAGCTCCCACAAATGGGGCCCTGTCCTACAAAGAAAGGACCTTAAACCCGCGCCAACAGAATCTAAAGGATAATTTTCAACTCCTCAGCAAAGAAGAAAAGCATTAATACAGTAGCTGCTGCCATAACCGTAAATAAAAAAAAAACAAAAACCATATATATCAACAAATTGAAGACATATAAGACCTCATACACATGGCGTATGCAAAAAAATAATCAAACCGTTGGGCCTGACGTCAGGCAAAAATCTGCGTTTTTTTTTCAGCATTTTGCATCAGCGTTAATGAGCGTTAGTAAGCATCAGCGTCAATAGGTGTTTTTTTTTTATAAAAACATTCCTCTGCTATTTTTTAAGCTAAAAAAGTTGGCGTCAAAAACGCCGGTTAACGCCGGCACAGCGTTAGTGAGTGTTTTGCGGCGACAGTGTCAAAAACGCCAAAACGTTACAGCCTTGGAATGCGCTGGTTCTACATTCAGCTCACTAACGCCGACGCCCTCTACAGCTCAAAAACGTCTGCGTTTTTATGGGGCCATTGACTAACATGGAGAGCTCCAAAAAACATGGCGTCAAAAAACGCCTGTGTATATGAGCCCTAAAACAGCGCTCAATATGTAGTAATGTACACAAAACAGCATCCAGTGATACGTGTATATATGTTATAAAATGATATAGGTATAAACACAGTCCACAGTTCACAATATTAATCGGGATAGCCATAGTTCAGGAACTTCCATCACCACACCGAGTGCACAGGATAAGTGTGAACACCACTCTCAATGGAAAAACTCTTACCAGAGATAAAGGCCAGGCATTTTCATGCTCAGGCAAACACACTTCTTGTGTATCTCCAACACATAAAAGGCAGGTGTGTTCGACTTCAATCTGTGCAGCTGGCCAGTCTCATACAGGATGTACAAAACAGACACCAGAGCATAGTGTGATATCGCTTAAACAAACTCAGTTTATTGTAAAACCAACAACACTCGTCCCCTCCCGTAGGTAAAACTCTTACCAGATAGTAATAAAACCAAGCATATGTATCTATATGTGGACGCCAGCCATATGCAACCTTTGCAGACACCGCTGAGAAGCCTCCACATTTCCCCCGGCCAGCAGTGATCAGGCAGGATCATACGTGCTCCTCTGTAGAGTTGCCATACATCCACCTCATTCCTACATCTTGAGCGTTGCTTTATATGTCTTCAATTTGTTGATCTATATGGTTTTTGTATAAATTGTCCAAAATGTCTTGGTATGCTGACACCTTAAGTGTTCCTTTCACTGGAACTAAGGGGCCAAGCCCAACTCCTGCAAAACAGCCCCACATCATAATCCCCCCTCCACTAAATGATTTGGACCAATGCACAAAGCAAGGTCCATAAAGACATGGATGAGCGAGTTTGGGTGGAGGAACTTGACTGGCCTGCACATAGTCCTGACCTCAAGCCAGTAGAACACCTTTGGAATGAAATAGAGCGGAGAATGTGAGCCAGGCCTTCTGGTCCACATCAGCACCTGACCTCACAAATGCGCTTCTGGAATAATGGTCAAACATTCCCATAGACACATTCCTAAACCTTGTGGACAGCCTTCCCAGAAGAGTTGAAGCTGTTTTAGCTGCCAAGGGTGGGCCAACTCAATATTGACCCTACGGACTAAGACTGGGTTGCCATTAAAGTTCATGTGCGTGTAAAGACAGGTGTCCCAATACTTTTAGTAATATAGTGTAAATGTAATAAAACATATAATAATATATCAGGCAGGCCCTTGCACTACATAGCTGAAGGTTAATCTAAAGAAAAATGTACAAAAGTTGTACAAGAAAATTGTATAATGTATGGCCAGCTTTAGTTTAGTACATTTTTTGTAAATTAGCACAAGGGATGGTACTTACAGTAACTGAGAAGTGTCCCTTGTGCATGTGGCCGCTGTCTTAGCTGAAGCTGAGTTTACAACAGCCACTGGACCTGTAATAAGCACTTTTCAAGAATATGCCCACCCTTTCAGCACCACTCCTCCATTCAAAGAAGCTGAACTATAGTTTCCATCAATGAAAAGAATTCTATGAATAAAAGAGACATATCTTTCTGGTTTAATATTTTATTGAAGTTTCCTTGAACAACAGTACATTATAAAGAAGTGGAGTTACAAGATCCAATCAGTACTGAAAAGATAGCATGGATACTTTTAGTATTAACGTAATAATGTCGTAATAAGGCTCCATCGACTGTACATAGTGTGTATATACTGTCAAAGGGAGCCAAGTATAACCGTGTAACAACATAAACCTTAGCGATTTAAATCAGCTAAACAAAACTTCTAATTTTTCAGTATTCAGCTTGCTTTGTTAGTCGTTTAAACATTTAGGAGCTTGGGGCAAAAGCAAACAGCAGGTAGCTCTTAGAAGGTCAACTAGTTAGAGACATATCTTTCATTCATCTACCTGTCCTCCTGCGTTTTTCATTGCAAGAAGCTATAGCACAGCTTCAATGAAACAAAGAAAGCTGCTCTAGATGAGTGAGTCTCCAGTTAATTCCACACACACTAGTCAGGTGCTAGCCCAGCTCTCATGCCGTGTATCAAAGATAGCAAAGACGGCTGCACTAGGAGGTAATGACTAAGTGCTAACATCTGGGCGAAACACGTTTGCCTTTTTGTCCCCTGCTCCATCTGTTAACCACCTGTCACATAAAGGTTCAATAAAGACAATTTTTGAAAGTGTAGCCCCCCAGAATCTTTCCTTTACTATAGCACAGCTTCTTTAAATGGGGGAGGAGGGCAGAAGGGGCCATTGGCTAAGATTAAAGGCTGCATAGGGATGAGACACGTAAGAGTGGAGGAAATCATGTTGTATGTTATCCTGATTTAATAAAGCATCACACTGGTCTCGGTAATGGGTGGCGGTATTATCTGTGTGCATTGAAGATTGGCCTACAAAAGCCCTCCATGCACCGTATCTTGCACTAACGGCTAATTGTTTCAGGTGTGCGGTGGTTCGCTAATTTCTTTGACAAGGTGGGAACCATAACTGATACCTATCAAATAATCTAGAGGTGATGGGAAATCACCCAAATAGGATATAGACAGCAATTAAAAAAGAAGCAACTGTGTATAGTCACTCTTTTACATGCTCCACTGGTAGAGACTACAGGCGACCACAGTGATACACATTGTGTAGGCATGGGTCACAATGATTATTATCTGGAAGCAATGAGTGCAACTAATTATGGATCAGATGGAAGTAGACAAGAAGAGGCTAAAAAATGCTGGATGAGATGAGCAATATTGAGATCAAAATGAGATGTAGAACATGGCATTTTACAATAAAAGACTATTGTTTTTAATGCACAGTGCTTTAGAAAATGAAATGGCACCCAGTTAGAGTTTAGATCCTCTTTATACTGTGCTAATGAATGCTTGATAGCCAATGTTTAGATTTTAGGTAAAGGTCCAATTAAATAAAGTGCTGTACATGCCAATGATGATGTACAATGTGCAGAAAACCACAGTAAACAGTAAAACAAATCAATAATGCACACTGTTATTGTCTTTTCTGAATGCCTTACTGCAGTGGTTCTCAACCTCAGTCCTCAAGTACCCCCAACAGGCCATGTTTTGAGAACTTCCCTTAGATAAAACAGCTGTCCAAAATACCAAGCCATTGACTCTGATTTAAAGCACCTGTGCAAGATAAAGGAAAACCTGGAAACATGACCTTTTGGGGGTACTTGAGGACTGAGGTTGAGAATCACTGCCTTACTGTATAAGCCTGAGTATACCTGAAATAACACAATGCCTAATTAGAGCTGTTACCTAGCCTTTACCACCTCCATACAACCTTTCCACCATAGTTAGAAAAATACAAGCACTTAAAGGTGACATTTACATATGTTGTTCCTGTTTGCAGCTGCATAGAGGGCATGTCTAATTAACCTACGTATGGTCTACATATTCTTTCTACTGGCAGTGCTATGCATGGTATGTTGCACATGCCATCAGAAGCAGCAGGAATGTGCATGCTTCATGTACAGTTTAAACAAGTGGTTGGCTTAGTGAGGCCTGGTATTTGTAATCACTGCAGTAGATTTGCAGTAGCATCACCTTTACGAAACAGGCCATGTAGGGTTAATAGACAGAGATATCAAGCACTACTGATTATAGGGAAGCAATTGTTATTAAACATTTTCTGAAGAAAAGGCAATGAAGCTATAACCTCGTATATAATGGTATCTGTATATGTTAACTGTTAAATTTAAATTAAACCCATCGATTTAACTGTTTCCCAAGGTAGTTACATTAAGGGCATGCCATGAATGATAACTGCCACAGCTTGTTCTCTAAATCAAACAGTCAAGCCATCAAATGGTTAGAGTTATAACTGATCACACCTTCAGCACCATGCCAACAGACAGGCTAAGATGATGGTTTCTGTGGCCTCTTTCATATTGGCACCTCCGCTAAACGGAATCTGCTTGCTCAGCAGGGGATCTTTCCGTTGATCCCCACTAAGCAGGCGGATGACAGGTCTGTGTCCCCTCTGCTATGCAGAGCAGACACAGTCCCGCTCTCCTCTATGGGGCAATCGGGTGGAAACAGACCGCCTGTCTATTTCCATTCATTGCCATCTGATACGATCAACAGATGGGGAATGGAACCATCATCCATCTGTTTTTGGTGGACAGGATCGGATCGGATGGCGGCGGGTGTCAGCGGACATGTGGCGCTCCATAGGAGAGACTGGAGGGTCCCACCAGGTCCACCTGAAAACTGACAGGAGGACCTGATCGGACAGCCTGTGTGAAAGGGGCCTTTGGCTATAAAGGATAGGAGCGTTTAGTTCAGCTTTAAGTTGCAAATCAGAGATTGTAGGAAATGACCTGGCCATAATACTCATTGGAGTACAAAAACCCTGGAGCTCAGAGTAGAGGCTAGAGATGAGTTCGGAGGATGCACAAATTCATTTATACAAATATACAAAGAATTTATTTATGGAGCCATGCTAATTTGTTTCCCTAAAGGCCCCTTTCGGATGAGCATCTGTGTGTTCTGTATATGGATTTAGATAGAAAACGGCTCTCTATGAGCGAGCGGATGTAAACAGATGCGCCTCTGTTTATATCTGCCCACATCTTAGTTTGTTTAGGGCCTCAGAGATAAACTGAAAAGGTTTGCATTATTGTAAGTTTTTGCTGACCCGAGCGGGACAGATTGGATGGACACTGACATCAGTCATATTCTGATCCAACTCAGTAGGGCATATGTTTACAGACCCCCCAATGACATGGAACATGTAAATGTAGCCTTAGGTTTGCAGTGTATGAGTCTTTCTCTACAGCCTACTGGCAACTAACAGGCTTTTCTACCTAGGCTGTGGATGCTGTTTAAAGAAAACAAACTGTAAGACTTTGAATGCTTCTAGTTTTGATGCACCTGGAATGTATAAATCTGTGGGCATAAAAATATAAAAAATAAACCTTTACCTTTACATTCCTTCAAAATAATTTCCCATTTCTGTAATATGCTCATCAAAATGCAATCCTCATTTTTACATTGCATTGAATGTTTGCTGATGTAAGCAAAAGATCAGAGATGGATTGCCTTTGTAATGGGCTAGTTGCTATATTATGCAACTTTGCAAGAGGTAAAGCTACATCTTATTTCTATCTATAGCTATACATTTAATGG
This sequence comes from Glandirana rugosa, assembly GCA_018402905.1. NCBI lineage: Eukaryota > Metazoa > Chordata > Amphibia > Anura > Ranidae > Glandirana > Glandirana rugosa. The sequence goes on along the minus strand of BLSH010048066.1, from coordinate 1,309,521 downwards.
GAATTATCACTGTGGATCTGTCAGCAAAATAACTACAGGAAGATAGAAATAAACAACCAAAATATTATATAACATTTTATAAATGTAAGTTCATTTTAATACAACCCCAATTCCAAAAAAGTTGGGATGCTGTGTAAAATCTACATAAAAAAGAATGCAATGATTGTAAACCCATATTTTATTCACATTAGAAAATAGAAAACATATAAAATGTTTAAACTGAAAAATGTACCGTTTTAAGAAAAAAAAGGTATTATTTAAATTTCTGGCAGCAACACATCTCAAAAAAGTTGGAATAGAGCAAAAAAAAAGCTGACAAAGTAAGGGGTACTAACATGGAAATGCTGAAAAAACATTTGACAACTAATTAAGTTAACTTGCTACAGGTCAGTAACATGATTCAGTATAAAAAGAGCATGTTAGAGAGTCAGAATGTTTTAGAACTAAAGATGGGCAGAGGTTCACCAATCTGTAAAGAGCTGCTTCTAAAAATGGTTGAACAATTTTAGAATAATGTTCCTCAACATAAAATTACAAATGCTTTAAACAAATCATCATCTACAGTGCAAAATATCATCAAAACATTCAGAGAATCTGGAGAAACCTCTGGGCATAAGGGGCAAGGCAATATTGGATGCCTGTGATCTTTGGGCCCTGCATTAAAAACAGGCATGATTCTGTGATGGACATCACAGCATGGGCTCAGGATAACTTCCAAAAATCACTGTCTGTGAACACAGTTTGCCACGCCAAGGTAAAGCTCTATCATGCAATGAAGAAGCCATATCTGAATATGATCCAGAAATGTCACCATCTTCTCTCGGTCAAAGCTTAAAATGGTCTGTTGCAAAGTGGAAAAGTGTTCTGTGGTCAGAAAAATCAAAATGTGACATACTTTTTGGCAACCATAGGTGCCACCTCCACTGAACTAAAGAGATGAGGGACCTTGCGGCTTGTTATCAGCACTCATTTCAAAAGCCTGTATCTCTGATGGTATGGGGGTGCATTAGTGTGTGTGGAATGGGCAGCTTGCACATCTGGAATGGCACCATCAATGCTGAAAGATGTATCCAGGTTTTAGAGCAGCATATGCTCCCATCCAGAATGCAGCTTTTTCAGGGGAAGGCTTTACATATTTCAGCAGGACTATGCTAAGAGCCCAGGTGCATACCTGGCCTGCCTGCAGTCCAGACCATTCACCAAATAAAAATATTTGGTGCATCTTGAAATAAAAAATAGGGCAAACAAGACACAGGCCTGTTGAGCAGTTACAACCCTATATCAGGCATGAATGGGACAACATTTCTGCCCCAAACCTCCAGCAACTGGTCTCCTCAGTTCCAAGAGTTTTGAAGCAACTGCAAAAACACACACAGGAGGGTGCAACCGCCTAGTTCATTGCCACCATACTTCTTTATTTAATACTAAAAGACAATTACATTCTGACAAACATAAATAGAAACAGGCATATTACGTACATTTTTTAGCCGCGGGAAATGTCGCCTAGCCATGTAGTACACGATCGGAGGGCTGACACGTTTTGGAGGACGCGCCCCCTTCTTCAGAGTGTTGTTAAAAGATTTTTTTTGAGATGTGTTTCTTCCATTCATTTCAAAATTCCCCTATTTTTTCTTAAAATGGTACATTTTCTCTGTTTAAATATTTGTCATGTATTCTATTTTCTATTGTGAATAAAATATGGGTTTATGAGATGTGTATATCACTGTTTTTATGTAGATTTCAAAGCGCGTCCCAACTTTTTTGGAATTGGGGTTGTATATCGCATACATGCTGTACACTGCTATGAGTCACATAGGGATTCTTTTGCTGTTGTTTTTTAAGTTATTTAAATTAAAACACTAAGTACTGTATTAGGGTGGTACATGCTAGTAATGCAGTTGTAATATTGTTTTTTTCTTAAAGCAGTTTTTTATGCTTTTAGGAAACAAAATAGATTGTGAGCAGCATGTACACAGTACAAATGTTCTGTAATAAATCACATCTACAAAGAGGTCTATTTGAAAGACTGCCAAACCAAATACACAACATAAAATATACAAATTCATAAAAAAAAAAAACAATAATCAGCTTTACCCAAAAATAACACTGAGACCAGTCCAAGCTGTATGAATATGGGCAAGGCGTAAACACTAGAGAGGTTATTTTAAACATGACTACTGATATAAAGGATTAATCACAGTAAAACACAGAAATATTTTTTATTGTGTCTGCCTAAAGCTAAATGATGGGCTCTAAATACACACAACCATAAGAAAAGGTACCCCTTGCTGCATTTGAATTTACTTGAAAGCAATCCAACAATCACACCCAAGTAACCCTTTAGAAGCATACACTAACACATGGAATAAATAATGTAAATGGCCACCAAGGCACATATACCATAGACCTAAACTTATCTAGAGCATTACAACTCGTGAAGGTATGTTGTGTTGCCCTGCACTGACAAAAGTAGTCAAGGTCAAACAATATCTCCTGCGCTCAAAAGTGGTGCAACGGCAGTGGAAAGAGCCTAGAATTTCTATGGCTCCCAGTAGATGCACAGGCCTTGCTGCCTTCCAGGTATCAGGGGACACCCAATGGAAACACTGTAAAAGAACAAAAAGAGGGCGCACCAACAGTGGGCATTACCCAAGTGGTATTTATTGAAATCAAAAAGAAGGAACCAGGTCACCAGGATGTGTCCAGAATGCCGGAGAGCCACCTGGAAGGTTCTTCACTGTGCTGGACACAGTCCCGGTGACCTGGTTGCTTTTGCAACTGGCAGACACTGAGTGACCTCTGATTGCCTCAGCAATGGCAGTTTCTATATTTTCTATCCTGACATGTTCCTTTTCAGGAAAACCTGTCAGGAGTGAAATATGTTGGCTGCCACTTCTAGCCCCCTTCTAGAGAAAATTGAGTACTGTCCGTGATACTTTTTTTATTTGCAATACCATACAATAACATACAATTTTTCAGGACAAGCTTTCGGAGTGTGTCCCCTTCTTCAAGGTCCAAGCAGTACTGATTCAAAAATCTTTTAGCAGAATGTTAAAAAAAAATGTAAAAAACCCCACAGTCTCTGAGGGAAAGGAAAAAGAAGAAAAAACAAACAAACACACACAAACCAATGTATACAAATGGTCCCCTTCTACAAATTTTAGAAGCCTGGCTTTGCCTGTAATACTTTTGAGTCACAGACCCGAAACAATCATGTAACAAATGAAAGGAAACCAAAGTTGGAATTCCTTACCTCTATAATTTTTACAGGTCAGTGACTCAAAGACTTATAGTAACCAGTAAGATGCAATAAATATACTGCACACATCACTGTTTATGTTTAAAAACATAAATAAAAGATGCAGTACCTATATATATATATATATATATATATATATACTAAAATACCTAAAAAACATTATTTTTTATTTAAATGTAGATTGCCTACTGCACTGAATTAAACTTAACAGGGTTCTTTAAAGTGGTAAGCCATTTATGCTTGTAGCAACCTCCTAGGTAGGTGCTAGGATAGTTAGATAAATGATAGAATGTGTTCTGATAGGCACATTTAGTTGCAACACTGTGGGCAGTGTGGCTTTAAATGTTTGGTTAAGGTAAAAGCATAGTTTGGCTCACGGTATCCAGTGAGCTGTGATTGAGCTGTGATTGATTAGTTAGGCCTGATCTGTGTGCTCTGCTGCTGCCAGTCTGCTGGATAGCTCCCTCTGTATCCAGGCAACTTGAGAAGTTTCTGGACGATGGGTGTGGAGCTATGCAGATGGCAGGATGAATATTGGTACAGGTCCTATCCCAGAGAGGCAGGCTCTCCAGGCATGCTGGGAGAATGTATTTATTCCTATAGTAGAGGAGTCCAGCCTGAGGGGGGCACACTGAGGAGGCCTCAGGTGGGTGACCTGAGGGAGGAATTCTGAGACCCAGGTGCTTAAAAGAAGCTGACTGAGGGGAGCTGTCTGCCATAGATCGGTCTGGTAACACTGAAGAGAGCTTTGGAAGGAGGCTCCATCTGTTCTTTGGCCTTGTCAGTACAGACATTCAAATATCTTGGGGACCTTGTGCTTTAGCTACCCCTCTGGCGCCTAGTTATACATAGTCAGCTGTGGGTCTGTTAAAGGGTACACCGGCTGGTGTCCTGAAGAGCCCTGTCCAGACACTTAAAGGGACTTTGTTCTACAGGCTCTACTACTACTTAAGCTGAAGTCTACTGTTTGTTACAAGCCCGGATTTAATTATAGTTTGTTCTGAAAAGTCCTCAGTTGTACATAGTGCTTATGCTTGGAGTATCCCACCACTTCCCTCATCCCTATACAAGTTCTCCAAAAATAAAAACAACAAAAGCAACATCCCCAAGATTGATCTTTAAGGAAAGGGTGAATAAGCCTGTTGTGTGTCTGGCTGCGGGGCAGAAGTTAGGAAGACCTGGACAGTAATTCCAGGGGCTCCTACACCCCTGTCCCTGATTTTGAACCAAGTCCCTCTGTCCCTCTTTCCTCCTCATTTGTCCTTCATTTTGGTCTATATCTATATAGTTACATACAGTATCTCACAAAAGTGAGTACACCCCTCGCATTTTTGTAAATATTTTATTATATCTTTTCAAGTGACAACAGTGAAGAAATGACACTTTGCGACAATGTAAAGTAGTGAGTGTACAGCTAGTAAAACAGTTTAAATTTGCTGTTCCCCCAAAATAACTCAACACACAGTCATTAATGTCTAAACTGCTGGCAACAAAAGTGAGCACACCCCTAAGTGAAAATGGGGAGCATGTGTGTTAAATTTCGTGTTATCGCTTTCACTCTCTCATACTGGTCACTGAAAGTTCAACATGGCACCTCATGGCACAGAACTCTCTGAGAATCTGAAAAAAAAATGTTGTTCTACATACAGATGACGTAGGCTATAAGGAGATTGCCAAGACCCTGAAACTGAGCTGCAGCATGGTGGCCAAGAGCATACAGCGGTTTCACTCAGAACAGGCCTTGCCATGGTGGATGTTAGAGATCTTGCGCTCCTCCACCTTCCATTTGAAGATGCCCCATATATGCTCAATAGGGTTTAGGTCTGGAGACATGCTTGGCCAGTCCATCACCTTTACCCTCAGCTTCTTTATCAAGGCAGTGGTCATCTTGGAGGTGTGTTTGGGGTCGTTATCATGTGGAATATTACCCTGCGGCCCACCCTCCAAAGGGAGGGCATCATGCTCTGCTTCAGTACATCTCAGTAAATGTTGGCATTCATGGTTCCCTCAATGAACTGTAGCTCCCCAGTGCTGGCAGCACTCATGCAACCCCAGACCATGACACTCTCACCACCATGCTTGACTGTAGGCAAGATTGTCTTTGTACTCCTCACCTGGTTGCCGCCACACACGCTTGACACCATCTACACCAAATAAGTTTATCTTAATCTCATCAGACCACAAGACAGACTGGCTCCAACTGCACTATTTAACGCACCTTATGGATTCGTTTGAGCACTTTTTGAAGCACTAAGTCACCTGCTGGAAATAATTGGGACTGTTGCAAGAGATACTCTCTTATATATTTAATTGAGTGATATATGGACTGGTTAATATAGTTGCATAAGAGTAATATTGTGATACTACTGTATCTGCCACACATATCCAATTATTTGCACTTTATGTTTCACTCAGTCACTCTTAATAGTTTAATTTTGAGTCTTTTGTTTACATCTAGGACACTGAGACACTTTTGATACTTATTGATTTTCATGCATCTATGCACTTAGTCACTTTATTAATACTCTATACGCCTTCATAAATTATTGGTACTTTGAATTTTGATTGGATCAAGTCGTGTCTGTCACATTGATTGCGCAGTAAAATGCAGCGCTCATATAAAGTGACTGTAAAATATTCTGTGGGGCCACAGAAAACATCAACACACCATGTGACCACAAATAGTCAAAAAAAGTCCAAGAAATGACAATCCAGTGAAAACACAAAAAGCCTGCTGAATCCTATAGGGTACATCACAAGAGGGGTCTTCCAATAGATGTAAGGTGGCAACTCACCGGATCCCCAGGCTGTCTCACCTAAGAGAAAAGCAAACATGCTCTAGACATCAAACGTAGTAATGGGTCATCAGGTGTCTCTCTCGATAGAATCCCCGTGTTGGATCCAGAAAGATAAATGAAACAATAATAGTGCAGTATGCCAAAACTTCACAGGTAAGTAGCAAGGAAAATCATCACCAGTGCATAGTGTGAAATCATCACCCCAAGTGGTTGGTGTTCACCATTACCACGTGTACTAAATGCTCACCAGATTCAGTATAAACAAACGCCTGGGTACCTTCATGAACCAGACTCCATGGACTCTCAAAAGAAATGAGAGTACATGTACATGTACAGAGTAAATGTACATGTGGTGATGTAAATGTGGTGATGGTGTGCATTTACTACTGCATTTTGTAAATGGTCCTGCAGCATTCTAGGACCTGTCCCAGAAGGCTGCGGTCAAATGGGGGGGAACACCTAGGTGATCTAAGAGGAAGACAGAGCGGGTATCTGTCAAAACCAGGTACTTACTCACAAAATAGAAAATTCTAAATTTATAGAGCTTGGAGGCGTTAAAAAAGTGGAACTATTATCCAACTCTGCAAAACAGACTTAGTCGTAAAAACTTTTTTTTTATTTGGTTCAGTTTTTAAAGAATCAAATCAATATTTTTTAATAATTTTAAAGCATCTCCATGATTGCAGCATCTATTGTATTTATTATAGTTTGATTAGCATACTTGAAAATAAACATTTTTATAAAAAAATTTCCTTTTGTACAGATGCTAACAATCTTCACTTCTGTGTGTTACATAACATGAGCCTTGGCAAGCTTTGTTTGTGCGTTTGGTTACCATGGTTATTAATTTGATCCATAACGAAAATTAACATTTTACTGGTCTTACTGGATCTTTGCACTCAGTAAAAATTGCTTTTTACTAGGCAGACATAAAATATTGGCAAAGCTTAAAAAGAAGAAACACAAAACTATAAGGTTGTTTCCACGTCAAACCAATTGTGCAAGTAGCAAAGAGTAGAACTATACATTTGTGAGCCCCAGTGGTTTCCACTTTGCAGTGAATATTCTTTCCAGTTCATTGCAAAGGAAAATGTGTGATTATCTTGTTTCAATAAAAATGGCAAAATAAATTCAGATGGTGGTTAGAAGTATACTCATGGTGGTTTCAGGAACTATAAAAGACCATTAAAAAAAAAAAGAAAAAACTAAACAACATCACCAGTGGAGCTCTTCTGAGAATGGGTGAGTTATTTATAATATATCTGTATACTGTCTTTAAATATGTCTTTAAATATCTAGTAGGTTAAATTGATGGTGTACACAAGCTTAGTCCTTGCACTAAGATCAAGAAGCTTCAAGCTACGCCTCTGCCTACAGAGATCCCTACTAAAGTTGAGCAGACACCTGGATGTTCGGGTTCGTCTGGTTCGGCCCAACTTCGCGGAAAAGTTCGGGTTCGGTACCGAACTTCACCCGAACTTGACCCCGGACCCCATTGAAGTCAATGGTGACCCGAACTTTTGGGCACAAAAGTGGCTGTAAAAAAGTCCTGGAAAGGGCTAGATGGGGGTAAGGAGTAGGACAAGTGCCCTACAAACAAATGTGGATAGGGAAATAACTTAAAATCACAAAAAAAAAAAAATGGGAGGAGGAGGTGGATGTGGAGTAGGAGCCCAGAGGTTGACTAGGCCGTGACTGTGGCAGTGTAGGTGGAAGTGGCGGTGGTGGAGGGGGTAGCCAACACTGTTATTTGTTTGGTTTTTTTTCTAATTGGGGTAGCCCCCAAAATATTGAGACATATTAAAAAAAAACAAGTATACCAATGGCTGTGTGAGGCCGGTCTAAATGTCTATTCTGCACAAGGTACAGACAAGTCTTGTGGGATCCATGCCTGGTTCATTTTAATAAAAGTTAGCTTGTCCACGTTGGCTGTGGACAGGCGGCTGCGCTTGTCTGTGATAACGTCCCCTGCCGTGCTAAACACACGTTCAGACAATACACTGGCTGCAGGGCAGGCCAGCACCTCCAAGGCATAAAGGGCAAGCTCAGGCCATGTGCCCAATTTGGAGACCCAGTAGGAGATGGTTTTAGAACGATAAACTCTCCCTAAGAGCACCAACAGGAACCTCTCCCTAATGCAGTAGGAATGGTTTTAGAAGGATAAACTCTCCCTCAGAGCACCAACAGGAACCTCTCCCTAATGCAGTAGGAGATGGTTTTAGAAGGATAAACTCTCCCTCAGAGCACCAACAGGAACCTCTCCCTATTGCAGTAGTAGAAGGTTTTATAAAGATAAACTCTCCCTCCGAGCACCAACAGGAACCTCTCCCTAATGTAGTAGTAGATGGTTTTAGAATGATAATCTCTTCCTCAGAGCACCAACAGGAACTTGTCCCTAATGCAGTAGTAGATGGTTTTTGGTAGATGATGATGTAATCCCTCTCCAAGGACAACCACGA
>BLSH010048066.1:1278676-1290379 GCA_018402905.1 Glandirana rugosa | reverse complement strand
ACATTATATATATATATATATATATATATATATATATATATATAGATATATATATATATATACAGTTGTGCTCATAAATTTAAATACCCTGGTAGAATTTATGATTTCTTGGCCATTTTTCAGAGAGTATTAATGATAACACAAAAACATTTCTTTCACTCATGGTTAGTGTTTGGCTGAAGCCATTTATTATAAATCAACTGTGTTTACTCTTTGTAAATCATAATGACAACAGAAACTACCCAAATGACCCTGATCAAAAGTTTACATACCCTGGTGATTTTGGCCTGATAACATGCACACATGTTGACACAAAGTGGTTTGAATGGCTATTAAAGGTAACCATCTTCACCTGTGAATTGTTTGCTTGTAATTAGTGTGTGTGTATAAAAGGTCAATTCGTTTCTGGACTCCTGACAGACCCTTTCATCTTTCATCCAGTGCTGCACCGATGTTTCTGGATTCTGAGTCATGGGGAAAGCAAAATAATTGTCAAAGGATCTGCGGGAAAAGGTAGTTGAACTGCATATAACAGGTAAGGGATATAAAAAGATATCCCAAGGAATTGAGAATGCCAATCAGCAGCGTTCAAACTCTAATCAAGAAGTGGAAAATGAGGGGTTCTGTTGAAACCAAACCGCGGTTATATATATATATATATATATATATATAGTATCTCACAAAAGTGAGTACATCCCCCTGACATTTTTGTAAATATTTTATTATATCTTTTCATGTGACAACACTGAAGAAATGACAGTTTTCTACAATGGAAAGTAGTCAGTGTACAGCTTGCATAACAGCATTTGCTGTCCCCTCAAAATAACTCAACACACAGCCATTAATGTCTAAACCACTGGCAACAAAAGTGAGTACACCCCTAAGTAAAAATGTCAAAATTTGGCCCAATTAGCCATTTTCCCTCCCCGGTGTCATGTGACTTGTTAGTGTTACAAGGTCTCAGGTGTGAATTGTGTTAAATTTGGTGTTATCGCTCTCACTCTCACATACTGGGACTAGGAAGTTTGCCAAGACCCTGAAACTGAGCTGCAGCATGGTGGCCAAGACCATACAGCGGTTTTACAGGACAGGTTCCACTCAGAACAGGCCTCACCATGGTCGACCAAAGAAGTTGAGTGCACGTGCTCAGCATCATATCTAGAGGTTGTTTTTGGGAAATAGACGTATGAGTGCTGCCAGCATTGCTACAGAGGTTGAAGTAGTGGGGGGTCAACCTGTAAAGCCCGCTGGATACAAGCAGACTAAGGACATGGATTCCTGGAACCATGTCCTGTGGTCTGATGAGACCAAGATAAACTTTTTTGGTTCAGATGGTGTCAAGCGTGTGTGGTGGCAACCAGGTGAGGAGTACAAAGACAAGTGTGTCTTGCTTACAGTCAAGCATGGTGGTGGGAGTGTCATGGTCTGGGGCTGCATGAGTGATGCAGTGACGCTTCACACCATCTGAACCAAATAAGTTAATCTTGGTCTCATCAGACCACAGGCCATGGTTCCAGTAATCCATGTCCTTAGTCTGCTTGTCTTCAGCAAACTGCGGGCTTTCTTGTGCATCATCTTTAGAAGAGGCTTCCTTCTGTGACGACAGCAAAGCAGACCAATTGATTCAGTGTGCCGTGGTCTAAGCACTGACAGGCTGACCCCCCCCCACCCCTTAAACCTCTGCAGCAATGCTGGCAGCACTCATACATCTATTTCCCAAAGGCAACCTCTGGATATGACGCTGAACACATGCACTTAACTTCTTTGATCGACCATGGCGAGGCCTGTTCTGAGTGGAACCTGTCCCGTTAAACCGTTGTTTGGTCTTGGCCACCTTGCTTCAGCTCAAAGTGCAATGGTGCAACAAATTATTGTTACATAGCAAGCCCAAAAGGTGGGTACATGTAGTCCATCAACTCAGCAGCCTCCGCTCAGGCGGAGCTTTGCCAACGTCATACGCACTTCCGGTCTTTGGCTTCGGTGGAACGCAAGGAAGTTCCTGCACCCACGTCTGACTTCTCTTACTGCAACATAAGTGTTTGCTATTGTATAGCCGTATACTTGTTTCTGCATCTCAAATATTGCTGCTTATCCTTTACCCATATCACCATCTACCAATGAAACCCTGAGTGGGTGAACGGGGGAACCCGCGGGTCGAACATTGGAGGACCACGCTAGGGGAACTTTAATACCCTCAGGACGCCTTTGCCTGTCTCAGAGAGGACTGTGTGGATTGGTGAGTGGGGCATTTGATGGAGGGGAGCACGATTGCATGAAGATCTTTTGCTCCATCTCCTCACTTTCCCACACCACACTACCTGTTAATAATTATTTTTTGCTGCTGAGTTGATGGACTACATGTACCCACCTTTTGGGCTTGCTATGTAACAATAATTTCTTGCACCATTGCACTTTATATTTATATTTATATAATCCTTGCACCTTTATATATGCACCACACTGTTATTTCCCATGATAAATTCAAGCGGAGATAATTTATTTGTATAAGGATTAAGCCTACATTTACATATTTTAAATAATTTTTAATACTTTTTCTGAATATTTTTCCTATTTTTTCTATTTTTACATCAGTTATATATTTATTACACACATATTATTAATTGATTTGCACTTTCTTTAACCTATATGATAACTATGTTTACACAAATTTATTGAGCACTATACTCACCCATATTAATTCATTTATTTGATTACATTTGTAAAGGAGACCTTTTGAGGCTCCTCTTGGCAGCGCCATTCCCACTCTTCTTGGTACACATTTACAACTAGAGCCTCTTTCTAGCTTCTGGTGGGGGCAGCAGCCGTACTTTTCTCTTCCTCAGATTGAGAACAGCGCCACACCACACATATAATCTTTTCATCCACATACTTTAGTCCACATAGTGTCATATTTTTTAGTAACATATTCTAGTGCTAATATTATAGTTTCTTGAAGACACAATTGTCAAGCTAATTTGCAAAATAAGAGGAAGAAAATCTGAACGGACATTGATGTTCCCTGTTAAATTGTCACAGTTTGTTATCTCCATGGTGTCAGCTTTGTATAAATAGACATAAAATGTGGTATTCTTTAAAGAAACAAGGCATCTGATCCATTAAGAATTATGGAGGCAGAAATGGTGTCTAGGAAAACAGACCACAGCTAAACGTCTTTATTTTAAACAGTCCCAAATCCATTTTAATACACAGAGCAAATGTATCATAGTTAAACACAAAAAGTTGAGAGGCAAACATACAACTTCCTGTGCAGAACAGCCAAGATATAAAAAAACAGACCCGGAGCTGTCATGCAAATATGATCTGGTTACTGTTAAGTCAGACATTAAAATAAACAAAAAGTACAGCAAAAGAACCTCTTACAGTACAGAAATGTTTCTGAGTAATCCCAAATGGGATGAATATCATGGTGACCATTTCATACAGTATAGGAGATCTGATGACAAAAAAATGGCTAATCTTTACCTAGAAAGTAATATCTGGCTTCAAAAGAAATCTATTGTTCAAATTTAAGTCAGGCAGGGTTATAACCCCTGTAAGTTTCTTTTGCCATCTGTCCCTTCACATCCTGTCCAATGGCCAAAACAGGAAGTGAGCAAAAATCCCTCCAAAGTGAGAGAATCCCTGGTTATCATCAGAGTAACCAGAACTAGGGTATCCATTGGAAGATTTCCAATCTATTCCTGCTCTAGTGACACCCCAAAATATGGGATTTTCATTTGCTTTCACACTTAGTGATGATGGTAAACCGGAGAAATAGATAGGGTGGATCTCCCTGAAAGGGGGTACAGACAGCAATAAAAACAGATGTTCTAATCCCTCTCCACTCTATCCAAGACTAAACAAAAAACACTTCCTCATACACTAACGCTTCCTCACTTGTATCCATAGGTAAACTTGTAATAAAGCTTACAAGGAGAGCAGATTCCCTGGCGCTGTTGTGGGGGTAGAGACTAACACAAAAGCACTTCAAGGTTAAGTATACGGGTCCATACATATAGTCAGCAGCTAATGCAGGGGGCGTATCAAAATAGTGCTGGTAAGTAAGGTGACAGCCATCCCCAGAGTATGTCCATGAACTCTGTAGTAGAAAGGAAAAAAGAGAAGAAGGGAGGCACACCTATGTGTAGTATTAAAAGGCACTTTATTGCATACAATAGAAAGGCACTTACAGGATGTCACTGTCGTGCACGCATATGGTCCTCCTAGAGTCCGCTGTCATCAGGAACCGAATTCCACGCTCGTCCAAGGTGCGTAGTGGCACTGAGGGTCCGGGCTGGGATGCAGGAAGCCGCCAGGGGGCTGCAGCATGGTGGCAAGCTGGCTGCCCAGACGTATCGAGCAGGCTGAGCTCCGGCCTCCAGGACTGGAAGTGATGTCAGAGGATGTGGAGGAATCGAGGAGGACTGTTTCCTGTTCCTCCTCTATTCCTCCACATCCTCTGACATCACTTCCAGTCCCGGACGCAAGAGCTTGAGGGCTTTGTTTTAAGGTAAGTCTTTCATAATGTGCTAGCATGCAATGAATACTTGCACATTACGACATTAACATACAGGGGAAATTTTTTTTGACACGTTAGTACCATAGCACATACAGTATCTGTGTACAGCCAGTATCATAGCATTACAACGGGTGGTTGTATGCTGCAACTGTGTTTCTTGGACATCAAAATATGCCTGCTATTTACAAACTGACCATGTGCATTACGCCTAATACCGCAGAGTGCTTAAGCACTAACATTAACACAATATCAATTGTTTCTAAGTACCACAATTCTCCAGAACTGTTCCATAAAAAAGCTCTTAGTGGATCTTTAATCACGAGTGTGAAGTGCTTCCTAACTCTTTAAGTGTCCTTGTGATGTTAAAATTGGAGAGGCACTCACCTAGAGGCAATCCTCGACTACAGAAACAAGACAGTGCATTTATTAGCTTTCACAAACCCCACTACAGTTACTTTCGGATCAAGTCAGACACCAGGAGCTCAAAACCATACCACAACTCACATAACAGTAAAGAAAGTTGGAAAGAGCAAAATAACAATACCCTCATGTTCCATTGCTCTGTTGGAAATTGCTTAATAATGGTACATGCAGATCTCTAAGCACGAGCTTGACCATGCCGGTTACACTTCCACATGTGAGTGAAGTTAAAGCGTTACTAAACCCACAACAGTAAAATCAGTCTGTATATGTAGTAAAGCATGCTTGTTACACTAACAAGTTAATCCTTCATTGTGTAAAAAGGCTGTTTGATCCTGGCTTCTCTGATCCTCCCCTTCTTTTGCTGATTCTTAATAATTTCCTGATAACACCGTCTATGGAATCAGGCTGCACATGCTCAGTTTGGTGTGTATTGCTAGAGAATATCTTTTTTTTCTCTTGGGGGGGATGCATGTGATTGGCACAGAGCTAATTAGCACTGTCCAGACAGAGGGTCAGAGGTCTTGCAGTCTCATAGGACAGTCATAAAACTCCTCCTACAAGCTTTAACCAGTGCTTGGCTGGACACTGTTAGGCCTCATACACACAGGCGTTTTTTGCAGCCACATTTTTTGGCTTAGTTAGTAGAATCCACGGCCGGCGCGTTCCAAGGCTGTAATGTTTTGCCGTTTTTGACGTTGACGCCACAAAATGCTCACTAACGCTCAATCGCGCCGGACTGCCGTTTTTGACGCCAACATTTTTGACGCCGGCGTTTTTAGGTTAAAAAATAGCAGAGGAATGTTTTTTTTTTTAAAAAACGCCTATTGACGCCGACGCTCACTAACGTGCATTAACGCCCATGCAAAACACCGATTTTTCCCTGACGTCGGGCCTGACGCTTTGCTTATTTTTTTACATACGCCCGTGTGTATGAGGCCTTAGAAGTCACAAGACTGTTATATACTGCTGATGATAAAAGGTATTAAGCAAAACAGTTTATATTTACTAAAATAATTGCATTTTAATGTTCTGTGTACTCTGGGATACCAGATATTGTGAATGCAGGTTCCTGGGTTTAGTAACACTTTAACTTTTAGCAGCTGAGCTCTGTAAACTAGTTTTTTTCTGCAACAAAGGAAATACAGAAAACATGAAAAAGAGCCTATAGTTCCTTTGTGTACAAAATATATGCATGTCAACAAATATATATGTCATGGTGGACCCCCTTACCCCCCACTTGTATTAAACTGTCACTATCAATTCAATAAATACAGCAAAGTACATTGATTTATAAATACTTTTTTTTTTTTACATTTCAGCACATCCCATTGCCCTGCTGAATCTCCATTTTTAAAACAGACATTATTGGTGGCCAGCTTCTTCTTCCTTGCCTTGTGGCCCAGCCCATAGTTGATGTCTGTTATGTTATGTGAGTAGGAGGCATAAACAGATATTTAAATGAATTAATGAAATCTTTGGCGAATTTTGGTATTTCATTCATAGCTCTGCATCTGCCTCCTTGCACACATTAAATTACACATCATCCATGCAGAGGATGGTGTTTTTCCTAATATCATATGGGGGGGGCAGCTAACAGACAAGGGCACAGTGTCTCCAGAAGCACAGGAAATGATATAATTTCATTGTAAGCACACAACTATAATGTATAGGATACATTTTAAATAAGAATGCAATGTATTTTCAGTTCAGCATTCACTTGTAAAATTTTAGGTATGGGTGGAAAGGCCTGCTTTAAAGAGATACTGTCATGACTATATGTAATACTAAGTTCAATAACCCATAAAGAACTACACCGCTCCAAGCAAGCATGGTTCTGCTCCTGGTAACCCCATCCACTATAAAGGGGCAAACATCCAAGAGGCCCATCCGGCCCATTACTGATGAGCATACAATGACGGGAAATAAATTATTTGTAAATTAAACCTGTGGGAGGTTGAAACGCGTTGGGGGGGCATGACATGGGAGGAGACTAGCTGAAGCCAGTCTTTACACCTGGCTAACTGCAAGTATGTGGCTTTATCCCTCATTGTATACTCAGTTCAATAAATTACACATTTTCAACCGCCCTGCTTAGTTTTCCAAAATATCCAGATTTGTGCAGATATATTGTTTTACATACCACAAAAGGGAAGGGTGCTGTTGTCATTGGAAACAAGTTGGTGGTACCCAGCTGTGATACAAAAACTGTTTTTTGCTTTAAGGAGATATCTTTGGGGGCACTTGCTACATTTCCATAAAAGCAAATCATTAATATGGCGCAGATACATTTGGAAAAAAGAGGAGACATTGGGGTTGATTTTGACTCTGCAAGCACACTTGCTCCAGAGCTTAGTAAATGAGGGAGAGCTCTGCTGACCTCCATCATCCCATCACGTGCAAGCAAAAATGATGTTTTTTTTTTTCTTTTTCTTGCATCTGATTGGCTATTCGTTGTAAAGTGAAGCTTAGCCTCATTTACTGAGATCTGTAGCAACTGCACTTTGCAAAGTGCACAGTCAATTTGCCTTTAGTAAATCAACCCCATGGTCTCTTTTAAAATTGTTTTGATCATGGCCAAAATAAAGAAAGAAAGAAAATATGTGCATAAAGGCAAAGTCATTCTATGGGTAATTCTAACAGTTTTTTAAGTAAGACACCCATGCCAGAGAGCTCAGCCAAGTCCTGGACCTATGGTACAACACAAAACACTGAAGAATGCAGAAGCAGCAGCACAGTGATGAGTAATCACTCTGTTCTTTCCTTCTGTCAGCCTGTTCATTAGTATGATTGGACACTTGATTTAATCCAATATCCTTGATTCAATCCTATATATTATAAGCAATGCTATTGGGAATAAGTATTTAATATATAAATACATTTAATAAACATATCTCTTAGATTGTAACGAGCAGGGACCTCTGATTCCTCTTGTACCAAAGTGTGATGTAACTGTACTGCCTGCCAGAGGCGTAACTAGAACCTTCAGGGCCCCAGTGCAAGAAATCATGAAGGGCCCCCTGACCCCTGGCCAGGGCCCTTCCCTCTTCCCACTGATCCTGGGGCCCTTTACGCCTATTGAGGGTCCCTTTATTACGGTACTGCAGTGGAGCCCTTTCACAAGTTCTGCAGCAGGCCCCAGGGGGACCAGGGAAGCACACAGGGGCCCTGGGAACAGCAGAAGACAAGTAAACTGGATAGAGGAAAATGGAGGAGATTGGGTCCTCTAAATGCCACCCCCGCCATCCCTCCTATTCAGGTGTACAAGGGAGGCACATGGGCCCCCTGGACCGTGGGGCCCGGTTGCAATTGCAACCCCTGCAACCCCTATCGTTACGCCCCTGCTGCCTGCCTTCATTTTGTAAAGCGCTGCGCAAACTGTTGGCACTATATAAATCCTATAGAATAATAATAATATATATATAATATATATATAAAGAAACGGATGAAGGGATTTTGGCACTTAAAAATTTATTATAGAAAATGTATGTGTAAATAGATTATGACGGTTCCTACCTGAAGAAGGGCGTAAGCTTCATAGCCCGAAACCATCGTAATCTATTTACATGTCAATTTTCTACAATAATAAAATCAAAAGCTTGATTGCTTGCACTAGGAAGAGTACAGTGTGCCGTCTACCTCACCTGTGAGTAGGAGGCATAAACAGATATTTGAATGAATTCATGAATATATATATATATATTGGCAATGGTAACTGGGGCAGGGGCGTAACAATAGGGGTTGCAGGCATTGCAATTGCAACTGGGCCCCATGCTCCAGGGGGTCTATGGGCCTCCCTTGTACACCTGAATAGGAGGGATGGCGGGGGCGGCATTTAGAGGAACCAAGCTCCTCCATTTTCCTCCTAATGGAGGAGATTGGTTCCTCTATATCAGCCTTTCTCAACCTTTTCAACATAGAGGAACCCTTGAACTAATTCTATGATCTTGGGGAACCCCTGCTAAAAATTAAAAGTCTACAACTCATGATACATTAGTGTGACGGTCAATGGGAAGAATGCTCCTTACACTAGTGGTCATTGGGAAGAATTACCCCATTACAGATAGCTAAAAAAAATCAATGGTATCATTGGGAATTTATCTGAGAGGTAGAAATTGACCATTGCTCAAGGAACCCCTAGCAACCTCTGGAGGAACCCTGGTTGAGAAACCCTGCTCTATATGCTGCCCCCATTGCCCCTCCTATCCAGATTACTTGTCTTCAGCTGCTCCCAGGCTCCCGGTGTCCCCCCACAGAGCTGCTGTCTTCCCCCCTCCTCTCTCCTGCCAGCTGCTGTAGAAGATGTGTCATGATGGAGGGATGGGAACGGGTCTGTAAATTTGTCATTTACCGGCTCATTCCTTTTCTGAATGGACAGAGTCAGTGATTGGTATCAATTGGTTAATTCGTAACTGAAGCATAGTAAACTGTTTTTACTATACTTCCATTTCTGAATGAATGGGAGGCTCGGCACACAACTTTCCCTGTCCATTCATCCTGTGCAGCTGAGGCTACACAGATGGAGATTGAGGGCTGAGGTTTGTTTAGACCTCGATATCTCATCAAAGCCCCCCAACAGAGCTCCTAAAATAAATTGTAAAAAATTATAAAAATAAAATTGTAAAAGAAAATGAAATAGTAAGTAAAAAAATAATAAAATTAAAATAAAAATTAAAAACTACTGACACCAGTGAGGGAACTTAGGAATGCAAAGGTTGCAATTGTGACCGGGCCCTGGCATTTCACGGGGAGGCCCGAAGATGGCAGAAAGGGGGCCCGCTGCAGAACTTGTGAAAGGGTGCCGCTGCAGGACTGTAATAAAAGGGACCCGCAATGAAAGTAAAAGGCCCCAGGATCAGCTGGAAGAGGGAAGGGCCCTGGGCAGGGTTCAAGGGGGCCCTTCGTAATTTCTTGCACCGGGGCCCTGAAGGTTCTAGTTATGCCTCTGAACTGGGGGCGTGTCCCTTGGCTACACTGTGGGGTTGATTTACTAAAACTGTAGCATGCAAAATCTGGTGCAACTGTGCATAGAAAAAATGAAAAACTACTGACACCAGTGAGGGAACTATCAGGAATACAAAGGCTGCAATTGGGACCGGTTCCTGGCATTTCATCGCCATGGGGAGGCCCGAAGATGGCAGAAAGGGGGCCCACTGCAGAACCTGTGAAAGGGCCCCACTACGGGACTGTAATAAAAGGGACCCGCAATGGGAGTAAAGGGCCCCAGGATCAGTGGGAAGAGGGAAGGGCCTTAGCCAGGGGGGGACCTTCATAATTTCTTGCACCAGGGCCCTGAAGGTTCTAGTTATGCCTCTGAACTGGGGGTGTGTTCCTTGGCTACACTGTGGGGTCAATTTACTAAAACTGTAGCATGCAAAACCTGGTGCAACTGTGCATAGAAACCAATCAGCTTCTAACATCAGCTTGTCCAATTATTCTTTGACAGAACATGAAAGCTGATTTATTTGCAGAGCTGCACTCTCCAGTTTTAGTAAACCAACCCCTGTGACTTCTTATAACAGAAAGTAGAAAGATACGGTTTACATTGGGCTTACTGAATCTGCTGAGGTCAATTTGAGATGAGTGTTTACTTGGATTTTCTCTTCCATAGTGAAAGTGAATGCATTGTATACATACTGTAGGTCAAATGCACTCAAAAAGCCTTCATACGTCATCATTTCTTCGCATCCATTCCCCTTTAGCAATGTAACATTTTTATTTCTCTACCTTATTAACCTAATCTATATTATTCCTGTAAACCTTACCTGTTATACGTGCAGTACATTCACACATAGACTATTATATTACATGGCAAGGAAATCAATACATTTATTTTATGAAGGTTTTAACGTAGTTCCTAATTAGGCCTCCAAGAGGCAACTAAGATGAAGGCGTGCACTTAATAATGACTCTTGTTTACTTTTCCAAAGTTGAAGTGCAGGTCAGCCAGCTTTTTAACTGAAATAAGGTTGCATTGTTCAGCAAGTGTAGGGAGTGATGCGGAAGGAACACACAGGGCAGGCAAGGCTGGAGCTGCATGGTGGGAGTGGGACTTGAAAGATTTCTTATCGTCTTAGCAGAGAACACAGTTCATCAACACTGACCATACAGGCCTGAGAGCTAATAACACAGATGGCTGAATACTCATTACCTAAAACTTTCTGCTTTAAAACAAATTACTCAGAATAAGGAAATTGTTCAAAATGTAAAGAGCTCAAGTCAAATTAAAAAAAGGACATTGCAGGATATTGTTTTAAAGTTGACCCATGCTTTGCTCATGCAAGGGAAGACAAATGGTTCAATTATACAGTGGCAGCCATCAGCATCATATATAATTAAGTTCCCTTCACTCCCCCGTCAAGAAAAACACCTGTATTGGGAGCATGCGAGTCACTTCCCTTCTAACCACATGACAATGCTGGTGCTTGGTGATTGGCTACTCAGAAAGTGCTGACACATTGGGGTGGAGAAAGTATGCTCAGCAACTTAGAGCTTACACACGGCTCCATTGTGGATGGCTGAATGAATTCCACTTTACCAAGTCAAAATAACATTGTTACAAATTAAGAAATAGTAGATAGGGAAAAAAACAAGGATATTTTTAGAAATTAAAATGTCTGCATTGAGTATGTGTCTTATACAACATTAAAATGAGGTTTACACAAAGTAAAAAGGTGGTAAACCCCTTAAACTGGGGGGCATTCCAATGTTGAGTCTCAATTGCTCATGACATATACATGAATTATGAATGGATGTGAATTGCC
>BLSH010048066.1:1267634-1278666 GCA_018402905.1 Glandirana rugosa | reverse complement strand
TTGCTCATGCAAGGGAAGACAAATGGTTCAATTATACAGTGGCAGCCATCAGCATCATATATAATTAAGTTCCCTTCACTCCCCCGTCAAGAAAAACACCTGTATTGGGAGCATGCGAGTCACTTCCCTTCTAACCACATGACAATGCTGGTGCTTGGTGATTGGCTACTCAGAAAGTGCTGACACATTGGGGTGGAGAAAGTATGCTCAGCAACTTAGAGCTTACACACGGCTCCATTGTGGATGGCTGAATGAATTCCACTTTACCAAGTCAAAATAACATTGTTACAAATTAAGAAATAGTAGATAGGGAAAAAAACAAGGATATTTTTAGAAATTAAAATGTCTGCATTGAGTATGTGTCTTATACAACATTAAAATGAGGTTTACACAAAGTAAAAAGGTGGTAAACCCCTTAAACTGGGGGTGGGGGGGGGTGTCATTCCAATGTTGAGTCTCAATTGCTCATGACATATACATGAATTATGAATGGATGTGAATTGCCAGGCAATGCATTTACCTTAGATACCACTTGAATAACCATATAATAAATTTGGAGGTATCGTATGATTTCAGGCACTTTTTTTTTTTATAAAACACGATTTACCTTAAGATGTCTATCTCAAATTCAAATTAATACTCTGTGTGAGTCTTATTCTAATTAGAGAACAGCCCTACTGTCCATATCTGGCCTGAGACAGGAACCATTATCCAAACAGTGCTGTACCTCCATACACATGGCCAAGCAGCTGTGTATTGGGAAACAAAATAGGCTGCTGTCATCATTCAATGGGACGACGTGCATTACAGAATGGAGCCTATTATATTGAGGGACAACTTCTATACAAGGTGGACAAAATGTGCTATAGAATGGCTGTAGGGGGTGGCTTATGGTTATACATACAAAAGTGCCATCATTATGGCTTCCTTTGCACATTTCCTTATACATACAGATGCCCAGTGAATTGTAAAACGGCAATGTGCTCTTAAAATGCATCTGTATTACTGCCTTACATAACATATACAAAATAACCAGCACAATAACTTTTCATCATACCCTGCCTTCTACCAAACTGGCAAAGCAGGATGGGAAGATAGTTTGTAGAGGTCCCTTATGCCACATTTAATTTCTCATTATTTTTCTATACATGGAATACCTTCTTGAGCAACTGGTTTTGAGCCACAAGGCTCAAGAATCACAGAGGCACTTACGGTATGTTGTGCCATTGAGTGCCTACCTCCTACTTTTCAAAGCAATGGGCATGGACATTTACCTGTAGCCCCTGTGAATCTAGTGTGTCAACACAGATAATAGCCCAAACAGATTGTAACCTGTGTGGCAAGCTCATCCAGACCATACATTCTTAATTCCTCTGTAGTTGCGTCAGTGAGGATGCTTGAGAGATGTGACTACTCATGGAAACAGTGTGTGTAAACTAAGCAATAGAGCCGAGAGAGACATATGTTTGTAAAGATGCCAGTTCTTTTCATGAAATCTGTTTATTCAATTTAGAGGCCACATTAAAAAAGACTAAACATTCATCAATAGAGTTCATCCCTCTTAAGCAACTTTTCTGCAATCTCTGAATTGCATATTTTATTTGGAATTGTTAAAACAAACGGGTTGTGTCACCATTGTAATAAAACCATAGTTAAAAGATAACTTTACTTTAAAAAATGCTTCCCATTACTCCTGTACCCCTTCTGCAGATCTTAAATCAGACAATCACCTCCTTCACCCATGATGGCCTATGCCAGCTCTGAAGGTTTTTTAGTCATCTTTTTAAGGTGGCAACCCGCAGTGTGTACTGCACATACTTTCCTCCATAAACTGCAATTCAGAAGCAGTGTCTCTTCCCCACCACTGTCATTTGAAGGAACTTCAGGAGACAGTAGAAGCTTGAGCCTTTGACATAATGACAAGGCTGAAGCTTTGTATCATAAGAGGTGGGGTTTAAAGTAAAACTGTGACCAGGCTATGGACGTTTCAAATTTTACACTTTTTTAACAAACCATAAAGAAGCTTTAAGGGCTTATTAGCCCTTTCTGATCTCAATAGATGCAAAACTCTGTGGACAAATTCATGCTCAAAGTTCAAAAGAAGAGGTCCAATAAAATTGTACAAATTGGCACCTGCCCTTGGTTTGCATTACAGGTTAGAAGGCTGGCAGGGGGCTAGCCCACTGCTGGCAAGGGAAATCAAAATTAACTATTGATGGAAAAATAAAGAAAAAGTATTGTTTATCAGAAATCTTGGGTTGAATTATTTCAAAGTGCCTGCAGCTAGAGAAGTCACTGAGGGCTTGTTTAACATTTTACTGCTTGTTAACAATATATAAATAGTTGATGTCCAAAGCCTGGCCACCCTTCTACTTTAACCTTAACTTGGACAGACTTCAAGGCCAGCATAAGTCCAGAATTCATGGAAATCCACAGGAACACATAAATCAGTTTGCAACCTAAAATAGGTACATGTTGACACCACAAAGTGTCACTTCAACCTAAATGTTACTTTAGAAATAATTATTCACATTAAAGGCAATGAATGTTAGTCTGACGCACAAGTGAAATATTAATAGTATTCATTGTAAATCCTAAATCTATTTTTCAGCATGTTTGCCACCATGTCTGCATACTGTTTTCTTTAATAATTTTTTTTTTTTAATCTATTGCCATTTAGTACAGGTGGGTCCTCCCAATGCTAAGCCGTGGTGGCTCATAATTAGCACCATCATTGTAAGCCTGCTGTGTGTGCTTCTTCATTGGCTTTTGGGCTGCCTATCAATATACAGTATCAGCTAGGCAGCCCAAAGCCCAAATGAAGAAGTTTGTGGGGTAACTGACAACACTGTTGCTAACTGCAATTGTGAAGTGATTTTACTTGCAGGATCTTCAGGTAAGAAACTTTACAATAGATTCGCAAAAAAATATTTAATTTCGAAAACGGCTTACTATACGACATGATACCAAACATACTGAAGATTTTGGGATTACATGTTCATTAAGATAATCAAACACAGTAGCCAAGAAAGCTTATGTGCAACAAGCATTAGTAAAATAGTCAACATCATTTTACTTTTTAATCTAATCTTAAACAAATTTTATGTCTACCTCCCAATTAGAGTATGAGAATCCAAAAGAAGGATATATTAAAGTTGAACAACACCCAATCATATAACGGTTTTCCAAAACAGTTGCATTAAAGGCATGCTGTGAATGATAACTGTCACAGTTGCTTGTATTCTTAACCATACTGTTAAGCCATCAAATGACTGGTGCCATAACTGATCACCTGTGCAGCAACTGCAGATCAAACAGAGGCTAAGGTGGCAGCTTCCTGTGCTGTAGTAATAGTATGGTTTAGTTCTGATTTAAGACTACCCAAACGACCCGTTAATTCTAGCTGTGAGTGTCCTAAAGCAGGCTAGAACACCAAAGCAAGCAACTAACTTCTGTCTGCAATATCTTAAAGTGGTTCTAAATGCTCAAGTTTTTTTAAAAAAAAAAACGTTTCTGTGCAGCAGCCTCCCTAATACTCACCTGAGCCCCATCCCAATCTAGCAATGTGCAGGAGAACCCCAGCTCTCCCTCCTCATTGGCTGAGACAGCAGCGGGAGCCGCTGTAAATAACAGCCAGTGAGCCAATAAGGAGAGAGAGGTGGCGGGGCCGAGTTGTGGCTCTGTGTGTGAATGGACATGCAGAGCCACGGCTTGGGAACGAGCCTGCTTGGGTGCCCCCATTGCAAGCTGCTTGCTCTGGTGGCACTCAGCAGGAGGGAGGGCCAAGAGAACCAGCGAGGGACCCGAGAAGAGGAAGGGGGCTGCTCTGTGCAAAACCACTGCACAGAACAGGTGAGTATGACATTTTGATTATTAAAAAAAAAAGAAAGCCTTTAGAATCACTTTAATTTTATATTTTCCCACAGTACACTGTTCAAGTATTTACACGAATGTTATACTTGTCAATAAAAGCTTAACAAATGTTCTGTTCCCCAAATCCCCAAACCAGAAAAGCTTCCAAAACATATACCCATACATGTAAATCAGCCTTAAGTTATCAACAAAGCAGATTTATCACACTGATTTGGCAGCAGCTAATAATAAACAGCTTTTCTGTACATGTTAAATTCCTCCTTTCCAATCAAGCGTGACTATAATAACTGTCCTTTTCATAAAGGCCTCCAACAATGGCTCAAATGTGCCTGCTGCAGATAAGATCACTTAAGGCTCAACATGATAAACAGCACAGATGTTCAATAAATCTGTGAAGAGTTAAATATGCTACACTATGCCTGAAATGGAAGAAAGCCTTTTAGATGTTATCTCTCGAACAGGCTACATAGTGTTGATTAAAATCTTGTATACATTTTGGTTGACAGATTACCAGTGGCTCCACCGTGAAGTCAAGGTCAGCATGTTTTAAGGCAAAACTAATTGTGCAAAGAGATGTAAGACAAGCAAGCAGAAATTATATTTCACGTATGAATATAGTACATTTGTCTTTAAGTATTGTTATTTGCTATGGTTACAGTACTTTGGACATCACCACTGTGCACTCTAATAAATAAGCCTGGTCACCTTAGATTGTAAGCTCCTTGAGCGTAGGGACTGATGTGAATGTACAATATATATGTAAAGCACTGAGTAAATTGACAGCGCTATATAAGTACCTGAAATAAATAAATGTACAAAACAAGTTAACAAAAAGTGTACACTTTTCTTACAGCATTTTAAGAACATGCTACAGCTGGCAGCAGCCAACTTGTACTGCGGTTAATTGAATCAGTAATGGGAGATGCTAAGTTCATTCTTTATTTTGGGAAAGAAAGGAAATGTGAGCTAAAACATCCACTGCTGCATACTTTCTATCCATTAAAAATATTTTACAGCTCCCTGCCTCTCATTATAGTAGATTTGGTCAATGTTCATAAACTGATATTTTGTGTTCCTATGCCATATTTATTTTACACATAAACAGCTAAAGTGTCATGCTTCATGTTGTGCAGTGCATGCTTGACTTTCTAATTAGAAAGCCCAGAAAAAGTTCTGCATTTATGTATTCCTTTTCAGAATGATAGAAGGTGGAAGTCCCTCCTCTGGGTCATTTAGCTGTGTGTAGAGACTGAGATCCTGCTATTCATGCCTATAATCGTGGTTAGCCACGGTTAAAGAGAGAAGAAGAAGTAATGGGCACATGCAAAAGAAAACAATTGGTATGGAAGTCAACACTATGAGGCCCCATGCACACTGGACTTCTTTTGACAGGAGAAAAGCAGTTTCAAAAACGCATTTTCTTAGCCACATTTAGGCACATCAAGTGCTTTGGCATTTATTAATTTAATTGGCCAGAATATTAATAATTAATTCTGGCCAATTTTAATGAAAAGACGCTGAAGTGCTAAACTTGCCTAGCACTTAGGTGTGTTCAGACACATTTACATGTGTCTAGGCGGGTTTTGGCTTTATTTTGCTTGCACATGACTAGATGATTGAAATCAGTAGAGATTCACTTAATTCACTAAGGGAAAACTCCTTTGCAAAGTGGACATCCTATTCATCCTTTAGTAAATCGACCCCTATGTTGGAAGATATCTTAGAAAACTTTTCTGGGAAAGGGGACTGTAGCCACAGCCTATGCAGCACTGCCCAGAAATGAAGAGTCCCTCTAGAGCAGGGTGCTCCAAACTGCGGCCCAGGGGGCAGATGTGGCCCTTTGCTTGCTTTTATCAGGCCCTAGGGACACTGTTCTTCCCACTGATACAAGGCAGTATTCCTTCTACACCAACAATGGGACATAACTCTTGTCACTGATACCAACAATATCATACTATTCCTACCTCTGACCCCCAACAATAGGGCACTATTCTTCCCACTGATACCAACAATAGCATACTAGTCCTACCACTGACCCCAATAATGGGGCACTATCCCCCCCCCCAATGATGGGGCACTATTTCTTGCTCTGATACCAACAATGGAGCACTATTCCTGCCCCTGATACCAACAATGGGGCACTATTTCTCCTACTGAAACCAACTGCAGGACCCTATTCTTTCCACTGACATCAATGGTGGGGCACTATTTCTTCCCCTGATACCAACAATAGGGCACTATTTTTCCCAATGACACCAAAGATGGGGCACTAGTTCTTCCCCTAATTCCAACAATGGGGTACTACTCCTCCCACTAATACCAACAATGGGGCATTCTTTACTCCCATTGATGCCAGGGCATTTTCTACTCACACTAGCCACAATCTGGCCCCCTCAAAGTCTGAAGGACAGTAAACTGGCCCTTTGTTTAGAAAGTTTGGTGGCATCTGCTGTAGACTAACACCTAATACCCAGAGGGGTACTTTGACTAGTTTTCTGCAGCAAAAATACAATTAGATAATCCTTGTAGTATTCTTTACCCATTACAGCCTTCAAAGCCCACCTAAGCCTGCCAGAGAAGAAATATCCCCCTAATTTACTGGTTGTATAAATTAATTTGAAATAAAAACGCAATTTTTTTGTTAACACAAGGAAGATTGGCCTTTAAAATAAACAAACAAAGGTGCATGATACACAGCAAAAGATCTAAAATGATTTTCACCATATAATCACATAAAAGTCTGCCCAGAATAACGGGGATGATTTACTAAAGCAGTGGAGAATGCTCAGTTAGCTTTGCTAAAATAATTCCCCTGTAAATGATTGAGTATTCAAGGTGACATCTTCAATTTACTCACTAAAGTTAAAATTCACTTTGCTTAGTATATATTCTCTACTGTAGTAAATCAACCCCAGAGTGCAATTTTAATCAACTGCGCAAAGTTATTGGTAATATCTTGTGACATAGCTGCATATCATTGTTAAGCTTAAATAACTAAAACAACAAAACCCATGCTGTAATTTTTTTTTCACTGATGTTGTTTCGCAGATCACAATGGTTTCTTGATTTTCCATTGCATACTATTTACATGATGTCTGGCAGAACTACAAACGCAGTTCCTCAGAACAGACCGATCCAAGCCTATATGTAAATTCAAAGGCAAATATAAGCACACAAAACACATATTTCTCCTTGAAAGTAGAACAACCTTGACAGGTCACATTGTCGTTATAAGAAAGGGGCAGAAAATTACACTTGCTTTCAATAGGATATAAATTAACAAAACAATGCCTGAATATTGCCAAGCTCACTGTTGAAATAATGTTCTAGAAAATAGCTTTAATTTATTTTTTTGAGTATTGCTTAGTATTTTAGAACAATTAGCATTCTCATACCTCCAAAATTTTTAACTGAGAAAACGGGATACTGTCAAGCACAATTTACACACCCCGACCATGTACCTAGTTGCATGGATGTGTGCAAAAAATTGTTTAAATTTCTTTTTTTTTTTTTTTTTTACCATTGCTACAAATAAATGATTTGAAGTTTAATGAAAGATTTAGTGTGGTAGTACTCTTTGATAGTCAACAAAGACCTCCAGCCAAGAATAACAAGATAAAAATGAATAGGCCAATACAGATAAAATAACAAAACAGACTTTCCTGCACTACTTAGCTTCAATCCAGAGATACATTTTTTCTTTTGCTAGATGTCCTTGGTCTGATGGCCAGCATCATTCAACCTACTTCCTTTGTACCTAGTTTGTCCTGGACTCACCTCATCCTGCTACTACTTAGTGAAAGGAGAAGCAACACAGTGAGGAGCTCATCTCTTAAGCCTTGTACACACGGGATGACGATCGTACGTACGATCGTCGCAAATCGTATGTTGCATAATGTAACTTGCATACTGACTGCACTACACGATCGTACGAGCACAGAAGAACGTTCAGGTGCATGTAATTAGCATCCGGCTGTTCCTGACTTATGAGGATGCGTGTTTTGCACAATACAACTTGTTGTACCAACTGCTCTGTACACACGATACAACGGTCGTATGAGCGCTTGTTGGTACGACCAAGTTTTCTAGTCTGCTCATACAACTCCCTTGTACGATCGTTGTATGTTCGACTGTTCTAATCGCGCATACGAGCGATCAATATCGCATACAACGGTCGTTAGTACGACCTGTTGTATACGATCGTCATCCCGTGTGTACGAGGCTTTACTCTGATTTCTGCATAAGGTCACTTTACAGACTTTCTTTAGGCGAACTTACACGTTAAGCAAAAATGCCTGTTGAGCTGCATTTTTGCAGCCTGCCAACTGTCCCCACTTTAAGCTGCAATAGGCAGGGGAGAAGGGTGTTTACATGGTGTGGGTAAGTCTGCTAAACACTACAACTCCAAGGGTGTTTTTTTTATCATTTTCCTGGAGTTGGGTGTTAAACAATGTAGAAATGATTACAGAGCTGCATTATTTTTGCCGAGTTCAGCTTTGCAAAAATAGTACATTTTTAAAGAGGTTCATACATCATACACAAAAAAAGTGGTAACTAGGGTGGAAAGAAGGTTAGATGGATCTGGTTCCAAAAGGGATAGACCTTCCAAATGAGGGACCATTGGGAGCCCTGATTTAGAACAGCCATAATAATAAAACAAGGATATTTATATTATCATTTTACATTGAACTTTTATAGAAATGACGGTCACATACTGTAATATGTGACTATAGGATCACATGGACAGGCAAATAGCTTCAGTCTTTTATATCTACGATGACCTAGGGTGCAGCTCAACAAGTAATGCAGTATAACATATGCAATGACACGTTTAGTATGATTATGCTTTGGCCATCTATTTCCACTGCAGCACTGACCTGAACTGTTTGAATATGACAGCTTCTTTCAACACAGAGATAAATTGAGCCTCTTACATGCGTTAACTTCCAAGAGTGGTGGACAATATCTTTTGTCTTGTTAACACAGTTATCTGCCCATCTGAATGCAGAACAATGTTTTGGCATTAAATTGGTGTATTTATCTAAAACATATGCAAACCAACCTATATTTCCTTTGCTTAGCAAAGTATTCCTTCTGACTCATGTTCAGGTCACCTGATAGAAATACTTCCTTAATCTTAACAACGTATCACCAGAGCTCATTGCCTTAGGTTTTTAAAAGGATGTGGACTGACCAGTAAACTGCAATTTGTAGGCTGTCCAGTAAACTGTGATTACTGTCTGAAAATTGAATTGACTCTTTCCTGCCCTAAGCTGGTAAAACATGCAAAACTGGAACTGCTGAAAAAATGTCTAAGATTTCTGCTTTCCATCACTTGTGTACATCTCAAGGAGTCCTACTTTTTCCATCAGCTTTATAGCACGGTGCATTCTTTTCAAAAAATGTCCTCTTATCTGAAATGGGGTGTCCATCATTCCTTCCACAACACACTTACAGCTCACTCATATATTTTCTAGCAAACCAAATTGGACTACCTTTATTCCACAAATGTTTCTGAATATCATGTCCCTAAAAACTATAAGATGTCACTTCTGGCCAGTGGCAGCCTGTCCATAAGGGACACAGGGACACACACCCCCCCAATCCATGCGCCTAGCCCCTAATCTCCATGCAGGGCGCCGGACACATGGATTTCAAAGGGGTTTTTTTTTTTAAGCACATGATTAGAGCCTGAGGCTCTAATTGGCTTCAAAAAGGGTGGGCTTGGGGCGCAGAACACTGCGCTCTGAGCCCACCCAGTTGTGTGACAATAGTGAATTAATATTTGCTATTGTCTTCCTGATTCTCCTCCCAGCTAATCAGGAAGCGGGTCCTGGGATCCAATTGGACTGGGAGCCTTAGTCTGAGTCCTCCTGTTTGGCCGGAAGGAGAATCAACGTCTGTTCGGCTGGGAGGAGAAGCCCCGGCTCTTCCTTCAGCTGGAGCAAGGAGCAGCAGCCCTACCCCTCACCCTCGATCCTCGTCATCTCCTAAGGCAAGGCCGCCTTCCCATCCATCTCACACGGGGGGGTTGTCAGGGGTTGCGGCGGTGCGAGTGGGGGGTTTGCTTACGGCCCCCCAAAATATTGAGCATCAGCCGCAACTGCTTCAGGCCCAGCATAGTGGACAGCATTCTAACTACAGATATTCTTTAATATTATATCTAATGCTCAATGTTGGTCTGTTAAATATGCAATTAAAATCTGGAGAAATAAAGATTACTATTGACTTAGTAAGGTTTGATATGTTTTTTGCTTTGACATATTCAATGATTTAATTTTACTGTAAAAAAAAATGATAATACTGGTGTACCAGCCTTGATCCAAGCCTTAAATGTTTGCTCCCTTTGTTGCTATTTTTTTATGTTTAGTAGGATTAGAACTGGTTTGCTATTTAATGTAATTGATAATGGTAACAAAATAAAAAAATGTTTTCTGTGTGTATTTGATTACCATAATGTGAAAGGGATAGCGGTTTTAGAGGTCTTTTCAATAGGCACATTAAACCTTCTCTCATCAGTCTTTAATTGAATTGTAATCCTTGTTTTAAATTATGCTTGTAGTTACAGTAAGAAAAGAATGAGAAAATAATTAAAAATAGATTATATACAAAATGAACTGCAGATAGGTCCAGAGCTGAGAGAGGAAAGAAAAGGGCATAGGGTTTGCAAGATTGGGTGAGATGGTGAATCAGGCAATATAGGGTTAAGCAGGAGTTTAAAGTTAGTGGTTACTTATCTGATTGGATGATACGTGGGGGGGGGGGGGGCTCCTAATGGGGGGGGTGCATAGTAGGTTAGTCTATTCATTGGTGATTGAAATTTGAGGACGAATTGGGATATAACGGACTAAGTGGTAGAGTGGGTTAGAACGTTTGGGATACGGGAAAAGAAAGGAGAGAGTCGAGACCTGGATAGACGTCAAGTAAAACATATATTAGATAAAAATTAATAAAAGAGTAAGAAAAGAATGACATTGATGTTCGTATTAAATTTTGTTCCTAATGTTAAGTTAATTTCTGACTACTCTCTTCCAAATTACACGGATAACTTTTCTGGAGATTTTGGCGATAGGGAAAGTGTAATACCATTAGTTTATGTGTGTCTTTTGTAAAAAAATAAAACAATGGTAATAGTTAATGTAATTTATCGTTTGGTCAA
>BLSH010048066.1:1242978-1267624 GCA_018402905.1 Glandirana rugosa | reverse complement strand
GTGAGATGGTGAATCAGGCAATATAAGGTTAAGCAGGAGTTTAAAGTTAGTGGTTACTTATCTGATTGGTTGATATGTGGGGGGGGGGGGGCTCCTAAGGGTCTCCCATTGGAAGCAGTAAAGTTCAGTGGGAGACCTGCAGGTGTTGAGAGAGCTTCACTTCCACTCACCCTACACTATAGACCAGCCTTTCTCAACTAGGGTTTCATGAAACCTCTAAAGGTTGGTAGGGGGTTCCCTGAACAAGGAGCAACTTCTGCCACTGAAACCAATCATCTATTTAGCTAACTTTTAGGGGGTTTATTGTTACCACTGACCACAAATATAAAGCACATTTGTTTCCTCGGCCATCACACTAATGTATAGTGAGCTGTAAATTAAGTCATTTTTAGAAGGGGTTCCCTGAAACCAGAACATTATTTCAAGGGTTCCGACATATTGAAAAGGCTGAGGGCTGCTATAGACATTGGTTCATCTAGTTGCAAGTCGAAGCAGCTGCTGTGTTGTTTTAATCTGATGGTATTGGAAAATGATTGGAGATCTATCTTTGTTGTGGTGGCCTCTATTTCAGTATGTAGACCAGAGGTCTCCAAACTTTTCAAACAAAGGACACAGGTGTTGGGTATTTTCCTTATGGTGCCTTCAGGACCTGCAACCAAATCAGAGTTGTTCTATGACCATGATACCATTATTGTTACTTTTAATGGTATTTATAAATTGTTTGTGATTTATAATAAAAGGCTGCTATGGCCATATAAACTCCACTTATCGTCTAGCATGTCCTCATTTTGGGTAGGATGATGGAAGCGTTGTTTGTGACCAACTACGTGTTAAGGGTGGATGGGTCACCTCCAGTCTACTCTAGTCATGATAAAAACAAGAGATGTGCCCACCTAACTGGCTTCTAAATTGTATAGCAGGTATTTTGAAATACATGCATACTGTCCCCAATCCACAATGCATTCTTGTTAACTGAAATCAGTTCAATATTTAGAAATTCAAAGATTTCACTTTTTTTTAATAATTTTTTTGTGGACTGCTATGGAAGGAACTATAAAATTCTTATCATCTCACAAATAAGTTATCAGTTTATAAAAAAAGGACAATTTAAATACTAAAATGCTCTAAATTGAATTATGTGAGCACAAAACGAGTCCCGGATTGTGTAGGTGCAGTATGATAAAAGATTTCCCATTTTTATGTGTATTTCTTACATAATACCAACCAGATGTGTTATTATAGTATTATCCAAGCTAGGATGTTTCTGTTTTTAGAACATGAAAAACACATCACAGCAAATTATTTCATTATTAATGATGCCAACCAACTGGTGTAGGTTATATTTCAATATCCCTTATAGAGCAAATAAACTGTAACAATTGATTACAATAATGCATTAGCGTTTACATTTTATATGTGCGTTTATAGCTATAATATAGTGTACACATTTCATATAGAATGTTTATGTTGTAGAAGATAAAAATAGAATGAATTGGATTGTAGCCTTGTTATGTGTGTGTAAAACGTTATAAAGTATTTGAAAATACCTAGTATGCTAGGAATTTCTAATCGAGCAGGAAAAGAATTTTGCAAATAAATTTAATTCAGGAAGGTAAAGATGAACTCCAAGTAAATGTAAAACACTATTTAATCGACTTATGTATTAAAACATTTAAATGTAATTTGGGACCCCTGGTTTAGAAATTGCCTACCACCTGACTTTGACAGGAATCTCCTGATGCCGTAACCACCTCCCGCACCACTTATTATTTCAGTCTCCTATTTGACATATGAGCCACTGATCCCGGAAAGCTAGTCCTACCCACCCTGTCCTTCCTTACATCCAGCTATTCTAGCCGCCACTGTTCTCTTCTCTACCTCTCTTGCTCACTTTTCCCTCTCTGTCTTCCCTTTTCTTACCTCTCTTTCAGTACTATACTCACTTCAATGCCATCTTGTCTACCCTCCGTTACTCAGCTTAGCATTTCTATGATATTTTACTATTCTAGCTTATAGTTTCTTCCAATTTAACCAACAGTTATGAGTTTGAGTTTGGGTATGTTAAGTATTATTCTCAAAGTTAGTCTGCACTCCTTTTATCTATGTGTATAAATGTTGATGTTTATATACTGATGCGTTCTAGCTTCCACGGCTGCCCCCTCACCCCTGCAGCACAGTGTGATCCCAGCGAGGTGCCCCAGGGCCTTAGTGCGCAGAATAAATAAGACCCAATATTGAGGTTTCACATCTGTTGTACCCAATGTGCCCAAAATAAATATGGACGTTTTTGTATCCCAAAAAAAACAAAAAAAAAAATGAAATGTAATTTAATACCACAGTGCATGGAATCTTTCTATAGGCTCCCATAATAACCTGCATGCCAAGACTGAGCATAGGAGGTTCAGCATTGTGAACCATTTAGGCTTTATTGCATAGCTCAGTGTTATCATACTAACTCTGTGAGTGTGCTTGCAGGAGGGGATGGGCTTAGCAGAGTGCTGCTGCTCCTTCAATCTTTTGCAGGGGTCTACGACCTGGGGGCCACATGTGGTCTGCTACAATATTTTATTCAGCCCACAGCTTGGGTCAGTGGCATATGCTCACACTGAAGATTCAGATCAGCTGGCCTCCCACTCAACCCCCAACCCTCCCCCTTGCAGTCTCCAGTGCCAGTCCCCCCCCCCCTTGCACTGTGTCAATGGTTTTTAGGGCCACTGACATGCTAGCAACCGTTGTTGTGCTTGCCACTTGCCCCGGCATTCACAGGAAGATGAAACTTCTTCCGTCCAAACCTGCTCCACTTCTGGGCTCCCCCTATGCTGTTACACAGCTACAGCCATGCTGTAAGCCTAATTACAATGGTAAGGGGGACTCTAATGTAAGGGGGGCCTGATGCAGGGGAGGACTCTGGTGTAAGAAGGACTCTGATGGTAACCCCAATGTAGGGGATACTCTAAAGTGAAGGGGGGCTCTGATGTGAAGGAGGCTCTGTTGTAAAGGGGATTCTGATGTTAAGGTTTACCCTAATGTGAAAGGGGGAACTTTGAAGAGGACCCTGATGGAGGGTAGGACTCCGATGTAATAGGGAACTCTGATGTAAGGGGATACTCTGATGTGTGTGTGTGTGGGTGGGGGGGGGGGGGAATTGGATGTGATGGAAGGCTTCTGATGTGATAGACGGCTTCTGATGTACTTTTATTTGGAATGTGTTCATTCATTCATTTACATTTTATTTATTCATTTATAAAACATATTTTTTGGCCATGAATATTTGTTAAATATACAATGTGACCCTCATACTGAAAAGTTTGGAGACCTCTGATCTACAGTGAGTAGGACGGGGGTAGTGAAGTAACCAAGGCAACATAACTTTGTGCTCCGTGTTTGTGGTTATAAAGTAACAATGGCTGAGGCAGACAAGTGGCCCTGGGTGAGTCACAGAAGCCCACCTTCTTTGCTGGCCCCATTTTACACCAGCTATATCCAGAAATGCCTTTACCCTTATAGATCCTTCACTTTAAACTCTTCTTCTATTTTAATTTAGACTCAAGGGACCAGGACCCCTGAACTTTCCCAATGGGGACCCATGCAGTAGTAAAAATCTGGCAGTAGTTTTAAAGCTGACAGCTGCAGTCGCATAATTTACTTGTAATGAAGTATGTCCCATGCCCTGCAATAATTCTCTGCATGGGGGAGACTCAGATGAATGACAGGATCCTCTCCCCCATTCAGAGAACATGCTGCTTTCTGTGAAAACAATGAAGGGAGAAGAGGACAGAAAAGGGTCCCATCAGGACCTTCTTCAATGTACTGCAATATAAGGCCCAAAGCAATCAACCCCCACAGTACTGGATTCTTAGTACTGATAAGAGGACCTGCATCACTGGATAGAATATTTCTTTAGGAATCATCATCCTTCAGGATGTGGGACATACTTCATTACAGGTAAGTTATGCAGCGGTAGAAAAAAAAAATAACTAAACGTCAGCTTTAACACTCTCCTATTTTATCCTTAACTAAAAAATTATAATTTACAAATGTAATTTAATCTGTAGGTCTTTAAGGTTACTTGTGTCCTCAAAGTAACTTTCATAGACAAAGACATCTTTCATAGACTGGAGATTAAAAACTGCCTATACATTTTTAGACAATGATTTGAAGCAGATAGCTAAATGTAAATAATCATATCAAAGTGTGTTAATGTTATTATAGGGCAGCCATATATAGTCATTGAATTCCTGTTGATCCTCTTATCTCATAGATAAGAGCCATCTGATTAAAAACAGGAGAAGTTCTATAGTATTGAATGGTGCCTTCCTCTGGATCATCTGTGGAAATAGGGTTTCTATTTAATGATGTAAGGTAATTGCAATGCATCTCGGTAGCAAGAGGTGTAATCTTCTTCTAGGATTATGGTTGTCCACTTAAGGCAATGATAAAACTGATATCACCAAAGCACTGCACATAATGTTCAGTTTATGTAATGCTAGAGAGGACTGTCACAGACTGAATACATACTAGAGGAAATGCTACAGGTTTGGTTGGAGACATGGCGCAGAAGACAATAAGGGACCAGGGACATAATACAAGGTCACTACTATTACCTCTTTACAAAGCAATGCTCCCACTTCCACCACAGACCACTGTGGTCCAAGGGCCGCCGATCAAGTACCAAAGGGTCGTGTTTGACCCTTATAACAGACAAGCAAAAATTGGGGCACTTTGATGCAGTTAGTGGGCTTAGCACTTTATGGCCATATAGTGTGACTAAATCCTCATTATTTTGCATATTTGCTTTATATGTATAGATGCTTTTAAATAGCCTTGCAGGAATAAATGTCATGTGTGCGCTGTAATATATTGCTATGTTTGACCTTGGGCCACAGGTTGGGCACCAAGAGAAAACATACCGCAAACTTCCTACATCCCCCTTCAATAAGGTGGTGGCGGATCTGAACAGCTCTCTGAAATGGGCATGGGAGGTGGGTATCCTCAGCCGAAAAGAATTTGATTTCCTGGCTGTTCGGGAATTCAATATACCGGTATTGTACATAATCCTGAAATTGCACAAAAATCTTACCCATCCACCTGGTAGGCCAATCATTTCTGCGATTGGCGGTCCCTTGGACAGAATGGGAAAATATTTGGATGAACTTCTAAAACCCATGGTCCCGACGCTTGAGTCTTATGTAAGAGACACGAAACAGGTACTCAATAGACTACAGGAAGTGGAAGTTGACATGGGATGGCTACTGGTGGGGATCGATGTGGAATCCCTGTACACATCGATCCCCCACCAGTGGGGCCTTAGGGCCGTGTCTTTTTACTTAGAGAAGAACTTCCCCGAAATGGCTCATCAAAATGAATTCATACTGGATCTGTTATCCTTTGCTCTTAATAACAATTTTTTCCAATTTAATCAGCAGTACTACCAGCAGATTTCGGGGACCTCGATGGGGGCAGCTTGGGCGCCCGCATATGCCTGTCTCCATCTCGGCATGTGGGAAGAGAACGAGGTATACCCTCTGGCTGACTTCAGGAGATGCGTACATCTTTGGATACGCTATATAGATGATATCCTGATGATCTGGAAAGGAACCGTGATTGATCTGGAAAAATTCATGGACAATCTCAATGAAAATGGTCTGAATATCAGACTTACCTATAACTGGAATCATGAAAGCTTACCCTTCTTGGATCTGAATATTTCCAAGAAGGAGGGAGGTATCTGTACATCAACATACCGTAAACCAACAGCAGCCAACACCATGCTGAGGGCCGATAGCTTTCATCCCCAATCCCTGAAACAGGGAATTCCGATTGGGCAGTTCCTGCGTATACGAAGGAATTGCTCAGATGATGGAGATTTCAAAAAGGAAGCCCATGCCATGTATGGCTGTTTCAGGGAAAGAGGTTATAGTCACAAGACCCTAAGAAAAGCCAAAAAGAGAGCGATGGAATGCCAACGCCCCTCACTCCTTCTGGAGAAGAATGTAGGACATGAGGATGCAAAAGCGGTTGGTAGGGATCCGATGCGATTCATTACTAATTTTGGCTCGCAATGGCCAAGGATTAGGGAAGTGTTGTCCAAACATTGGCCAACACTGATTAGATGTCCCGTTATAGCAGGAATAGTGGGAGACCACCCTCACATGGTTGCTAGGAGAGCTCCAAACCTTTCGGACCTCCTAACAAAGTCTGAATACTCCCCTACAAACACAAAGAGTACCTGGCTGTCTACCATACCACGTACCAAGGGCATGTTTCCTTGTGGTCATTGTCAGATCTGTAAATATGTTGAGAGAACCAAGGAGTTCACCTCAAAACTGCAACTCAAAAAAAGGTCTACAGGATAAAAAGCCTGATAAACTGTGCCACCACAAAAGTAATCTACAGTCTCACATGTCCATGCAACAGGTGCTATATTGGAAAGACCAAACGACAACTGCGTATCCGCATCGGAGAACATCTGAACGATATTAGACGGAATGAGCCCAAAAGCCATATTGCGGAACACTATTCGATCTACCATGGAGGTAATCCCGAGGGCACCAAGGTCAAGGGCATCTACGCGTTAAACATCAGCAGT
Organism: Glandirana rugosa; assembly: GCA_018402905.1. NCBI lineage: Eukaryota > Metazoa > Chordata > Amphibia > Anura > Ranidae > Glandirana > Glandirana rugosa. Next base: position 1,261,035 of record BLSH010048066.1, on the reverse strand, counting down.
AGACGAGGTGATTTTGACAGGATCCTCTTGCAAAAAGAAAAATTCTGGATCTATACTCTAGGGGTAATGATGCCAGCTGGGTTGAACAAAGAACTCAATTTGCAACCTTTTCTGGATGTCCCATGATTGGGCCGCTCTCGTGATCTACTAGAGATACCCACCATTGTTTGAACCCTCCCGTCCTGATCCCTCGATCTCTTCCTTCCATTAATAATAATAACGTTTATAATACTCTTTATAAATTCTACACGCACTATGGATATGGGAAACTCCTCCCTGCTTTGCTCTGCCCCTTTTGCCATATATTTTTGAATGGTATTGGGGCTGTTAGGATAAAATAAATAACATGTATATGCAAATAACATAAAATATATGCAAAGAGGGTGATCATACTGGTGAAGTCCTCTGTGGCTGATGTCATCAGCTCTTTCTCAGCCCCTCCCCCCTTTCCCTTTACGCTGTTTATCTATTTGATATATTTTTTTATGTACCCCTTTGTTTATTTAGCTCATTTTGTTGCACAATCACTTTACACTATCGTCCACTGCTCTTTTGTTCTACCATGCACTTTAAACATAAGTGTTAACTAGATATGTCTTTGCTTGATTGCAATCACTGTGGGTGGACTTTGGATGCTCCTTAGCTCTCAGCACAGCATTAGCAACACCTGTGATTATTTGATCTCCATTATCTGATAGGACGGTAGGATGTATATATACACCCCTGTCCACCAGGTGGCGCTAGTCCTGACGATACCAGCGGAACGCGTAGACGGTCTGTGCTACACGCCAGCTCGCCAGCCCTCACATCCCCATGAGGTCCTGACCCCTGCTTGAGCCATTCGTCCCCGCTACGAGCATTCGAGCCGCCCGCCGGAGATCCATCGACATTGACCCGCCCCAACTATCGGAGCGTCTTAGTGGAACCTTGGGACCGACTCCAATCTACATCTCCCGGACCGTCCCTGCATGTGCCTGGCCACCATCCGGATCGGTGAGTATGTGCCGCTGACGTGCGGACCTTCCCTTGACTTCCCTCCACTACAGCCGTCCCTGATCCACTCCCCGGTGCCAGCCCTCGCTGCAACCCTGGTGCCTCTCCAGGCAACGCTTCGAGACTGCTGTAGCCCGGTGTCCGGCCTTCCTCCTCCACCATCCCGGCTTGCGCAGGTCCCCTCCGCAGTGTCTGTAGCCACACTGCCCTCTTCATTTCTCACAGGGACTGCGCCCATCCCCACCTGCCTGTAGCCGACCCCCTCCCCCTTGTACTTTGGATTCTCCCCGGAGGTTGGGGGATTTTGCCATCATCAGTCAGGTTGTGGGCTATTTTGTTTATGCCCTGGCCGTGGGCAGTCAGTCCGTAGCCTGCCTCACTGGGCTATTGCTATCATCAGACTGACTTTTGCTCCGGTTTTTCATTCACTGCTCTGCTCATTTTCTGGGTGTACATTGACATTAGGTATTTGATTACTCGGCCAATCCCTTGGATTCATCATTCCCAGCTGGGGACTTATATGTGTAATTTGGCTCTATACTGTTCTATATGTTCTACATGTTATCCATGGTTGTATTATGATCGCTGTTTTAATTTACTAAGGGTCTGTACTGACCACTCCATGGTTCCATTCACTCATTCGCAGGGGTCCCTCTCCAATTTGTGGGGTTAGTTGTGGGCTGTCTAGCTGGATCTACCCTCTCTGCCACGTTAGGAAGGGGGCATTTCCACATCGGAAGGCCCTCACCCGACTGGCTCTGAGGAGTCTGTTTTTAGTCACATTTATGACAACGTTGTCAACGGTGGTGGTTTTCTGATCAGTCATTTTATACTTATGCTTCATCCTGTGTGTCCATCTGGTTGTAGCATATCTTTCCAATAAAGTTGTTCATTTATTGAATCCCATGTGTGTGCGCCCAATTTTCTTTTTTCTTTTCACATGCTCAAATCCCAGTGGCTATCTATATGGTGACCTTTGCGGACAGCCTCCTGTGCTGCCCTCTTCCTTGTGCGGTTCTTGTTTTGTCATCACCATTTTAGCCCCAGGGCTGATTTTTGATCCCTGAGAGGATTAATGTGACCCCTCACTTATGTCCAATTAGAGTCCTTTTTTGACCCCTTGGTTGGGGTTCCCCCTCTTTATGCCCTGGGCACCAAGAGTCTATGTTCTGACAAAATAAGCCTTTAACTATATGGAGAATTTTTTTTAACTTACAAAAACAATCTTTTTTGGTAATACTAGGGTATGACTTGTGGATTTACATAGTGTAATTTTTAATAAATCCACTTCAGTTTCATAGCTATAGAAGCATTATTCAGCATTCTTTATTTAACATTTTTTTTTTCTGTCAATACGTTTCCAAGTACTCGGAAATAAGATACTTTCTCATTAAAGAACAAACTCTGCAGTTGCAAAACTCCAGCAATACACCATAATTATTTAGTTAGGTGAGGCAGGTTGGGTCATACAAGGTCAGGTGTAAGTGAGAAAAGGAAGTCACGGAACACGCCATGCACACAAAGCAAAGTCCTGCTGTATATGTTTGGGAACTGTTTACAGTAAAATAATTATTTGAGAGGCATTATTTGAGAATGAAAGGCATGCTTCATCTTTGCTTACAAGTTTGTTTGATGATTAGTGTTTTATGCTAATTATAAATCATTCAACAGAGGCTAGATATCACACACTTGCGTTCCTTTGAAGCACCAAATGCTGCAGCTACGCCACCAAAGGAATAACAATTATATACAATTCTTTTAGTCAGTTTTACTCTGATTATCGAAATTATATATCTAGGCTCTCCTCGACTTTCTTACATCTTCCAAGTTTCTAAATGAAAACAGGAAATATATACTACAGCCTTCCCTTATTTGACCTAGTTTAGGGTCATACCTTTGAGTATGTCTAAACTTTTATTTGAAGGCCCAGTCAAACTGTTGCGATGCAATAACATGTGCGTTTCCACAACTCACAGTCACATGTGTTATGCGTGTTTGTGCAATGTGGTGCCATTTATTTTTAATGACACCCTACACAGCGTTACTGTGCATATACCTTGTGCACTGCAACACATGGTTACACATGGCTGTTCGTTGTGCTGCGCTGAATTACAAAAGATAGTGCAGATGCAGTTTTTTTTGTCAGTTCTGGTATGCTGGCAGCCCATTAAAATAAAAGCGGCCAGCACTGTGACTTAGTGGCTAGCACTCCTGCCTTGCAGCACTAGGGTTTGAATCCAAACTCGGACACTCCGTATTCCTGTCTGGTTAATTGGCCCTAGTACATGTATGCATGTGAAATAGGAAGCTTAGATTGTAAGCTCCTTGAGGGCAGTGTAAATGTACAATATGTAAAGCGCAGCAGCATAATATACTATAAATATTACATATACATACAATATACAAGTGACGTAAAAGCTGAATAAAACTCTGCAAGCTGCATACAGTTGCTATAAGTTGCAAAATGTTCAAAGATTGAAACAATGTCTTATGAATGTGATGTAATGATATTAAATGAATCACTCCAATGTAAAAATAAGTAATGTCTGTTTATTATTAAAAAAAAAAAAAAAAATTAACTCATAAAGCGAACTATTAATGCAAAGCTCACATCACCATATAAGGTATTCTTCTGCTATAAGCAGCGCTATTGTTTCTTGCCAAATATCATATTATGCCATTCACATAGAACTAATGCAGTTATACACTGATGCATCCAGCCCTGAAGCCAAATAACTCACTTTCCTCATCGTGAACCACAACATATCAGTTTGCCTTCAAGCATTATACCAGTGTATAATGAAAGTACTGTTGGCGTAGTAGTGAAAGGTGGCTATTCCTAAATGTACACGGTCGGGTTGATTTACTAATGGCAAATTCTGTATACGATGCACTGCAAGTGCAGTTGCTCCAGAGCTTAGGAAATATGGTAAAGCTTCACTTTGCAAAGAATACTCAATCACGTGCAAGGAGTATAAAAGCATTTTTTTTCTCTCTGCATATTTGGATGACAGAAATCAGCAGAGCTTCCCCTTAGATCTAGAGCAACTGCACTTTCAGTGCACAGTATATTTACCTTTAGTAAATCAACCACACTATGTGCTAGTTTATTGACTATCTACTGTATCTATCTATCTACTGTATTTCAGCCATATGTGATTAAAAACTGATTTACATATTTAAAGATGTAGTAAGAGGAACTCACCCCCCCCCCCCCCCAACCAATTTTAGGGCTGGTATAATGCAGCATTTAAATATACACCCTTTCAGTGAATACAATATTGTGCTGCTGTGATCTTTTGCACCCCTGTTTCACACTGGGTCCCACACTACCATATTGGGTGGATATCACCGGGTGCTGGGTGCCTGTTCCTAGATCAGACAGCCCAGCCCCCTGATGAGGTGCCGCCGGGGCATCCCACCTCCAACCACATGAAGTACCCTGGGTTATGCGACTTTAATTCTAACGGCCAATTAGATACATGCTATAATCTAACTCACTAAATGAACAACTAAAAGTAAACACTCTACAGTCTCAGAATTAAAAATGTTACAAACAATCCAACATGTGTTAAGATAGATATAGAAAAAAATGGATCCCCAGCACTTCCTGGTCACAGGTTGCTTAGCTAACTGGTAGTTTCCATCTTCAGGCTTTCTTGCCCTTACTTATCCAGCACTTAAACTTGCTGGAAAGATAAGGTGGAGAAACCTTAATGTGTTGCTATACCCACAACAGTAAAATCAGTCTGTATATGCAGTAAAGCATGCTTGTTATACTCAATGTGGAACCTAAGGGGTTAATCCTTTGCATTGTGTAAACATGCAGCTTGATCCTGTCTTCTCTGATGCTCCCTCTTTCCACTGACTCCAAATAATTTCCTGATAACACAGACTCTATGGAGTCAGGCTGCACATGCTCAGTTTGGTGTGTATTGCTAGAGAGGTTTTTTTTTCTTTATGTAGTGCTCCATAGTAATAGGTGCTTTTTGTAATCGAAAAAAAAGTGCAGGCCTGAATGTTTTGATCTGGGCAGGGGAGTGGCCCAGGGAGAGCTGGAGATTGCAGCAAGGAACACTACTTGGATACACCTCCCCTTTGCTTCCAGAAGGCTCTGGAAAAGGGGATGCAATAGGAGGTGTCACTTTCTGAAGTATGTTAAGGAGCCCTGACCAATCCCCAACTTGGATTGGCAGGGGACAGGACTCCTTAATACGGTGATCTGCCCAGCTGGGGGAAGGAGAGTGTCGAGTGGAAGAGTGGAGATGTAGCAGTGTTGCAAAGGCCTCGCTGGGGAGCCCCCAGTCTGGAAGGTGACCTTGAGGCCTGGTGGCTCGGGTGCAGCCAGGAGCAGCACAAGGGAGTGGGAGAGCAGCAGAGAGGCTACAGTGAAACTCTTTAAAGGATCCACCAGTGTCAGTGAGTGGCAGACCCTGGGAGCTGGAGAAGAAGACAGAAGCAGGCTGGGAGGTGATAGTGGACAGTCTGTGGAGAGTGAAGGAGCCAGTCAGGGGAGCAGTGCTATGGAAAAGTGAGGTAGGCTGGAGTGGCCTGGAAGAGGATGGGCTGGGAGCAGTAGTCCATCCATACCCGGCTAGCACCAACGTACTTAGCTACACCCGAGGGCTTCACAATCTGGTAGCCCGTGGCCCTTGCCTGTAACAGGTGGTCTGGAGGTCCTGCTGACACAGTGCAGGCCTTACCATATGCTAGCTATGGTGGGGGAAGAAGAAATGAAGGCCTGATAAATTTCCTTTCAGGTCTAACGGTGAAGAAACAAGTGACGTGCAGGAGAGAAGTGAAGGAGTATAACGGTCAGAAAGAGTCAGTGCTGGAGGAAGAGGAGTGTATATACTGCAGTGTATATAGATTGGTCTTACATCTCTAATCTTTGGGCATCCCACAGTCATCCCTACCCTATCCAAGTTCGCTCAATAAACAACAAAAACAAAGTACCGGCCTGTTCCATGACTCCGGATGCATGGAAAGTTGTGTGATTGAGGGCAGAGTGACAGGTGAACCACAACTACCAGCCACCCCTACGGGGGCCATTGTCTACATTTACTTTAATGACATCAATCTGCTGGGGACACAAAATTATATATTTATCTTTTGAGAACTTTATTTATTACAAGGGGGGGGGGGGTGTTAAAAATAGTTGGAGATAGGCTTTAACATGCTTATACGTCTCATTGCACTCTTTGCTGACCTATGAAAATGCTAGTATTGCTTCACTGTGTCTGGTTTCAATATCTTCTGAGCCACTGACCTGGAACGACAGTTGATTCAAAATTCCAGGTCTACATGCTTGTTTGGAACAAATACTCAGAAAATAATGTACCTACTGGATAAGCATGACACTAATAAAGCTAGTATTTCCAAAAGGAGAGGTTAGCAATGGAAACATACATATTTTTTTTAGTACAGTTTTAGATTTTCTTAAGCAAAGAGCTAATAATATTGGGTCATCATATTTAGGATCCCCTGGACTATTAAAAGCTGCAGAAAGTACCACAAACCTTAAAGCAAGTGTGATGGCTTTTGCTGTTCTTGCTGGTACTGCACTCACAGTCAACTATGGGGGTCTCCTTTATTACTATTCCAAGATTTCCTATTCCATTACAGAGAGTGCATAGTATCCAGATTGGCTTTGGGATCCCGTAGCATGAAAAACTTTAGTCTGTGAGTGGGCATAACGTCAAGCAAATCAGTTTTGGCTGTAAAAAACTGATGTGTGGTCAACTAACAGATGACTTTGAAGCATTTCATTATGTGTTTACAGTTAGAAAACAAAGGCATAAAGCACCCACTATTTTGTCTATTTGAAAAACTTATTATAGGCATACCTTCCAAAGAACATTTCATTCTTGTGCTTGAAGCACACAAACTCTGGCCCAAATCTAACCTTATCTGGTCTAAGCCAGATGCAGTTGGTTAAACCCTGTTTTTTTGTGTCCATCCAGAATCTGTGATGGTTCACTAAGATAGAGACATTAGGGAATGATATATGAAATTCCAGGTAGCTGATGCTAAGCAATAGAGGAACTAGCATGTGGGTAAACCCAGGGCCGGTGCAAGGATTTTTACCTACACAGGCGAATTTGAATTTTGGTGCCCCCCCCCAACCATCCTCCAGCACTAATTGATATGCTTATACCCCCCAGCACAAATCCTTTCTCCCCCTCCCTGAACAAAACCCCCGCCCAATCCCTCTTCTAGCACAGATCTTCCTCCCAGTGTAAATTTTTTACCCATTTATAGCACAAATTCTCTCCCCCCAAATCTCCTTTCTTAGCACAAATCTTCTTCCACCCCCTAAATACCCCCTCTCAACGCAAATCCTTATCCCAGCACAATAACACCACCCCCAAATCACCTCCCAGCACAACTCCTCTTCCCCCCCCCATCCCTCACACAAGCATAAGTCCACTGCCCAGTACCGCCATAAGTCCTCCCATGCAAATCCTCCTTTCCAGTACAAAACCTAAAATCTTCCTCCAGACACAAATCCTCCCTCTTCTAATATAATTCTAGACTTCCCAGCTGTCCTTTTTGTGGGTCTTTCCAGAAATAAGAACAAAAGCACTGCAGTTGCGATCTGCAATGGGTATCAATATTAACTTAATGACAACCCAAAGGCAGGTTGCAAATGTAATGCGTTTGCATGCACCGGATTGTATGGTACAGTAGTACCATGTGATCTGGTTCCTGTGAGTTTTATACGTTGGTGCAGTCTGGCATGATTTCAGCCCATTCAAACGAATGGGCTGAAATTATGTACTGCACCTGTAACGCATGTGAATCGCACAGGAATGCACAGTGTGTTCCTGTGCGATTCATGGTGTGAACTGACCCATGACTTGCCTGGCCATGACATCTCTAGCAGGTTGCACAGGGTCCCAGATACCATGTTTGTCCCCCAGCATTTCTTTGATTTGGGGAGGGGGGGTTAACATGACACTGTATGTCCTAGAGGGTGCCTTGGGAGAAGAGAGGACTTGTACGGGGGGCAGATTTCAAATCCAACCCCCCCTAGCACAAATGCTCCTCCCTCCCAAGGTACCCCCTAAGGCATACAATATCATGTTAACCCCCCCAATCACTGCAAGTATTAATGTTCAGCTCTTCTCCCCCACTCCTTCCTTGCCCACTCCCAATCCAAACCCCCCCCCCCACGAGTGTCATGTATAGTGTGTGTGTGTAATATAATCACAGACCTCAGATCAGCCTGCAGCTCGGAACATGCACATGATGTTCTCCTCCTTCCAGGCTTCACAGACACTGTAGAGCGGTGTAGAGCGGACTGAACCCGCCCCTCCTCCCTTGGCTCTGATGTATGCAGTACACAGTGTGTATCGAGTGAGGAGGGGGCGGGTTCATTCCGCTCTGCAGTGAGACTGTGAAAAGCGGCCGGTGGGCGGGGAGAGATGCCGCGTCCTGTGCAGAGCGGAGATCGCGGCTGTGACCTCCGTTCTAATCGCAAGCTGTGAGGCTGGTGCTAACGGGCCACTGCTGGGTGACTGCTGGCTCAGCTAAATGGAAATTTACCGCCCCCACCACCCTGGCACCCTCAGGTGGCTGCTTGAGCTGCCTTATGGTGGCGCCGGCCCTGTGTAAACCAAACTAACGGCTGCTGAGCTTGGTGTAATTTTTACAGCCAGTGATAAGCTTTTCAGTAAAAGTGATTTGAGCTGCCCTACAGCCACCTAATCATTTCTATGGTACTGAAAAGGGCTAACTCCCACCACTGCCTGCAATAGCTATCTGGCTCTCTCGACCCTTGAGGGAGCCCAGAACCGCTTCATTGGAGGACAGGGACCACTTCATTAGCTTCATTGGAGGACAGGGACCACTTCATTAGCTTTATTAGAGGACAGGGGAGACAATGGGGGGTCTAACAGACCCCTGGTGTTTTCATAAACAGTACCTTTCACCTGCCCGACGCTTTATGGTGTTTGTTACCCCTCGAAATTCACTTGAAAATTACTTTTCTAAGTTCTCCCTACATTTGTTCTCCCTACAGCTCACATAAAAATGACTGCAAGACATGCTGTAAGTCAGGGGTAGCTAGTTCACATCGACCTTCTGCTCAGGGCTCTACCCACACAAAAATATAAAAGGGCACAGTACTCCACCCACTAACATTACCAGGTGATTGGTCTCTCTTTAAAAGGGCACTGCCACTTGCCTACATATTTGATCCAGGACAGCAACTCAGTTTAAGGCTGGGCTTACACTATCTTCGAATGTGGCTCCGCAGTGGAGGTATGTGAACCGGCTCCATAGAGAGCTGGACAAAATCTCCTGCTATTTCCAGTTGGATGTAGGGAACCCGATCCAATTCGCAATAGTGTGAACACAGCCTAAAGAAATTTTATCTAAAGTCTAAAAGCCAAGAACCTAGAATTACCACCATCTCTGGAATGGCAGCCTATGTATTTCTTTCTAAGCTGGTTTCCCTAAAGGATATCCAAGAACAAAAAAACAATATATTGCAGCTTACCAGTTCTTCCAGAACCTTTGCATCACATACAGAAAATGCCTGTTTATCTTGCCAGTGTTCTTGTAAGCTGAACTGAATGCACAAACAATGTTACCTTCCTTCTGTTTAGTATTAATCCTTCATCCCCATGTAATGGAGAGGAAGACATGTATGAGGTCCAGCCTGGGTGACAACCATGACCTCCACTGATACAGTACAGTGAGTGTAGCCACATTAGGCTACAGGAAATGTGAAATCTGTAGATTTAGCATGTCAAACTAAAGGTAAAAAGAATGCAAAAAAAAAATCTAAGGACTAGTAAGCTGCAAAATATTACATTTTTGTTTTTGGGTGTGTTGAAAGTAAGGCATTGCATTTTATGTATTTCCATGTACTTTTCCATGCCCTGCCTTAAGACCTTTGTCAGGAAAGGACTGATGGTTCAATGGCTCAGTTCTAAGATAGGATTGTGTATAGAAACCAAAGAAAGGGAAGGGGGCAAACATACAGAAGAATGTAGGGAGGAGAAATAGGAGGCAAGAAATTCCATCATTCCCTTTTATTTATGTTAAAAGCCTCACAACATTTTAGGCCTCTTGCACATGTATGGAAGAAAACACTGTGTTTGTAGCCAAGGATCTGAACGCAGGTGCTTTGTTGTTGGGACAATGCACACAGCTGCTTATAGGCCTGTAATGCAATAATATGTTCAGAGAATTAAAAAAAATGAAAATGTTATGTTTGAGCGGATCAGTGCAGTAATTTACATGTATTTGTGCATGCACAAGTACATATGAGCATATATGTGTAAGCTGCAACACTGGCAAAAGAGGATGAATAAGAATTTTACAAGTGTATACGCATATGCGCACAGTGATGTGGTGGATAGCACTTTCGTTTGGCTGCAAAAGGGTCGTTGATTCGAATCCCAGCCACTGCACTACCTGCCTGGAGTTTGCATGTTCTCCCTGTGACTGCGTGGGTTTCCTCCAGGTACTCCGGTTTCCTCCCACACTCCAAAAGACACGCTGGTAGGTAAATTAGATCCTGTCTAAATTGGCCCTAGTATATAGGGTAGGGACTGATGTGAATGTACAATATATATGTAAAGCCCTGTGTAAATTGACTGCACTATATAAGTACCTGAAATAAATAAATAAATATGCATGTTTAAGCACCTGTATACCTGAGGTCTTTACAGAACATAAATTACTTTTTATTTACTCTGGATCTTTCTTGCAGTCTCTGTCATCAAGATTCTGCATTTAAACATCAGTGATTGCAACAAATCATTTAGCACCCTAAGAACCCCTCCTTCCACGCTTTGATCTTATTATTTGACCGATGTACAATCCAATCAAAACAATTAACCCTGCAAACAATCAAATAACCATAACGTCCCTTCTGAATGATTTCAATCAAATTCTATCAATCTGTGTCGATCATCTAGGGTCAAAAATTATTGATCGTTTTGTATCGACCAGATTGTTGACTATTGGAAGAGGCTGAACGGAAAATAAATAAATTCTTTTTAATGATACACACAAAGCCACGAACTGACAATTCTACTTTCATATTGCAAAATTTCAAGTCAAATAGCATTTGATACATCTACAAAATTCCCCAGGTAATAAAGGGAACTTTTGCAGTTTCTTCCCATGTTGTAATCCTCCACATGTTGTTTGGCATAGGATCATATTCTTGCTTGGAAGTATGAAAGCACACTTAATTGTTTTTTTTTCTCTTTTCTCCTATATTTAGAAATGTTTCCTAAAAAGGGCACAGCTCATACCTTAGTATGTTATTGTTGGTTCTGAAAAGCCAGCTTCTACAATGGAAACTTTCAGCTCTAAGAACAGTTAATGAATTAAATGATGTACAATAAGATGTTCACAAAACAAAGGCTGTCAATACAAATCTGGCAGTGCATAGCCTTACAGAAATATCAAACCAAGCCAAAATGTTAGCATTAAACGCCGCTAAACATACAGCAGTACAACATATCTACAAGTAACAAGCATAAATACGTAGACAATTGTGAATAAGCTTAAAGCGTAACTCCACTTTTGTTAAGAAAAAAACACTCCCCTCTGGGTGATCTATGTACATTGCAAGGATTTTAGCAAACTTTGTTGCAGATTCCTACCTTTTGTTATTCTGAATAAATCCCTGTACTGAGTGTGTCTAATGGGAGAGGTTTCAAAATTAGCTGTCAAGTGTGCAGCTGTAGGGCCCTAATGAGTAAATCTGCTGGGCCTGCATCCCTTTAGACGTGTTCCTCCTGGAAGTATCTCTCCAAAAATTAAATGTTTGTTGCAAGGGATGCCTGAAATCTGACTTGTATCTTAGTGCAGACTTCTGGGAAAACTGGTGAGCCAATCACACAAGCAGAAAATGATGTTTCTGGGGAGTGGTCAGTACACACTGTGTACAGAACAACTCCAGGTAGCCATAGTGCATTGCATTCTCAGAAAATTAGAGCTGCTTATTGAAAAGGAAAGGTAATTTTTAATGACATTCAATTACAATATGATTAGTGCAGCAATTATATGCGCTATATTATTTTTTATTTATTTTCTATTTTTTTCCCCATGAATGTGGAGTTAACCTTTAATGAGGAACAGATAATAGGAGTCATGAAGGACCTAACATGACAATAGCAGAGGTTGACTAGTTTCTATTGCTGAAACAAAAATAAATAAACTGAAATCTGCACTTATATTTGATGAATATTTTTTTTCCCTTGTTCTTTCTTTTTCTATTAATAATTTATTTATTTATTTTTTACACTGTTGCTTAACCACTTCAGCCCCGGAAGGATTTGCCCCCTTCCTGACCAGAGCCCTTTTTGCGATTCGGCACTGCGTTGCTTTAACTGAAAATTGCGCGGTCGTGCGGCTTTGTACCCAAACGAAATTTGCGTCCTTTTTTCCCACAAATAGAGCTTTCTTTTGGTGGTATTTGATCCATTTTTGCAAAAAAACCCAAATTTCTTACTTTTTGCTAAAATACAAATCCAAAAAATAAAAATAAAAAAAAAATTTTTTTCATCGGTTTTGGCCAATTTATATTCTTCCTCATATTTGTGATAAAAAAAGTCGCAATCGCCGTTTATTGATTGGTTTGCGCAAAAGTTGCCGCGTTTACGGATGATGAGAATTAATTTCTGGGGTTTTTCTTTTTTTTAATTTTTTACTAGTAATGGCGGCGATCTGCGATTTTTAGCAGTACTGCGATATTTCAGCAGACATGTCGGAACATTTTGACACTTTTTTGGGACCATTGGCATTTATACAGCGATCAGTGCTATAAAAATGCACTAATTACTGAGTAAAAGTCATTGGCAGTGAAGGGGTTAACCTGCAGGGGGCGCTCTAAGGGTTAACTGTGTTCCCTGGGCGTGTTCTTACTGTGTTTGGGCTGCCCTAGCTGGGGAAGGGAAGTGATCACGGCTTCCATGTAGAGGAAGGCTGTGATCACAGCCCTTCCCCCCTCACAGAACGGAGGTCCGTGTTTACTTATACGGACCTCCGTTCTTTCACTCCGGGGGGGGCATCGCGGGTAGCCGGTGGAGATCGACTCCGCCGCACCCGCTCCCTGGCCCTCCCCGGACACAGTGAGCGCGTGGGCGCGCCTCTGGAGGCGCACGCTCACAGTGCGCGATCTGGCTCTGTTGACTTCCATCATCCAATCATGTGCAAGCAAAAATGCTGTTTTTTAAAATTTTCCTTGAATGTGATTGGGTATTCTTTGCAAAGTGAAGCCTTACCTCATTTAGTAAGCTCTGAAGCAAGTGCACTTACAGAGTGCAAATGCACTTTGTGAAGTGCACAGTCTAATTGCTTTTAGTAAATCAACTACTAAGATCGGTGTTTTTGAATGCTTTTGATTTTTAAAAATTGGCACTGATTGTTTCAGAGTAAACCGGAAGTGATGTCATGTCATCTCTTCTGGGTTACTAACAAGAACAGCTAAGCAAAGCTTATCTCGGCTTTGCTTGGCTGTCCGGCCAGCTGGTAGATGCGTCGGCTGGTCGCTCAGGTCTCCCGGTGGGACGAGAGAGCCTGAGTAAGCCAGGGAAGGAAACGTCCCCTCCTGCTGCTTGTAACAGCTATCGAGCGGCTAGAGAGCCGCTCTAATTGCTATTACAAGAAAGCCAAATGCCACCTCTAAAAAATGATACAGGGGGGATGCTTACAGCTGCAGTAATCATCCTAGTATAACCACTAAAATTTCAGCGATGTACAGGTACATCGCTGGGCGGGAAGTTATTAAAGCCCAACTACCCACACTGCAAGGGGTTAGTAGCTTGTTTTATCTAAGGGAGAGGAGAAACAGTTTTTCTTACCTCACCCTCTGCCCCCCCAACAGATGTTACTCCCCCCATGCTCCGGTGGTGGACTGTCCCTCAATGTCATCATGTCCAGTGCTGGGCTTTGGTCCTGATGTCATCTGGACCCTAGACCACTGGAGCGTAGGGGAGAAGATGTTGTGGGTCTAGCTGTTGGGAGGAGCTGAGGATCAAGTAAGTAAATCTTGTTTTTGTTCCCCTAGACCAAAACTAACAATTAATCCTTGCAGTGCAGTCACAGCCCCACTACACGGAATCATTTTTAAGATGCCCGGAGTTGGGCTTATAGCCTACCTTTAACTGTAAGTAGGCAACATTTCAGTACCTATTATCACTGAGCCCACTCCCATCAACTGGTACAATTGCCAATGAGGTGCCTGAAAATATCTTTGAAACAACTGGGATTGGCATGTGTGTCCCATACCTAAGAATAGTGGCATGGTGGATGGGGGTAGAAGTACTGTGTATAGGCACTGGAGGAAGTTGACTGATGGGTAAGCTAGAGTACCAATGCTACCTGAAACTGTCTTGAGTCCCCAGGACAGCAATACTAAGATGGTGATGGGGAGAGGCAGCACTGTCTCCAGTTAAGCGCTGTTGCATTAGCACATACAGACAGTGCAGATGCTGACAGTGGGAGAGAGCAAAGTCAGCAGAGGGAAAACCAAAACAGGATGTACCAATGAAAAGAAGGAAGAGCAAATCCCAAATGGGGACAGTGACAGAATAAAATACCCGACAGAGATCCTAGCCTTGCTTACACTAATTAACAATAAAAGGTGTTTTATCACTATTTGTATTTGTATAGCAATGTTGCATCAATTCTTGTTCTGGTGACAAAAAAACAAAAGGTGAGGAGTAATCTCTCTCACGAAGGCACATACAGCAGTAAAAACCAGACAGGGGGTCTATTCATTTTCCTATTCTTTACAAATCTTTTGACTGGAGTTAAGGTTGGGCTCACACTATTGCGAATTGGATGTGGATTGTCCGCATTGCAATAGCAGGAGATTGGTTCACATATCTCCGTTGTGGCTCCGGTGCAAATTTGCACAGGAGCCCTGGGCGTCTTTTGGTCTGTTTCAGGTCAGAATGCAGCCCAAAATTTGGGTTGAAATTGGACCTGAAGCAGTGAACAGGGACGCACCGGACCCCTGCTGGGAGCCGCATGTGAAGATAATGTGAACACAGCCTTATAAATTCTTGCCCTGAACATTTGCAAGCTTGGCACATGGTGTTTTTAGAAGACAAGATGAACTGATATACAAGGTTCATAGGGTTGTTTTCTCAGTCACTTGGGCCAGTCAGTCACATGTTAACTGATTCATCCTGGCACTTATACAATAATACATTATATATTCACTACTGTCTAGCTAAACATTTCTTTTCGGAATTAAACATTTCCAGTAAGAGCAGTGTTGGATGACGGTGCCCCATGTTAAAATGTTATTACTAATATTTTTGTAATTAGTAAGCTGTATATAGGCTTAAAGTGGAAGAAAAGCCTTGAACAGGCCACCGCAACCCCAACCTATAATACTACCAAAAACTAAAAATCACAGTTTTTTACCCTTTTTGTAGCTTGTAATACCTCCCGTCCCGCTGCATTAATAACCATAGAACGACTGGTGGACGGGTACATTTTCTTCTAGGCATGGGATGTGCAACATCGCAAGAAGGAGGGACTGAGTGGGGCAGAGCAGAGCTGACTGGCTAGGGAGAACTGGGACCCACAACATTGGAGGAGCATGTGACATGCATACGTCAGCTGGCTGGCTGGGGAGAGCTTGGACCGACAACGCTATACGAAAGAGTCAGTAAGCAGCCACAGTCTGGTGAGCAAACAAGCCGTTGTCGGCTAATCAGCTGTTTATAATAGGAAATAGTGGATAATACAAAAGTCATTGTCACTAATCATAGAAATCGTCTGCAAATTCTCATTTTAGCCTGGAATTCCACTTTAACCAGAGCAAACAAGTCAAGGTTTCATCTTCTCAGATGTACTTCAAATGCAGGTTTTAACTCAATGCTTCAGCAACACATACAACCCTTTATTGTTGGAGTCTGAAAGCCTCAACTCAGTTCAATGATATGGCAAAACACAGGTCAACACGCAAAAAATAATTTACTAAAGACAAGTAGATTGTACACTTTGCAAGTGCAGTTGCATTCATTTTCAATTTTTTCCCTGCACCTGATTGGGTATTCTTTACAAGGTGAAGCTTCACCTAATTCACTAAGCTCTGGAGAAAATGAATGCAACTGCACTTGCAAAGTGCACAGTCTATTTGCCTTTAGTAAATCCACTGCATAGTGTCCTTATCCAAAGTGAAATAATTGATTTCTTGTTTTAAAGAGGATGTAAACCCTCTGGGTTTTTCACTTTAATGCATTCTATGCAATTCTATTCAAAATAACTCAACAGACAGTCATTAATGGATAAACTGCTGGCAACAAAAGTGCACCCCTGTGAAAATGTCCAAATTGGGCCCAAAGTGTCAATATTTTGTGTGGTCACCATTATTTTCCAGCACTGCCTTAACCCTATTGGGAATGGAGTTCACCAGAGCTTCACAGGTTGCCACTGGAGTCCTCTTCCATTCCTCCATGACGACATCATGGAGCTGGTGGATGTTAGAGACCTTGCGCTCCTCCACCTTCCATTTGAGAATGCCCCACAGATGCTCAACAGGGTTTAGGTCTGGAGATTTGCTTAGCCAGTCCATCACCTTTACCCTCAGCTTCTTTAGCAAGGCAGAGGTCGTCTTGGAAGTGTGTTTGGGGCCATTATCATGTTGGAATACTGCCCTGCTGCCCCATCTCCGAAGGGAGGGGATCATGCTCTGCTTCAGTATGTCACAGAACATGTAGGCATTCATGGTTCCCTCAATGAACTGTAGTTCCCCAGTGGCGGCAGCACTTATGCAGCCCCAGACCATGACACTCCCACCATCATGCTTGACTGTAGGCAAGACCAGGGCCGGCGCCACCATAAGGCCGGCCAAGCGGCCGCCTTAGGGCGCCAGGAGAGGGGGGGCGCCAAATCCAGAGGTTCAAATCACAAGACATCTTATGCTGGCACTGGTCCTGCTATCACTCTGCTCTCAGCGGCAGACACGGCGTTTACGGTGACACAGGCAGCACAGCTGCTGCCTCCACACCTCCATCCGCTCTCTGGCCCCTCCTCCTGCTCCCTTCTGTCAGATGCCATGGCCCTTCGTATCTGTTACACTCCCTTCACTCTCTCCAGCCTGCTCTATGAGCAATCCCCTCCCACCTCCAGTCCAGCACACAGACAAATCACCGCTCAGCTGGAGGTGGGTGAGATGAGAGAGAGCCCGGGAGAAGCCGAGTCTGACCAGGGGGAGGAGCTTAGTCGGACCAGCGGGCGGGTCCAGCGAGCACAGGATCAGGCATGGCATGGATGAGGATCCTCAGTGGAAGGTAGGACATTGCTAATGGCTTAGGTATCTCATCCTCACTGTTCTGATTATAGAGCCTGCTACATGTACATCAAGGGGACCCTGCAGAGGTGAACAGAGATGTGCCCTTATGTATGCACCCTGTGTGCCCTAATGTATGTGTCCCATGTGCCCCATATGCCATGATGTATGCTCCCTGGTGTGTCCAATGTGCCCTGATGTATGTGCCCCAATGCCCTGATGTGCCCCAATGCCCTGATGTGCCCCATGTGCCCTGATGTGCTGTGCGCTGTACCCTGATGTGGGATGTACTCTGGTGTGCGCTGTGCCCTGGTGTGCGCTGTGCCCTGGTGTGCGCTGTACCCTGGTGTGCGATGTACCCTGATGTGCGCTGTACCATGGTGTGCGCAAGACAAACTTGTCTTTGTACTCCTCACCTGGTTGCCGCGACACACGCTTGACACTATCTGAATCAAATGAGTTTATCTTGGTTTCATCAGACCACAGGACGGACAGTCACGAGTCTGGTATGCGGCGTGTGACATAGTTTAACCAGACGTACCGACAGTAGGGTCTTCCTTCGGAGAAGATTTCTACTACGTGTTCTTTCGGACGTTTGTCAAACGACTTCTGTTCGTCTAATTCCTGTACCTAATGACCTTAGTACAGGACACCAGACTACTTTGGTTCTATTTGAGTAAACTAAGTCTATCACAGTTCGCACACAGCGCCGTTGGTCCACTCCTCATGTTTCTGTTCAAACAGAACGCGTGTGGTACCATGTCGCGTGTAGTCCCATGTAGCGTGTG
>BLSH010048066.1:1216929-1235835 GCA_018402905.1 Glandirana rugosa | reverse complement strand
GACGGGGATTGTGACACGTTCCCAACAGTCCTTTTGGCAGTGTGCTGAGGACTCCCTCCAAAACTGGCTGGCACCACACGAGTGAATCACCCCAGTTTGTTTGGAAAGCATTTTACACAAATTGCACTATCACACTTTTTTTCACAGAGACTTGAATGTTTATGGTTTTATTATCTATGCCACTGATAGGACCACTCTGGAGACACCAGTAGCGGTTCCACTGTATGGACTATTCCTTTATGGCACAGTGATGATATGCATTTTATATTAAGCGTATGTTTGCTGATATTATGGTACATTAGAAGCACTTTACTTATTGTCTTATTGCTATACTTGCACTTTACCATATGATGTCTACACTAGAAGTTTAAATTAAGTTTTTAGGCTGCGCAGTATCACCTTCCTATACTAATTTCTATATATTGTGATCTATATTAGATATTGCAGCAACCTTCTATTTTTATTTCTTTTGGGATTACACTCACACACCTGGTTTATCACCATTCGCTTAGTGGCGTGAGGGTTTACTTATTATAATACATGGCAAATGAGGTTTAATGTAGAGAAATGGAAAATAATGCACTTGGGTGCCAAAAATATGAATGCAAACTACTCACTGGGGGGAGAGCCTCTGCAGGAATCTAGGATGGAAAAGGACCTAGGGGTCTTAGTAGATGACAAACTCAGCAATGGCATGCAATGCCAAGCTGCTGCAAGCAAATCCAACAGGATAGTGGCATGCATTAAAAAGGGGATTCATTTCAGAGATAAAACAATAACTCTCCCACCATACAAAACTCTGGTCCAGCTGCACCTGGAGTACACCATCAAATTCTGGTCACCAGTCCTCAGTAGGGATGTACTGGAACTGGAGAGGGTCCAGAGAAGGGCAACAAAGCTGATTAAGGGATTGCAGGACCTTAGTTATGATGAAAGATTACAAGTGCTGAACTTATTCTCTCTGGAGAGGAGATGCTTGAGAGGGGATATGATTTCAATGTACAAATACAATAATGGTGACCCCACAATAGGGATAAAACTTTTCCAAGCAAGGGAATATAAAAAGGCATGCGGCCATTCACTGAAATTAGAATAAAGCCGGTTTAACCTTAGACTGCGTAGAGGGTTCTTTACGGTAAGAGCAGTGAGGATGTGGAATTCTCTTCTACCAGCCATAGTTTCAGCAGGGAACATAGATAATTTCAAAAAACTATTGGATAGGCACCTAAATGACCACAATATACAGGGATAAACAATATAATATTGACACAAAAGCACACACACAGGTTGGACTTGATGGACTTCTTTCTTTTTTCAACCTCACAAACCATGTAACATGTAATCTGTGCGGGTTCCTGCACAGATGTCTATTGAAATTGCCCCCGAGGTTGCCAAAAGCAGTGCAGGAACTACTAGTGGGAGGAAATCTATTCCTAGGAAAGGAAATTTACTCATGTAAGAGTTAACATGGGAAAACGGTGTCTCCACTGAAGCTTTATCACCAATCCTTGTTTCCACGACAACCCAACATTTTCAAAATCCAATTGTCATAATGACAGAAAGTGAGGTGAAATCTGAATAGGACACAGACAGCAAAACAAATGTTAAAGGGGTGCTAACCCTTCCCTATGCTATCCAAAAAATGTAAAAACATTTTTTGATGGGTACCTGTCCTCACTTCCGTTTGACCTCGCCTTGGCGAGGTATGTCAGAGGTCTGGCCCCCCTCCTCCTTTCCCGCTGCTGGGCCAGTAAGAGAGTGCATGCAAGTAGGGAACTGGCTGTGAAGGCTTCACTGCTGGTTGCCCTTACCGGCTAAGGCAGTGACCGCACCTGAGAGCCGATAGAAACATCGGCTGCAGCGCCGACATCACTGGATTCTAGGACAGGTAAGTGTCCTATTATTAAAAAGTCAGCAGCTACAGTATGTGTAGCTGTGACTTTTCATTTTTTTGTGCAGGGGCGGAACACCACTTTAAAGTAATACGTGGTGATCCTGCCTTGAAGGCCTCGTTCAGGCATTTCCTCCTATGGGGTGACAACTGTAACACAGTTGTGCTGCTGCATTGTCATCCTATCGCATGTGCCCCTGGTGGAGACTACAAGCAGCTGTGACATCACATGATGTACAAACTTGGTCCACTGCTGTCGCTACCAGGAAGCCAGACCTTAATGATGTGCAGTCAATGCTGGAGAAGATATATGTAAACAGGAAATGGCTGAAACAGGTCAGAGGAGATCAGCAGCACTTGAGAATAAAAGAAGAAAAAAAATTAACAGAGTTTTATGAAAACATGGAAACTGTTGATAATACACTGGGGTTGATTTAGTAAAACTGAAGGGTGCAAAATCTGGTGCAGCTGTGCATGGTAGCCAATCAGCTTCTAAGGGCCAGTTCACACATAGGCGATCGGACTTCAGGGGCGACTTTGCCAGGCAACTTCGAGGCAACTTCAAACTCGACTATGTCAGGTGACTTTGCCTGTGGCCAATCAGAGAAGGGAGGGAGGGGGTTGCTTGAGTAATTTGTTGGGAGTACCTTGGTAAATTATTTTCTTTTTCCTGTAAAGTCGCTTCAATGTAGATGGTGATCCCACTTGGAGACGACTTCCATTGAATTCTATGGGCACAAGTCGGATAGAAGTCGCCTTGAAGTAGTACAGGAACCTTTTTTTGAAGTCGGAGCGGCTCAGTAGTGTACATTAAGACGGCTCCCATTCATTGCAATGGGATTTCAGATGTCAAGTGACTTGAGGCGACGCAAGTCGGAGCGCAAGTTGCGGCAGTGTGAACCGGTAAATTCTTTTCTTTTTCCTGTAAAGTCGCTTCAATATAGATGGGGATCCGACATGGAGATGACTTCCATTGAATTCTATGGGCACAAGTTGGATAGAAGTTGCCTTGAAGTAGTACAGGAACCTTTTTTGAAGTCGGAGCGACTTCAGTAGTGTAAATTAAGACGGCTTCCATTCATTTCAATGGGATTTCAGAAGTCAAGCGACTTGAGGCGACAAAAGTCAGAGCGCAAGTTGTGTGAACCGGTTCTAACTTCAGCTAGTTCAATTAAGCTTTGCCAAAAAAAAAACTGGAAGCTGATTGGTTTCTATGCAGAGCTGCACCAGATTTTGCACTCTCCAGTTTTAGTAAAGCAACCCCATAGTGTTATAGCAAAGTTAATGTGGTCCAGTTAGATATATGGTATGGTGTACTCCACAACACATGTTTATCATTATAAGGGGGCAAACCGCAGATACTTTATTGGTATTTGCTGTTTAATGATTTTCCACTTTCTCTGTCCCTTAAGAAATGAGAAAGACATAAATCTGCTTAAGATGGCCACCTGGACGCTACACGCCTGGCGTCACGGCTACCGCAAAGCTTAGGTTGAAGTCAGACGTTTGAATACATTTTACAAAGCTGTGTTTACATCGCAGACCTTGTCAGTTTATTTCATTTTGGTAGCATAAATATTGACTTGCAATGTAAACGGTGACTTTATGTAATGGAGTGAGCTCTGACACAATGATTTAATATTTATACAGTTAACTAAATATTTGTATTCATCACTGAAGACTAACACAAAGAGATGGCTCCAAACCGGGAAAGAGCTCTCATGCAAGTCTATGCGCATATGTGCGAGTGGGGGGGTTGGATGGTGGCCACCATTCCAGAAAGGCTTGCTAAGATCTGAGAGCAACCGAAAGCATTACATGCAGCCCGCTGCCACCGGTTTTACCTCTCTTATTATTTACAAAGTGGTAAAATGAATGTGCTAAGACAAGTGGAATTTACGAGCAATTCGAATGCAGGGGATTAAAGCATGTTGTAAGTGGAGAAGACGGTCTTTCTGCTGTGTATAGGAAAACCCTTCTAGCAGTGGGCAGAAAAATTGAAAGCAGAACTCCAGACAAAAATAAGAAAATACAATAGCAGCTTTAGTTGCAATATTCACTTTTAATCCAGAGATCTCCCCTGCAATACTTCTTTTCCACCACAAGATGCCCTCAGTCTGATGGCTAGCATCATTAACCACTTCCGGACCACCCGCCATCATTATACGGCGGTACTTTGCCGTTGAATACCGTTGCTGTGGTAGCAGATAGTTACCATAACCCCGGTATTTTTGAAAATGGCGGGCGGTCCTCTTTCAGATAAAATTGGACTCGCCGCTAGCAGTGGAGACGTTCCGACCCTGTCACCCCACAGGCTGGATGCCAACTGAGGGTAAGCTGGCCCCCAGTCGGCTCCATAACATTGCAGGGTGTCAAACGTCACTTCCGCACAAAGCTCTTAAAGGAGACATTTCTTTTAACCTCTTCCCTTCCGTGCCATAGCCGAATGACGGCTACAGCGTAGTTCTAAAATGCCGGGAGGCCATCAATAGACGTCCTCCCCGCTGGCGCCACCGCACGCCGCATGAGCGTGCCTGCGGGTCGGGCAGACTAGATGTCCGCCGGAGACCCGCGATCCCCTCACAGAGAGCAGGAGCGGGGAACCGCCGTTGTAAACTCAGCAGTTCCCCGTTCTGTGAGGGAGGGCATGCCAGATCTACTGATCCCTGTCACTGGGATCAGTTAGATCTGTCATGCCCCTGCCAACCCCCCCCCCCCCCCCAGAGTTAGAACACACCCAGGGAACACTTTTAACCCCTTCACTGCCTTCTTAGTGTTAACCCCTTCCCTGCCAATGGCATTTATACAGTAATCAGTGTCTATTTTTAGATCTGATTGCTGTATAAATGTCATTGGTCCAAAAAAAGTGTCAAAAACGTCCGACGTGTCCGCTGCAATATCGCAGTCCCGATAAAAATCACAGATCACCGCCATTACTAGTAAAATAAAATAAATAAATAAAAACGCCATAAACCATAGTTTGTAGGCACCATAACTTTTGCGCAACACAATCAATATACGCCGATTGCAATTTTTTTTTACCAAAAATATGTAAAAGAATATATATCGGCCTAAACTGATGAATACATTTGTTTTTTTATTTTTTATTTTTGGACATTTATTATAGCAAAAAGTAAAAAATATTGTTCTTTTTTCAAAATCATCGCTATTTATTCGTTTATAGCGCAAAAAAATAAAAACCGCAGAGGTGATCAAATACCACCAAAAGAAAGCTCTATTTGTGGGGAAAAAAAGGACGCCAATTTTGTTTGGGTACAACGTCGCATGACTGCGCAATTGTCATTCAAAGTGCGACAGTGCTGAAAGCAGAAAATTGGTCCAGGCAGGAGGGGGGTTTAAGTGCCCAGTAAGGAAGTGGTTAATATATTTATTTTTTTATTGCATTTTAGTGTAAATATGAGATTCGAGGTCTTTTTGACCCCAGATCTCAAATGTAAAGCGGTTGTATCCCCTTAAAAAAAAAAAAACACCTGCAAGGCCAAGGCATAATGAGCTAGTATGCACTGTCTTTACAGCAGACTTTCCAGCAAGGCTATGTGCCGGGCTTTTGCCGGGACACCACAGCGCATGCGCTGTGACGTCAGCGGCTGCTTGCAGTGGGAATATGTTTAGGAGATATTCATTTTACCTACAGGTAAGCCTTATTATAGGCTTACCTGTAGGTAAAAGTTCAATTTTGATGATACAACCATTTTAAGAGGTCCTGGTATGCTTTTTTCTATTACAAGGGATGTTTACATTCCTTGTAATAATAATAAACGATCAATTTTTTTTTTTAAAAGGACGGTGTAAAAAATAAAAAGTAAAATAAATAAGAAAAACAAAAAATTGAAAGCGCCCCGTCCTGCCGAGCCCACGCGCAGAAGTGAACCCATACGGAAGTCCCGCCCACATATGAAAATGGTGTTCAAATCACACATGTGAGGTATCACTGCGATTGTTAGAGCAAAAGCAATAATTTTAGCACTAGACCTAACTCAAAACTGGTAACCTGTAGAAATTTTTTAAACATCGCAGATGAAGATTTTTAAGTGCCAAAGTTTGTCGCCATTCCACGAGTGGGCGCAATTTTGATGCATGGCATGTTGGGTATCAATTTACTCGACGTAACATTATCTTTCACAATATGGAAAAAAATTGGGCTAACTTTACTGCTGTCTTTTTTTTTTTAACTCAAAAAAGTGATTTTTTCCCCCCAAAAAATTACGCGTATAAGACCGCTGCGCAAATACGGTGTAACATAAAGTATTACAACGGCCGCAATATTATTCTCAAGGGTGTTAGAAAAGAAAAATGTATTATGTTTGGGGGTTCTAAGTGATTTTATAGCAAAAAAAAATGATTTTAACTCCGAATCTCAAAAAGAGGCTTCGTCCTTAAGTGGTTACACTCACCGAGCTCAGGCTGTCTTGGGCCTGCCCCTGACTGGACAGTGAAAAGAGAAGCAGCACAGTGATGAGCTCTGCTCTCTGTCACTTTGCCCTCTCCTCCTATCAGTATACTGCTTGCCAGTACATGAACTGTTTGGATTCTTCTACCTACCTCTTCCTCTCACTCAAACCTTGCTGAACAGGGACTAGAAGAGGCTGCCAACAGATCAAATTCACTTATTTTCAGCAGTATTAAATCCAAAAGCTATGATTTATTATACTGCAGCTTGGCAATTCTTAAATGTGATAGCTGCATTTGTTTTCTTTTTTAGTCTTTCTTTCTTCTAGTTTCATCTGGTGATCTGCCCAGTAATTCTGTTGTTTTTCACAAGCTCAAGCTCCCCAGCAGAATGTATCAGTGTACACGTATGAGACAAACCACTTAAAGTAGAACTATAGGCAAAACTTTTTTCCATTTTGAATAGAGTAAGGGAGGGTCATACACCTATCAGTTTGTTTTTTGCCATCTGTGTCCAGCAGGGAAGATTTCCCTTCACTTTCTGTTCTATAACCAAAACAGGAAAGGGAGAGGAAATTCCTGCAAAATAAAGGAATCCCTTGTGGACACCCAGGTCACCAAAATAGTATCCCCATTGGCAGATTTTCCCTCTATTACTTTTCTGGGGACAACCCAAAATATGGGAATTTTATTTTACTTTCACTTTCAATGATAATGCTGAATAGGACAAATAGAGACAGTGAATTTCTGTAACGGGGGCTCAGGCAGCAATAAAAACTGACAGGTGTTCGAATACCTCTCTACTCTAAAGCTAAAAAAAAAAAAAAAAAAGTTTTGCCTTTAGTTATACTTTAACATTAGCAGGGGTTCAACTTTTATTCACGCATGTAAAACCTCTATCCTAAATGGAAGCAAAAACTGTTTGCTGTACCTGATTATTAAATGCGAGTTGGTGTTTGGCTCCCCCAGACTGACAGTGCTGTTGTTTGGTGTGCATCCTATGCTCATTCCTCCAGAGTTGTGTCTCACTAATACAGGAGGTGTGCTACTAGCCAGTTCACCAGGTGAAAACAGAGGGAAAAAAAAAAACAAATAAAAGAAACCCAATGCAGCCACCACATCTAATGATTGGTAAGCTGCAATATAATACATTTTTGGTTTAATCAGTGGCGGCCACTCATGCAGGGTGCAGGGGCGTTGCCCCCCTAATCCATTCGCCCAGCCCCTAATCTACATGCAGGGTGCCAGAAGCATGGATTCCAATGTTTTTTTTTTTCTCAAAGCACATGATTAGAGCCGGAGGCTTCAAAAAATGGTGGGCTCGGGGCGCAGAGCACTGCACCCGGAGCCCATCCAGTTGTGTGACATTAGCGAATTAAAATTTACTAATGTTACATACCAGAACCAAAAAATAAAATTTCTGTTATTAGTATGGAAATCCAATAAAAATTTCTTTAATGAAAAAAAAAAAATTGCTAATGTCTTCCTGTTTCTCCTCCCGGCTAATCAGGAAGTGTGTCCTGAGACCCGATTGGCCGGGAGTCCTAAGACCAGATCGGCCACGAGTCCTAACTCCTGATTGGCCGAGAGAAGAAGTGACCGCCGGGACTTGGGAGGAGACACGGGGGGAGCAGCGATCTGGAAGGGGTAAGTGCGGGGCTGGCGGACAACGAGAGAGTGATTGTGCGCCGGGGGTATGTGGTTGGTTGGCTGGCTGGGGACCACCCCCTCCAAGAAAATTGAGCACCAGCCGCCACTGGGTATAATACCACTTTACCTTTAACCTTTTACAATTAAAAAATACATTTATTGATGCATTAATGATCACAAAGCTGCATCAATTTGTATTTTGTATATCTGCCTAGAGTTCAGGTGAATACTTACAGACCCCTTAGTGGCCGTTTGTTACTATAGGTTTGTAAATGATAGTTTTAATATGCTCTGATTATGACTATATCAACAACATATGATGCTATTATAAACATAATTTGCAGCAGTTCAAACACATTACTACCGCGATATTATAACTGCTTAGCATGTGCTGAACTATTTTGTGATTATATGGTGCTTCACAATGATGTGTGTGTATAAACACATATACATAATCAGAGCAATTTTGTGTCGTATAATCTTACTGTGTGTTTAGGTAGCGATGTCAAAAACATCTTTCTCACCATACACCTCACCAATGCCAGAGTATAACTAGGAGAGCAACATTTTGCATTTATCCATACACTAAGCCAAATACTATTGCTAGCCTTCTTTTCTTCCAAATTAAGTATGTTAGCTTCTATTCAAAATCACAGCCATGAAACTGGATTACAAGTAGTAAGACTGACAATACAGGTTTTTTGACTTGACAACGAGAATAATGTATTTAAAGCCAAACAGCGGGCAACTAAAAAAATAATCCCTTCCATAGAGGCATGCCAGGGTTAATAGCTTGTTTCGTCTAGGGGAGCGGAGTAACAGTTTTACTTACCTGATCCTCCACTCCCCCAGCAGATGGTGCTCCCCCACACTCTGGTGGTGTACTGTCCCTTGGCGCCGTCACGCCCAGTGCACAGCTATGGACCCTGCTTTGCTCTTGATGACACCAAGATCTTAAAAGGTAACATGGGGGAGAATAAGCTGTGGAGAGGCATGGAGGATCAGGTAAGTCAAAGGCATGCGCAGGGGGTCTGCCACACCCTAATCACTCTGTGCTGTGCCAATTCCCCCTACTGCCCGGGCTTCCCCTCGTGTTGTGCCCTCCCACAGCAGTGCTGCTGGCTTCCCTTCTTTCCTCTCCCCTAGCTGCTGCGGGTGATGTTTCAGGATGGAGAATGGGGGAAGGGGCTAATCAATATGTAATTTACCAGCCTCTTCCTTTTTGAATACGCTAATTCACTGTGTTCAATCAGTAGCTGAAGCATAGTAAACGCTTCAGTTTTTGAATGAACAGGAAGCCACTCAGCACAGAGCACCAGTGCAGCTGAGGCTGCAGAGAAAGGCATGTGCGTTTGAGCATTGGGGTGCACACACCTATGTAGGTAAGTCAATTTTTATTTTTCCCTAAACCAAACAAGCAATTAACCCTTGCAGTGCAGGCACACTGCAAGGATTATATTTTAGTTGTCTGGAGTTGGGCTTTAACCGCTCTGAAAGAAACAATCATAGATAAAATCATTCCAATAAGGCTAGCCAAGTTCTGGCTTGGTAGTGACATGCTCTGGGCTGGTTTCTACTGACAGAGGTAACATCAATTGCCTTTCCTGCTTACACTAGGATTGAGATGCTGGAGCCGTTTCAGGTTTGAGCACCCACATCCTTTGTAGCTTTGGCAATAAAGATCTAATAGATGTAAACATATTCAACTTTGGTCATTTCCTTCCATATGTTTGCTATCTATCTCAGTGAGTCAGCTTTACACCAACATTATCATTGCTTCATATCCAATGTCATGTATATATCATGATGTCACTGCCCTGTCTCTCCAACTCATCCAATTAGGGAACGCTTTGCATTCATTGAGAAAATGCAATGGGGTTGATTTACTAAAACTGGAGAGTGCAAAATCAGGTGCAGTTGTGCTTAGAAAACAATCAACTTCCACTTTTGTCAAAGCTTAAATGAACAAGCTGAAGTTAGAAGCCGATTGGCTACAGACTTAGCACTCTCCGGTTTTAGTAAATCAACTCCAACATGTTCCCTGAATGGTGCTCACAGTAAATAAGTGGCCTTTTGTGTTTGCAATGCAGGAAAAGCGCGGTACATAACCTGGAAGTTAGCACCAATCAGTGTAGTAGAAGTGCCCACTACAGTGATTTTCACCTTACACTGCGAGTCCAAAGATATGGCACATAATTACTTACATTGCCCCAAGCTGGACAAACCTAACTATGTAAAAATTGCCATACTTGAACTTCAGTGTTGAAGCCCATCTCCCACCCCTTTTATATTCCATCAATTAGTTAGAAAGGGGTGATGGATGGTGGAAGGGGAACCTGGAGTTGAGCTTTAAGCAATTTTAGATTCTGTACAATATTATCCTAGTTGAGGCTGCCTAAGTGTAAGGCTGGGGTCAAACAACAAAAGTACAGTATCATTATATGCCTCCCTTTTACCCTAACCCTAGGTTCCCCCAAAAGGCCTATGCAAATACAATTTCTTGAAAATTGAAGCAGAGGATGAATTTTTCTGCACCCAAAATTGCAATATCAAGTTCTCACTAATATAGTAGGAAGTACACTCTTTAGCGTTTAGGTTGTTTGGGAGGACGGGGGGAGGGGCTAGCTGATTGTGCATAGACATTCCGAAAATATACACTGATCAGCCATAACACTATGACCACTGACAGATAAAGGGAATATCTTGTTACAATGGGAACTGAAAATTGGTGGAATATTTTAACCAGCAAACGAACATGTTGTCCATGAAGTTGATGTGGTGAAAGCAGAAAAAAAATGGGCATCGCAGTTTGTTGTGTATGGGACTGTGAATCCCATGTTGACCCATGTCCACAGCCAAAAGCTTCTACAATGGTCACATGAATGTCAGAACTCAACTATTGAGCAATGGAATAAGGTGGCCTGGTCTGATGAATGACGTTAAAATCATGTGGATGGCCTGGTGCATGTGCATCACTTACCTGGGGAAAAGATGGCACCAGGATGTGGTATAAGAAGGCAAGTTGGCAGATGAAGTGTGATGCTTTGGGCAATGTTCTACTGGGAAACCTTGGGTCCTGCCATTCATGTGGATGTTACTTTGGTGTCCATGACTCAATGGATCAGGGCTGTTTTAGCAAAAGGGGGCCATACTCAATATTAGGTGGGTGGTCATAAAGTTATGGCTGATCGGTGTATGTCTGCAATGCAAAGACAATGCCTCTGAAAATATAAAACCTAAAAAAATAAATAATAATAATAAATAAGGTTGATAAAATGAGTGTATACTTTTTTTCAAAAGCATAATGCCACTTGTATAATATGTTTATTCCTCTGTTTATTGACTACTTTGAAGGCACGTTAAAGTCCTATCTTGTATATATTTTTCCGCCAGATTCCAGGTAATTAGGGTGCAGCTCCCCATAAAAAGACCACCAGTGCCAAATGAAGCAATACATTTTCCATCAAACATTCTTTAATAGTAAGATTAATGGCATAGATATAATGCAAGACCACCAACACCAGTACATTTTCTTTTAATTACAGAATTTATACACTACTCTGGCAATAAACATTCCCCATTTGTGGCTTTTGTTGAGTAAATAGAATGCTGCTAAGCAAGCCACAAATGAAGAGGATTCTTTAGCATCTGCTCCATCTGTGTTTTGCAACTGTTTTATTTTAAAACAGAAGCATTGGGACTGGTTAACGTGAAAGATATTAGGCGCTATGAAGAGTGGCGGAAGCCAAACTGATGTAAGGATATATTTAGACAAAGACGTGGCACATAATATCAACTGGCATTTGTTAATCCTGCTTAGCTCTAATGTAGAAAGCAAGGCCATTGTTCCTAAAATATATGAAGCACACCTGTCTGCAATGGTTTTCCAATAGACGCTTATTGAGTTATTGTTTGACCACTGTGTGATTCATGCAACACAAATTGGTCAATTTATCAATCTTTGTGAATGAATGACTGCCCTGTTGACAACATTGGAAGAGTGTAATTGGAAGTTCTCATTGGTCAAGGATTCAGCCTGTATTTTTGGAAAGTCAACAAAGGCCAGGGCCTAATGTGTAAAGATTTAGAAAAGCCCATTGTTTCAGTTTGTGGCATATCCTCACCATGTAAACATACAGGAGGTCACATATTAAAAGATTAGCGTAAACTACATAGGTATAGAACTGTCCACTGTTAAACATTTAGGACAGCACAATAACTAATATCCAATTAAAAAAAAAATGTTTCTGAAATTTCCATAAGTAAGCTTACTTGCAAAATGTAAAGATTGGAACACCAGATCATGTAAGAGCATTTCTAAAGAAAAATAATTGTACAAACATGCATGTTTTCATTCTAAACCAATTTGAGTATATGTTGTCTCAATATTTAATTGCCATCAAAGATTTATTAGAACATGATTTGTACTACAAAAGACAAAGCTGATGCCTGCTTGACTTTAGTAGGTAGGGGTCCAAATTTATGGGCAGGTTATCTGAAGCTTGAATACACCTTGGACTAGAGTGGCTTTATATCTTATATAAAGACAATACGAAGTATGGTTCATCAACTCTAGAGAAAAGAAAATTAACCCAAAATCACAGTTGCTATTAGTACTGACCAGTTGAGTTCAACCTTTCATATAATGGTAAAATTAAACCAGATTATACAGTTGTGCTCATAAGTTTACATACCCTGGCAGAATTTATGATTTAGAAACATAGAAAAGTGACGGCAGAAAAAGACTGAGTAGTCCATCGAGTCTGCCCCTTTTTATTTATTTATTTTTAATTTTTTTTTTTTTACATTTTTTACATTTCTTGGCCATTTTTCAGAGACTATGAATAATAACACAAAAACATTTCTTTCACTCATGGTTAGTGTTTGGCTGAAGCCATTTATTATCAATCACTCTTTACTCTTTTTAAATCATAATGACAACAGAAACTACCCAAATGACCCTGATAAAAAGTTTACATACCCCAGTTCTTAATACCTGGTATTGCCCCCTTTAACATCAATGACAGCTTGAAGTCTTTTGTGGTATTTGTGGCTGAGGCTCTCTATGTTCTCAGATGGTAAAGCTGCCCATTCCTCTTGGCAAAAAGCCTCCAGTTACTGGAAATTCTTGGGCTTTCTTGCATGAACTGCACTTTTGAGATCTCCCCAGAATGGCTCAATAATATTGAGGTCAGAAGACTGAGATGGCCACTCCAGAACCTTCACTTTATTCTGTTGTAGCCAATCACAGGTCGACTTGGCCTTGTGTTTTTGGATCATTGTCAGGTTGGAAAGTCCAAGTACGCCCCATGCACAGCTTTCTGGCTGATGAATGCAAATGTTCCTCCAGTATTTTTTGATAACATACTGCATTCATCTTGCCATCAATTTTGACTAAATTTCCTTTGCCTTTGTAGCTCACACATCCCCAAAACATCAGCGATCCACTTCCGTGTTTCACAGGCCTTGTTCAGTCGTCTTCAAATGTGCATTTACGGTTGTGGCCAAAAAGTTCAATTTTGGTCTCATCAATCCAAATAACTTTGTGCCAGAAGGTTTGAGGCTTGTCTCTGTGGTGTTTGGTGTATTGTAAGCGGGATACTTTGTGGCATTTGCTTAGTAATGGCTTTCTTCTGGAGACTCGGCCATGCAGCCCATCTTTCTTCAAGTGCCTCCTTATTGTGCATCTTGAAACAACCACACCACATGTTTTCAGAGAGTTCTGTATTTCACCTGAAGTAATTTGTGGGTTTTTCTTTGCATCCCGAACAATTTTCCTGGCTTAAATTTTAGTTGGTCTACCTGACCGTGGTTTGGTTTTAACAGAACCCCTCATTTTCCACTTGTTGATTAGAGTTTGAACACTGCTGATTGACATTCTCAATTCCTTGGATATCTTTTTATATCCCTTTCCCGTTTTATACAGTTCAACTACTTTTTCCCCACAGATCTTTTGACAATTATTTTGCTTTCCCCATGACTCAGAAACATCAGTGTAGCACTGGATGGAAGATGCAAGGGTCTGTCAGGAGTCCAAAAACTCATTGACCTTTTATACACACACACTAATTACAAGCAAACAGATCACAGGTGAGGATGGTTACCTTTAATTGCCATTCAAACCCTTTTGTGTCAACTTCTGTGCATGTTATCAGGCCAAATCACCAGGGTATGTAAACTTTTGATCAGGGTCATTTGGGTAGTTTCTGTTGTCATTAAGATTTAAAAGAGTAAACACAGTTGACTGATAATAAATGGCTTCAACCAAACACTAACCGTGAGTGAAAGAAATGTTTTTGTGTTATCATTCATATTCTCTGAAAAATTAACAAGCAATCATAAATTTTGCCAGGGTATGTAAACTTATGAGCACAACTGTATCTACTGAACCCATCTGCTTGATTTTATGGTCACAAATCTAGAATTTCTGGGCCCTAAGACAGCGGAAGTTTGCCTGCTGTGATTGCTTGAAACCCACAATGTATTGCCGGGTGCTTTTTTCGCCAGGAAGGTTATTCTTCTGCATTGGAAAGAACTTTCCTCTCCCTCCAAATTACTCATCAATTACTATCTTCCTAAACTTAAAATTATATACAACAGGAGAGCTGGTCTCAAATATAATTGTCCAGTGTAAAAATCCTCAAATCCCTCAAATCATAGCCCCCTTTTCACTAGGGGTTGGCACCTGTTCTCCACCATAAATTCTGGTCTCATACTCCCCCTGATGTAGAATGATTGATGCAGAGGGCTTCCTTCGATGATGGACCCTTCACCTACGTTCAGCTATGTTATGAAGCGTGGATATTCCTTTTAGCTTGGCACAGAGTTTTTGCATTCTACTGTGCTCCTTAGTAGTGTTGTGTATCATTTTTGCATTGTTCTATCTTGGCTCCTGATGGATATATGCAACTTGTGTTAACATGTGATGCATCATTTTGTTTCTGTATATTAAAAAAGTATCGGTCTCTGTGAGCAACATTTATGGTTATTTTCTTTTTCCTGGTTTTAATAATCAGCTCTAATTTTCCACTGAAGATCGATGAAGCAGACAGCTGTAAATGTAACCTAGATATGTTGCTTCTTAGCACATAAGTCCTGTTTCTAAATCAAATCCAGAGAAGGTATGTTCTAATAAGAAAAAAAAACACCCCACACCCCTAGCTCCAACATTCTGGGGTACCCTAGCCTTCAGCTTGGTGTAGTAACTTGGAATCAAATATTCAAGTATGATACCATCAACATTGTGAGTCTTGAACTGATCAATTACAGAATTACTTTTCTGTATATTGTATACCAGTGCCAGCCAACCTACTTGGTACAGGCAGCCTCAACTAGGGCCCCTGACAGCACCAAAGGTCTGCACACAATATTGAATGTAATGCTAGAGAAAGCTGTCAGAAACTGCAGACATGCAACATGAGATGGTCAAAGACTACAGGACATGCAAGAGATCGTCAGAGTTGTTGGAGCCTGGGAACCTACTTCAGGAGCCACATTACACAAGACTTCTAAAGTTCACTCCTATTCTACCCTTTACAAATCCAGGCTTCCACAATTGTGTTCCTCACATCCCACTTAAAAATTACTGGTGCCACAGCAAGATCCATTATAAAATATCAGAGGAAAAAAACATAAAACTAATCAAAAAAAGTGTGAAAAAACAAAGCAAACCATTTAACTAGTAGAGCCCAATCTAAACAATATTAAACATCTAGGTCAGCCTTTCTCAACCTTTTTAACACAGAGGAACCCTACAAATAATTCTCCAGTCTTGGGGAACCCCTGATAAAAATCTACAACTCATGATACATTAGTGTGATGTTCAATGGTAAGAATGCTCCCTACACTTGTGATCATTGGGAAGAATTACCCCCTTACAGATAGCTAAAAAGATCAATGAGGTCATTGGGAATTTATCTGAGAGGTAGAAAGAGACCATTGCTCAAGGAACCCCTAGCAACCTTTGGAGGAACCCTAGGGGTTCTACGGAACCTTGGTTGAGAAACCCTGATCTAGGTAAAAAAAAAAAAAAACAAAGACTTCTGCCTTCCAGGGCTCCAAGTTCTGCACAATAAGTGCCTCAGTTTGGTTTCTGGGGTCGTGATTATTCTTATTCAATGTCAAACTCGATTGATAAAAATGGTTTTGTTCACAAATAACTTATTTACTAGGAATAGCTTTTTAATACTTGTGCCATTAACCAGTCACTACAACTCTGACTGGAAATACAATCCCACAAAGTAATGTTTGGCAAGACAGGAATGGATTTACACCTTTCTTTATAGCCAAAAAGTAAAAGCGTATATGTACTAGGGTGACTCAATAGAAACATGACAAACTGGCCCAAGAAAGTGAAACAAAATAGAAAAAAAAAACTAAACTAGCATATCAGTTATTTCCCCCATTTAGGATACATTATTGTCCTGTGATGAACTGCCATGATGACATAATGGGGCTCATATATCAAACATGTGTTTGTAACTAACGTTTTATACGATTGTCTAATGTCTATGAAAATGTCTTACCCTCCATTCAAAAAGTCATATCCTGTAACTGGAAACGCTCCATATTCCGAAAGACCTTACAAGTACTAGTAATGACAGTTATTCCTGTTAAACATGTTTCATCACTGTTGGTGAGACAGGCAGTTTTGTTTAACTAAGGTGTACAAAAAGAAAAGATGATGTTCAAATTGCAGAAACTGACAACAGCCAATCCAGTTTTTGCTTTTACAAGCCTTTAAAGAACAATGGCTGCCTTTGTAGATAGCCACATTCCATAAAACTAGAGTTCGTTATGGTAAGAGTGACCTTGTGTGGTGTTAACACTGCCTTATCTTGGGCAGGCCTTGGATTGAGACTGAGACCTGTTTTCCTAAATCCAAGGTCTTTATTACTATTTGTGAGGACAGTAAGGTTGGGGTAGAGTGTAGGAGTAAATGCACCCTAATGCCCCATACACACTATACAATTTTCTGTAGACTTTTGTCTTCAGATTTACCAAAACCATGTAGTGTAAAGGGCCTGCCTGATTGCATACAAATTGAAACTCCTAAGGTTTGACCTCATATTATGTGGTTTTGGTAAATCTGAAGACAAAAGTATACAGAAAATTGTATAGTGTGTATGGGGCTTTAGTCTCCATTCACACCTGAGCACTTTGTAGCTCAAAGCTTCAGAAGTCTCCAAAATCCCATGTGATTTAACGGTAGCTGTTCACATATGAATGTTCAGATGCCTGTAGCTTGACACCTGATGCTCCAAAAGCTATGTGAGACACTTTTGAGGCAGATTTGGGTTTTTTGGCTTCATAGACCTCATTGGTAACGCTCAAATTGAATGTATGAGTGTTTTTTCTGGCCTTTTTAGCCTGTAAAACTGGTCTCCTCCCTCAAGTGCTTTCCATTGGCTAAAATAAAGATGCCTAAAACATGAATACACACGTGAAACACTTGTAATACACTTCTAAAATGCTTCTACACACACAAAAACACTTACAAATGCTCCAATAAAAACACCTGAAAATTGCTCTGCTCAGGTGTGCATGCAGCCGTAAAGACCAACTTCATACAACTTTTGTCAGACTCTTTGAGATCATTCATAGTTTCATAGTTTCATAGTAGTTAAGGCTGAAAAAAGACAACAGTCCATCCAGTTCAACCTGTGTAGGTGTACTCTTGTCAGTACCCATATCCCTGAATGTTGTACTTATTGAGATATACATCCAAGAGTTTTTTAAATATATCCATACTCCCCGCAGTCACCACTAGTTGTGGGAGAGAGTTCCACATCCTTATTGCCCTGACAGTGAAGAACACCTTACGAGTTCTAAGATTAAACCTTTTCTCTTCTAGTTTCAATGTGTGCCCCCTTGTCCTTTTACATTCCCTGAGGCTGAACAGTTTATCCTTTATGCTCGGATCCCCATTAAGATATTTATAGATCACAATCATGTCCCCTCTCAAGCGTTGCTTCTCCAGAGAGAATACGTTTAGCGCTTGCAAGCGTTCCTCGTAAGTAAGGTCTTCCATTCCCCTTATCAGTTTGGTTGCCCTCCTTTGGACTCTCTCCAGCTCCAGTACATCCTTTCTTAGGACCAGTGCCCAAAACTGGACAGAATACTCCAGATGTGGCCTCACCAGGCTATTATAAAGTGGCAGAATTATAGTTTTATCCCTGGAGCATATCCCCTTATTTATGCATGCTAATATTCTACCTGCTCTGGCTGCTGCAGCTTGACATTGCATGCTATTGCTCACTCTGTAATCTACTAGGACCCCCAGATCCTTCTCCATTCTTGATTCCCCCAGAGGCTCACCCCCTAGTGCGTATTTTGCATTTATGTTTTTTGCCCCCAAGTGCATTACCTTACATTTCTCCACATTAAACCTCATTTGCCATTTTTCTGCCCACTCCGTTAGTTTGTTCAGGTCATTCTGTAAGATGTCAATATCCCGTTATGATGTTATCGCCCTGCTTATCTTTGTATCATCAGCAAAAAACAAAACTGAGCTATTAATCCTGCCCCCCAGATCATTAATGAATAAATTGAATAAAATTGGTCCCAAGACAGATCCTTGGGGTACCCCACTCGTCACTCCAGACCAGTCTGAGTACACATTATTAATTACCACTATTAATCTCTGATATAGGTTTTTCATTGACTCCTTCCATTGTAGTAATCGTCATTAGTTGTGCCCAAATACTCCCCAGCAAGGACGGTTTGTTTGGACGTTTGTAAGATGCTCCTTCACTCGCCGACATATCTATCCCCTTCCAGTCACCTACATCACATGGACCTAAAACGTTTGCAAAAACTGTGGCAAGGGGTGTTTGCGAACTAAATGTTCGATTCCAGACGTCCGTATCTGGTCTTCCAAACAAGAACCCATCTCTTGACCGACGTCCCCGTACAGGTTTCCCACCATTAATTATTACACATGAGTCTGACCAGAC
>BLSH010048066.1:1200424-1216919 GCA_018402905.1 Glandirana rugosa | reverse complement strand
TCCTCCCTCAAGTGCTTTCCATTGGCTAAAATAAAGATGCCTAAAACATGAATACACACGTGAAACACTTGTAATACACTTCTAAAATGCTTCTACACACACAAAAACACTTACAAATGCTCCAATAAAAACACCTGAAAATTGCTCTGCTCAGGTGTGCATGCAGCCGTAAAGACCAACTTCATACAACTTTTGTCAGACTCTTTGAGATCATTCATAGTTTCATAGTTTCATAGTAGTTAAGGCTGAAAAAAGACAACAGTCCATCCAGTTCAACCTGTGTAGGTGTACTCTTGTCAGTACCCATATCCCTGAATGTTGTACTTATTGAGATATACATCCAAGAGTTTTTTAAATATATCCATACTCCCCGCAGTCACCACTAGTTGTGGGAGAGAGTTCCACATCCTTATTGCCCTGACAGTGAAGAACACCTTACGAGTTCTAAGATTAAACCTTTTCTCTTCTAGTTTCAATGTGTGCCCCCTTGTCCTTTTACATTCCCTGAGGCTGAACAGTTTATCCTTTATGCTCGGATCCCCATTAAGATATTTATAGATCACAATCATGTCCCCTCTCAAGCGTTGCTTCTCCAGAGAGAATACGTTTAGCGCTTGCAAGCGTTCCTCGTAAGTAAGGTCTTCCATTCCCCTTATCAGTTTGGTTGCCCTCCTTTGGACTCTCTCCAGCTCCAGTACATCCTTTCTTAGGACCAGTGCCCAAAACTGGACAGAATACTCCAGATGTGGCCTCACCAGGCTATTATAAAGTGGCAGAATTATAGTTTTATCCCTGGAGCATATCCCCTTATTTATGCATGCTAATATTCTACCTGCTCTGGCTGCTGCAGCTTGACATTGCATGCTATTGCTCACTCTGTAATCTACTAGGACCCCCAGATCCTTCTCCATTCTTGATTCCCCCAGAGGCTCACCCCCTAGTGCGTATTTTGCATTTATGTTTTTTGCCCCCAAGTGCATTACCTTACATTTCTCCACATTAAACCTCATTTGCCATTTTTCTGCCCACTCCGTTAGTTTGTTCAGGTCATTCTGTAAGATGTCAATATCCCGTTATGATGTTATCGCCCTGCTTATCTTTGTATCATCAGCAAAAAACAAAACTGAGCTATTAATCCTGCCCCCCAGATCATTAATGAATAAATTGAATAAAATTGGTCCCAAGACAGATCCTTGGGGTACCCCACTCGTCACTCCAGACCAGTCTGAGTACACATTATTAATTACCACCCTTTGGACATGCCCCTGCAGCCAGTTCTCTACCCAAGAACAAACCTTCTGGTCTATGCCTGCAGACCTTAGCTTGTAAATCAAGCGTTTGTGGGGAACGGTGTCAAAAACGTTTGCAAAATCCAGGTACACTACATCCACTGACCTTCCCCTATCTATACAGCCGCTCACTTCCTCGTAGAATGTTTGCAGGTTTGTTTGGCAGGAACGACCCCTCATAAACCCGTGTTGATTACTGCTAATGATGTTACCTTCCTCAGTTACTTTTTGGATATAGTCTCTAATTATCGCCTCCAATAACTTACCCGCTATTGATGTTAGGCTGACTGGTCTGTAATTCCCAGGAATATGTCTCTGCCCTTTTTTTTAAAAAAAAATCATTGAGATTTCCGTATCACTCGGAGCCCATTCACACCAGTGCACTGCAGTAATGCCCGCTGCAATGTACAGTAATCTGCTTTATGTGCATTGGTGTGATGTGGTGACATTCATTCTGAATGCCCCCCTTATCCACCTTCCCAGCACACCTGTGTTTTTGGTCTACTGCAATGCTGCCCTAAGTCAATGTGCATTGGCGCACACTACAGCAGACCAGGCTGGTGCAAATGGGCCCTTCATGTCAAAAAAGTATTTTATTTCCAAATAAAATAGGGAATACTTTGATGCTTTATGTAATTGTTATTAATGTCTGTATCTTCCTGACCCAGTGACAACAGTTCCCCTCATTTCTTGTCCTGATGTCTTAGAGAAAGGAAGTTAGGTGAAATCACCCCACCAGGTCATAGACAGCAATAAGAACTTGACAGAAGTATTTTTTCTGCTCAAATCACTTAAACATTTTTAAAAAAATGTCTGGATTTATAGGCTATACCATTATTGTATATTAAAAAAAATACCTTTTTTGTTGTGTAAATAAGGCTGAGAGCGCTGACCAGAGTGTTCGGGGGCGGGGGCGTCCCCTGTCAGAACACAATAGCGCAGTAGGGGAGATCGCTGTTCTAACATCGGATTTTTAGTACAGTGGCTCCAACCTGAGCTGGGTTGAACGAAACACTGGGTTGAACGAAAAAAAACAAAAACTGATAGTGTGCAATAGGCTTAATGCTAAGCTGCTTTTTTGCAGGTAAAAGCAGCATTGCCAGCCTGTTGTGTGCATTCTTTCAGTTGACTGCCCACCAATCGCAACCCCTTCATGTGAAAGGGGGCCACTCTGCAAGCATTCTGCAACTACACACAGTGCAAGCAGTTTTGCCATGCTAGTGTGGGGTCCAACTGAACTGAAATACATGTAGAGATCCTAATGGCTCCTATAACACTTGATGGCCAACAAACACATGTCTATGAGCGTCCAAACATGGGGCTGGATGGTTTTGAGGGAACTAATGGAAATATTGGACAGATTATAAATCTGGCTGTTGAGCTCACTAATAAGCTGATATCAGCCTTCAGCTCTTCACTCACCCCTGCCCTACCTTATTGAAATTAATTTTTAAGATTGGCAAAACCGACCTAGGCAGTATAAAGCTAGCCATACATGTAAAGATTGCCCTCGTTCAGTCTACATGCTCAAAAAAGGAAATCGAATAGACATCGCCAAACCGCATGGATAGAGGAAGTTCTTTTGCCAGCTATTGTGTTCTGACAGCTGGCATCCACGGCTATCTGAATACCCTAACTGTGCCTGCATCTGGTAAGTTACTTTTCAGCCAACAATTTTCTACTTGACTCCTTTGATTTTGCAATGGAATTTTGTCAAGTGGTGCCCACAGGGCCACCCACAGCTTGAATTTCTCTCGGATTGGGTATGGGTCTGCCAATATTCAAGCCGTGTATGACAGACAGGCATGAGTGTCCATATAAATACAAGTTCAGCTTTGTTCCTTGAGGACAGGTACTAGAAATATACCAATACCTGCACACGAGATTACCTTGGTGACATCATGAATAAAATTCTGATTATGTCATTATGGAAAAGAGCTGATAGCTCCACAAATCTACAACTCTACATATGTTTTTAGACTTGGTCACCAAGAAATTGTGTGTGACCTACCTACATTACCACAGTGTCACTTAGGGTCACAGTCTAAATACCATCCAACCATGTGGAACCTGATATGACTTCATCCTCCACCTAGTATACCAATGTATCTGCAGCTTCAGTCTACAGCTGGCCAGTCTATGTGATAAGTGACAGGGGTAACACTACTGAAGGAAATGTCAACTATTTGGAAATGTACAAACCCTTGCCCCTTGTTCTTTAATGTCAGTAAAGAAAAATGAAGCAGACCATTTCACAGCCTCATTATCTGGCACATGCGATATGGCAAAAAAAAAGTGACACGTACATGAAAAATGCACCATGGCTGATATCTGGTTTTCTCCACCAGAGAAATGGATGTCCTGCTTCCCCAAGAATGTATGACGCAATAACTCTGTCTGTATGAGGAAACTCAAGCTGTACAGAAATTGAACACAGTAACTTCTTAGCCTTTCTTCCAAGCTACATATGATATGTTTCCGATGTGGATTAATTACTGCCTTAGACTGAAAACATGCAAAACTCAAGTAATTGGGGCTCTGAAATCCATTGGAAAGACACTGCAGAGTCTGTGGATTCTGGTGGGAGCTGCCGATCATAAATGTATGAAACTTTTCTGTGATTTAACTATT
This sequence comes from Glandirana rugosa, assembly GCA_018402905.1. Lineage (NCBI taxonomy): Eukaryota > Metazoa > Chordata > Amphibia > Anura > Ranidae > Glandirana > Glandirana rugosa. The sequence continues at coordinate 1,212,999 of BLSH010048066.1, read as the reverse complement.
CACTGCTCCAATAATATACAGTATATAGTCAACATTTCAGCTGAGGACATGCATCAGCCAAAAAAAAAATAAAAAAATAACAAAACTACATACCGTGCTAAAGAAAAAGTTACGCAATTGTAAAAAAATGAACATGGCAGGACTCCAAGGAAGGCTTGTATCTGACTGGAAACATCCACAAAGATATGAGATTTGAAAGCATAGAAAAAACATAACCACATGTAAATCAGATACACATATAAAGGTGTATATAATAGACACACCATTGGGGTTAATTTGTGAAAGGATCATGGATGGTTAACTTAGCAACGTAAAGGTTAGTAAATAAGGTGAAGCTGTGTTCATGTTAAATCTGAACTTCAGGTATGTTTTTTATTGCATAGTTACATTCATCCAGCTTGGACCCATGTAAGTTTACATACAGTGCATCTGGAAAATATTCACAGCGCTTCACTTTTTCCACATTGTGTTATGTTCCAGCCTTATTCAAAAATAGATTAAATTTATTATTTTCCCCAAAATTCTACAAACAGTACCCCATAATGACAACGTGAAAGAAGTGTGTTTAAAATCTTTGCAGATTTATTTAAAATAAAAAACAAAACATGTACATAAGTATTCACAGCCTTTGCTTAATACTTTGTTAAAGCACTTTTGGCACCAATTACAGCCTCTGAGTATGATGCTACAAGCTTGGAACACCTATTTTTGTGCAGTTTCTCCCATTCTTCTTTGCAGGACCTCTCAAGCCTCATCAGGACGGATGGGGTGTGTTGTTGCTCAGCCATTTTCAGCTCTCCAGAGATATGCAATCAAGGTTCAAGTCTGGGCTCTGGCTGGGCCACTCATGGACATTCACAGAGTTGTCCCTTAGCCACTCCTATGTTATCTTGGCTGTGTGCTTAGGTTTGTTGTCCTGTTCGAAGATAAACCTTCGCCCCAGTCTGAGGTCCAGAACGCTCTGAAGCAGGTTTTCATCAAGGATGTCTCTGCACATTGTTGCATTCATCTTTCCCTCAATCCTGACTAGTCTTCCAGTTCCTGCCACTGAAAAACATCCCCACAGCAAAATGCTGCCACCACCATGCTTCACTGTAGAGATGGTATTGACCAGGTGATGAGCGGTGCCTGGTTTCCTCCAAACATGATGCTTGCCATTCAGGCCAAAGAGTTCAAACTTTGTTTCATCAGACCAGAGAATTTTGTTTCTCATGGTCTGAGAGTCCTTCAGGTGCTTTTTGACAAACTGCAGACGGGCTGTTAAGTGCCTTTTATTGAGGAGTGGCTTCTGTCTGGCCACTCTACCATACAGGCCTGATTAGTGGAGTGCAGCAGAGGTGGCTGTTCTTCTGGGAGGTTCTCCTCTCTCCACAGAGAAACGCTATGTCAGAGTGACCATTGGGTTCTTGTTCACCTCCCTAAGGCCCTTCTCCCCTGATCGCTCAGTTTGGCCAAACGGCCCACTTTAGGAAGAGTCCTGGTGGTTCCACACTTCTTCCATTTACAGATGATGGAGGCCACTGTGCTCATTGGGACCTTCAATCCTGCAGAAATTTTTCTGTACCCTTCCACCGCGCTGTGCCATGATAAAATCCTGTCTCGGAGGTCTACAAACAATTCCTTGGACTTCATGGCTTGGTTTGAACTCTGACATGCACTTTTAACTGTGGGACCTTATATAGACAGGTGTGTGCCTTTCCAAATCATGTCCAATCAACTGAATTTACCACAGGTGGACTCCAATCAAGTTCTAGAAACATCTCAAGGATGATCAGTGGAAACAGGATGAGATAAATTTTGAGTGTCATGGTAAAGGCTGTAAATACAGAAATTTGCAAATATTTCAAACAAACTTCTTTCACGTTGTCATTATGGGGTATTGTTTGTATCATTTTGAAGAAAATAATGAATTGAATCCATTTTGGAAGCGAAGAATCACTTTAAGGCTACATTCACATTAGCGATTTAGGCCAGTGTGAATTGTAGCAGTTTTTAAAGGATGGGAGCGCCACACCAGCTTGTATAGACTTTTAAAGGACTTTTATTTTTTGTTTGTTTATTATTTTGTTTATTTTATTGAACAGTCAACGCATTTCGGGGGCTCAGTACTTCCCCTTCATCATGGCTAACAACAGGAAGACGCAGCACTTGGATTGTATTAAATCACATCCGCATAAGGTTCAGCGCCCATACATCACAGTGTGAACTGTAGCAGCAATCTTCTGATTCCTGCTGTGGACTGTGAGCAGCTAGGTGTGACCACTGGCCCCGTTCAATATAATGACAGGTCACCGGTGGGCGCAGGTATTCACAGCTGTCTGCACCGACAATGATTACCTGCGGCGAACGCTGCTGGACACACAAAATCACTACAGGTAATCGCTGGTTGTGCAGAGAGCCGTGAATAGCTGAGAAGTTTGACGACCTGTCATTATAGCGAACACGTTGTATTTTTTTCATTGAGTACAAGGTATTCTGTAAATGGACGAGATGGACAGGAGGGGTGGGGATGTCGTTCTGTGAATGGTGCTTTTGCCAGGACAGGACCCAGAAGACTGTGGAGATCACTGTAGTAGCAGTGACTACTACAGTGATTCTCTGCTCCCCATTGGTTCCTCAGGTATGGAATACTTATATTTACATTGGTCCAAGCAATGTAGCTATGAAATAAAAACCACATCTGGAGTTAAAATCCATTGCTGTGTAAAGTAAATTAAAAAAAAACTGTCTCCACTGTTAAAAAAGATAAAATAATTTTTGCTTGCACTTGATTGGACAATTGGTGTGAACAGTCTCTAACTCAGGCCCCTTTCACCCGACTGCTCCAATCAGATCCACCTGTTCGTTTTTCAGGTGGAAGCTTAATGTCGGTCTATGGGCAGGCAGATGTAAACTGAATTGTGTCCAATCGCATCAATATACCGCAGGGTCTGTCTAGGACTGAAAAAAAAAATGGTAAAGGTTTTCATCCCTCTCGATAGATTTGAGCCTAAATGTGATGAAGAAGAGGTAAAAGAATGTAATTGGAGACACGTCTGTGGGTCTGGTAAGCTCCACTTTCAGGCTGGAGGAAAAACCTGAACAGACATGGATGTCACAAAAGGTGACATTTGTTCTACTCTGCTCTGATTCAGCAGGTGATCTATTTACATCCCTCAATAATCGGAATGGATGCAGCCCATGTAAAAGGAGCCCAGTAAAACAAAGAAAAGAGGGTGCACCAACCTTGCACATTACCCAAGTGGTATCTTTAATAGTATGTAAAAAAGGAGATATATTCACAAACAAGTTCAATATAAAAGCATTTCGCAGTCCATAGTAGATGCAGAAACAACCAGGTCACTGAGACTATTTCCAGCAGGTCGAAGGACCTTCCATAAGGATGACGCGTTTCGAGCGGTGATCCCTCTTCCTCAGAGCATTGACCAGCTTAATATCCCAGTGAGCCCAGTGAATGGCAAATATAAGGGTTAAGTTGGCCATAGATGTGTTAAAATGTGGCCAGTTCATGATGAACTGGCTGAATTTCAATCCATCTATGGCTGTTCCCAACAGAGAGAAGTCAATCTAATGATCTAATTCTCTCAAATGGGACTATTGGTAATTTTTAGTTTGATCACCCTGACAGCTAGCTCAGACAATGGAGAACAGGTCCCTGCTAAAACCACTAAAACCAAGCATACTTAACAACCAGGTTGCTGATATGCTAGAAATGCATAATTATGGTCATGTGCAGCAGGGCGCAAGTACTAGTGTTACACTACCTTTTGGTGATCTGGCAAGCACCAGCGGCCTAGTACATCCTGGCCTTTTCGACACCAGCAATGCAGTATCTCATGGTGAAGTGGTGAGCACCAGAAGTGCAGTACAAGCTGATGAGGTGGCCAGCGCTCGTAGTGTAATGCAACCGCAATCACCAAGAACTCGGGCACAAGCTCATAGAGCCTATAGTAGCCTTCTAGAGGTGCTTGCAAACCCAATTGGATGCCCCCAGACTCCCAGCAACACCCGTTATACACTCAGCTGCAGCCCTGATCAGTGTATTCTGATGGTGGATGAGTCCCCACTGTCAGAATACAATAGCTCAGTGGCGAGAATTCCTCCATCAACCTCAGTTGTGTGGATAGGGGGAATCTGTTGTATTTTTTTTTTTGATTGGTCCACTGGCTGATCAAAAAAATATGATCCATCTATGGCCAGCTTTATCAACGAACCTGGGTATGTTGCTATTGATGCCTTGAGAAAGGTGGCCCTGCAATCCACTAAAATGTCAATGGACATAAAGGCTGGGTTCGCACTATTGCGAATTGGATGCGGATTTCACTGCATCTAATTCGCATGTCAGGAGACTGTGACCGGCTCTCAATGGAGCCGGTTCACAAATATCTGGAGCGGCTCCAGTGCAAATTTGCACAGGGGCCCTGTGCGTCTTCTGGTCTCAGCCAAAAATTCGGGCTGAAATCTGATCCTGAAACAGTGAACATGGATGCACCAGACTCCTGCTGGGAGCCACTCCATGCTGCGGTGTGAACCCAGCCTTAGGGCTCATTTACACTTGCTTCGGCTTCAACACACATTAATGGCTAGTTTAATGGCCAGTCACTAAATAAAATGGTTAGCTTACAGTCCGTTTCGCACATTGCTTTTGCTTTGCTCTGCTTTAAAAATTATACCCCATGTAGCTTTAGTTGCGCTTCAAAGCCTCTTCAAAGCCTCCATTGAAGTCTATGGCAAAGCTCACTTGAAGCCCCACCGAAGCCTCATCGAGGCCCCATGAAGCCTCACCAAAGCCTCACCGAAGCCCCATGAAGCCTCACCAAAGCCTCATCGAAGCCCCACCAAAGCCTCATCAAAGCCTATCGAAGCTCCACCAAAGCCTCATCGAAGCCCCAGCAAAGCCTCATTGAAGCCCCACCAAATCCTCATCAAAGCCCTATCAAAGCTCCACCAAAGCCTCATCGAAGCCCCACCGAAGCCTCATCGAAGCCCCATGAAGCCTCAGCAAAGCCTATCGAAGCTCCACCAAAGCCTCATCGAAGCCCCAGCAAAGCCTCATCGAAGCCCCAGCAAAGCCTCATCAAAGCCCCACCAAATCCTCATCAAAGCCCTATCAAAGCTCCACCAAAGCCTCATCGAAGCCCCACCAAATCCTCATCAAAGCCCTATCAAAGCTCCACCAAAGCCTCATCGAAGCCCCACCGAAGCCCCATCGAAGCACCAAGCAAAAGCAGGTGTAAACAGGACTGTAAGCTAACCATTTTATTTAGTGACATGAGCTTTGACTGGTGTTCAGAAAGCTTTAACAAAGCCTGTCCGAAGCCTTGTTTTGAAGCAAGTGTAAACTAGCTCTTAAACTACTCCTGAAATTCCTGTGAGTGCCACATGCTTTATGGAAGCACTCTGCTCATTTACTGGATGCCAGTACGGATTCCACTGCAGTACAACCCTTCAACTCATTTAATGCATAACATTTTGAAATTCAAAAAGGAATTTACTATAATAATTCTAAAGACCTATTGGCTCATGCTTCAGTTAGTTTATACAAATGAATACAGGAAAAAAAAACCAAAACAATAAAAGGCTATTGGAATTTTCTAAACATCCTTTCCCTTAGGAAACGGTACACTTTGTGAATGATTGCACCCCAGGCACCTGGGGGAAGGATTAACAAAGGGCAATACGTCATTTTTTTTAGTGTAAATATGGGTGCATTTTCTGTACAGTACACCAAATCAACAATACCATTACACAAGTTCTATGTGTTGTTGCTCCAGCTGTGTCAAATCACTGTGCCACAGTTAAGCCCCGTACACACGGTTCGACAATCGTATACAACAGGTCATACTCACGACCGTTGTATGCGATATCGATCGCTCGTTTGCGCGATTTGAACAGTCGAACATACGACGGTCGTACAAGGGAGTTGTATGAGCAGACTAGAAAACTTGGTCGTACCAACAAGCTCTCATACGACCGTTGTATCGTGTGTACAGAGAAGTTGGTCCAACAAAGTTGTATTGTGCAAAACACGCATGCCCAAAGTCAGGAATGGCTGGATGCTAATTACATGAACCTGAACGTTCTTTCCCTGGCCGTACGATCGTGTAGTGCAGTCAGTATGCTACATACAACAGCCAACATACGATTCGACGCGATCGTACGTGCGATCGTACGTGCGATCGTCGAACCGTGTGTACGGGGCTTTAGTTTCTATTACTGTCCGATTTTACTTAGAACATTGTTACAAATGCTTGATTATTGTGTTAATAATCAAGCACTTGGAACAATGTTGTAAGTTAAAAATTGTTCTAAAATGTACACCATTATCACAGTGATGAGTAGTAGGAGTGAGGAGGGGTGGAAAGTGAGGAGCAGCACTGCAGGAGGGAGAGGAGAGGTGGATGTGTATGGGGGGGGGGGGGGACAGCGCTCCAATAAATTCACAAACTGCTATTATGCCTGAGAACGGCTCCCTATGAGGTCCTGAAATGATGCTATTCTATGAAATCACACAAGAATAAAGAACTGTACACTTTGAAACAAGTCTGTTGTTGTGCTGGTGTCACCTCTTATCCATGTTGTACACTGTGACCAATTGGGAGTCATTGCAGCACTGTTTGAACCACATGGACGTTACCAGTATGGTGCACAAAAAGAATATATTCCACGACTTTTGTTTATTTGGTGCATAAAATGCTAAATATGTTTGCATATAAACGACCTGCCTGGAGTTTGCATGTTCTCCCTGTACCTGCGTGGGTTTCCTCTGGGTACTCCGGTTTCCTCCCACACTCCAAAGACTTGTTGGTAAGTTTATTTATTATTTATTTCAGGTACTTATATAGTGCCGTCAATTTACGCAGCGCTTTACATATATATTGTACATTCACATCAGTCCCTGCCCTCAAGGAGCTTACAATCTAAGGTCACTAACTCACATTCATACATATACTAGGGCCAATTTAGACAGGATCTAATTTACCTACCAGCATGTCTTTGGAGTGATTTGTCTCCTGTCTAAATTCTCCCTAGTATGTGTATGTATGAGTCTAGGTTCATACTTCGGCCCCTTTCACACTTGTGCGCCCCGATTTTACCACGATTTTGGCATGATTTGGGATCAGTACGACTTTGGTCCAACTTTGTTGCAACTTTGACTCAATGAAAACATTACAAAGTCGTACAGAAATAGTACAGAAATCACATCTATATTATTCAGGTGCGATTTGCATGAGACTTTGAGGGTTTAACATTCAAGTCTATGGATCTCAAGTTGCATCAAAGTTGGACCAAAGTAATGCCGGGACTACCTTGAAGTCAGCACGACTTGAAAGTCATACAGATATGAATGGTACTCATTGGAAATAATGGGGAACGACTTGTCATGCGACTTTGCAGTCCCAAATCGCAGAACAACTCGCACAAGTGTGAAAGGCGTCTTAGGCTCCATGCACACTGCACGCTTTTTCAACCTTCCCTGAACTATTTTCTTGACAGCTAGAAACTGACGATTAAACGGCCGTTTAGCCCTGTTTTACATGCTGGCGATGCCACGTTTAGCCACGTTGGCATCTATAAGCGTTTTTTTTTTTTTTTAATGGGTCAAAAACAACCAAAAACACTGTTGAGCCACATTTTTGAGCATTTGTGGACATTTATGAGCATTTTTAAGCATTTTGTGTGGTCAGAAGAACAACTCCTGAACGTGATTTTAGGACGTGCAGACAGCAGCCCATAAACGCCACTGCTCCTAAATGACATTAAACGTCCATGTGTGCATGGACACATAGGATAACAGAAGGGAGTTTATGGGCTGTTAAAAAAAATGCCCAAAAACGATCGTTTATCAGATACAGTGTGCAAGGAGCCTTATGCGATGCTGGAAACGCAGCGAATCCTGTATGTTACCCACATCAAATTGCAATCACACGCCATCCATGCGATCTGTGGCGGTGTCAATATTATTTTAATGACACCCCAATACAAAGCGCAAAATGCAGTGAGATTGCCAGTACATGTGAACACCCATGCGATGCGATTCAGTTGTGGGGGAAAAAAGGGCCCTGCATTATTTTGGTGCGAATGCGATGTGATTTCAGCCATACAAACGGTACCGCACAGACATAGCATGTGATGTGCACAGAAATGCGATGCGAATCCCATGCTATGTGTGCAATCGCTCCAGTGCAAACCCAGCCTAAATGGGAGTTAGGGACCTTAGATTGTAAGCTCCTTGAGGGTAGGGACTGATGTGAATGTACAATGTATATGTAAAGCGCTGCGTAAACTGACAGCGCTATATATAGATAAATAAATATAGAAATTGGAGCATTTTTCTCTACATGTCAATCTTTGTTAGTCCCCCAATGTGAATGCAGCACAAAGAAATGAAGTACACAGTAAACTAATGCAACCAATCAGAGTGTAGTATTCTACATCTCAGAGCAGACAAGCCAATGAAATGTTATCAATGGTGAATGCAGCCCTTTGCACTGTGTGAGATATAGTGGAATAATAAGATGTGATCATTTCTAGATTGTAAGCTCTAAGGAGCAGGGCCCTATGATTAATCCTGTATTGTATCTGTGCTGTTTGCCGTAATGTTGTAAAGCGCTGCGCAAACTGTCGGCGCTATATAAATCCTGTATAATAATAATATAGCTCCCAGGAGCAGGGACCTCCTAACCCTCTTGTGTCCTTGCTGTACTGTCTCCCTTTATATTGTAAAGGGCTGTGCAAATTGTCGGCGCTGTATGAATCCTGTATAACAATAATATTAATAATAATAATAAAAATAATAATGTCAGTGCTTATATGGCACAGTGCGCAAAAGGAAGTAGCTAACAGAAACAGACTATATCCTATGGTGGCTGTACCAATTTTATATATGATCAGATTGTCAACAATCGGAAGATCAAAAAGATGATCAATAAACGCCATTACACAAGTGCCAAGTGTTCTTGCCGATTGTTCGATGTGCCATACGATCATATCAATCTACTTTCCTACAACCAGATTTCCTGTCCAGATGGATCAGAATCATTTCAATGAAATGGATACGTTTTGCGTTTTGCTAAAAAATCGATCAATGGGGTTGATTTACTAAAACCGGAAAGTGTAAAATCTGGCGCAGCTCTGCGTAGTAACCAATCCGCTTATAACTTCAGCTTGTTCAATTAGGTTTTGACAAAAAGAAACTAAGAAGCTGATTTGCAGCTATGCAGAGCTGCACCACATTTTGCACTCTCCACTTTTAGTAAATGACCCCCAATGACAAAGTATGCATCTTTTAAATAATTCACGGATGTGGATCTTTCAGATCTTTACATGTATGGCCAACCTAAGGAAGGTTCACTTCTACCCAGATGCAGCATGTTTCATATCGCTGTCGCTCTTTACAGTGCATTCTAAACTTCTGGGTCAGTCGTGGAGGAAAGAATAGTGATGTTGAGAAGATTGTCATGGTGGTAAAGGACACCTACCTCCTCCTCTGGAAGGCTGATGTCATCAGGACAGCTCTCTTTGTCAGCTAGGTTGCTGTTCATTGTGACCTCCTGGGTGAGTGCCTGCTGCCTGCACTGATGAGTCTGCCCAGCACACAACTGGCAGCTATGGAGTGAAAAGTTACAAGTCAGTAAATGCTAGGAAATAAAAGGATCTCCTTGAGGTCCAATGGGAAGAATAGTCAGCTTATCCTGGTAGAGCGAAGCAGTGCTGCAGATGGTCTGTGATAGAGATAAGGAGGAAAAAGCATGAGAGAGCAGGGGAAGGGAGGGTAGGGGAAATGTTCTTGACTGTTGGTGATTAGGGTTAGATCCAGCCTCAGCTTTCTCTCCGGAGGGAGGGACTCAAGTCAACTTCACAGCTAGCAACTAACTCCCAGTTTTCTGGGTGGGAGGGACGGCTTATAGAAGACATGGAAGGAGGGGGAGTAAAAAAATCAGTATCACTTCCAATTACTTAGTTACAAAAAAAAAAAAAGAGTTTGAAAGCGTCTAAAAAAAAAAGATGTTTTCCAGAAAGGGTCAGGAGGTGAAATGCAGTGAGCTAGAACAAAGTCATGGAGCGAGGAGAAGATAAGACCAGTTTACAAGCTGCATGGAGACAGACGTCTGTTCAGCTGCTCATACACCAGCAGATCGCTTGTAGGTTCCATAACAAATTGGTGGGTAATGATCAAAGGGTTTGGTGTGATGTTGCAGCATTTCTAGATTTCTCTTTTTTTTTTAATTCTTCATTTAGGACTCAAGAGTGAGTGTAGGTATACATAGAGGTCTAGTGGGTACAGCTGGTGATAGTGACAAAATGCTGTTAGACATAGGCAATCTTACAGCGGAGTTCCATCCAAAAGTGGAACTTCCGCTTTAAGTGTAGGTGACCCCCTGACACGCCACAATTGGCATGTCGTTTTTTTTTTTAATTCTTCATTTAAGACTCAAGAGTGAGCGTAGGTATACATAGAGATCTCAGGGGTGCAGCTGGTGATTACGACAAAATGCTGTTAGACATAGGCAATCTTAAAGCGGAGTTCCACCCAAAAGTGGAACTTCCGCTTTAAGTGTAGGTGACCTCCTGACATGCCACAATTGGCATGTCGTTTTTTTTTTAATTCTTCATTTAAGACTCAAGAGCGAGCGTAGGCATACATAGAGATCTCACGGGTGCAGCTGGTGATAGCGACAAAATGATGTTAGACATAGGCAATCTTATAGCAGAGTTCCACCCAAACGTGGAACTTCCGCTTTAAGTGTAGGTGACCCCCTGACACGCCACAATTGGCATGTCGTTTTTTTTTTTAATTCTTCATTTAAGACTCAAGAGTGAGCGTAGGTATACATAGAGATCTCACGGGTGCAGCTGGTGATTACGACAAAATGCTGTTAGACATAGGCAATCTTAAAGCGGAGTTCCACCCAAAAGTGGAACTTCCGCTTTAAGTGTAGGTGACCTCCTGACATGCCACAATTGGCATGTCATTTTTTTTTAAATTCTTCATTTAGGACTCAAGAGCGAGCATAGGTATACATAGAGATCTTGCAGGTGAAGCTGGTGATTTATTTATTTATTTCAGGTACTTATATAGCACTGTCAATTTACGCAGCGCTATATATATATATTTTACATTCACATCAGTCCCTACCCTCAAGGAGCTTACAATCTAAGGTCCCTATCTCACATTCATACATATACTAGGGCCAATTTAGACAGGATCTAATTTACCTACCAGCATGTCTTTGGAGTGTGGGAGGAAACCGGAGTACCCAGAGGAAACCCACGCGGGCACAGGGAGATCATGCAAACTCCAGGCAGGTAGTGTCATGGTTGGGATTCGAACCAGCGACCCTTTTGCTGCCAGGCAAAGTGCTATCCACCATACCACTGTGCCGCCCTATGATAGTGACAAAATACTGTTAGACATAGGCAATCTTAAAGCGGAGTTCCACCCAAACATGGAACCTCCGCTTTAAGTGTAGGTGACCCCGTGACACGCCACAATTGCCATGTAATTTTTTTTTAATTCTTCATTTGGGACTCAAGAGCGAGCGTAGGTATACATAGAGATCTCGTGGGTGCAGCTGGTGATTGTGACAAAATGCTGTTAGACATAGGCAATCTTAAAGCGGAGTTCCACCCAAAAGTGGGACTTCCATTTTAAGTGTAGGTGACCCCCTGGCATGCCACAATTGGCATGACATTGTTTTTTAATTCTTCATTTAGGACTCAAGAGCAAGCGTAGGTATACATAAAGATCTTGCGGGTGCAGCTGGTTTTGACAGGGTCCTAGCCATAGGCGTGCGCAGGGGTTGTGCCAGGTGTGTAATCACCCCACGCAGTGCAGATTCCCCCTGCTGATATCTCACCAAAGCCTCACAATGGGACTCCTAAATTAATTGTAAAAAATCATACAAAAAAAAATAAAAATAAAAAAAATAAAAATTTACTGACATCAACCTCTGTCCTACTGTTTAACTACTTCAGCCCCAGAAGGATTTCACACTTTAGGACCAGAGCACTTTTTGCGATTCGGCACTGCGTCGCTTTAACTGACAATTGCGCGGTCGTGCGACGTTGTACCCAAACAAAATTTGCGTCCTTTTTTTCCTACAAATAGAGCTTTCTTTTGGTGGTATTTGATCCCCTCTGCGTCATCTCTGATCGCCGCTATAAACAAAAGAAGAGCAACAATTTTGCAAAAAAAACCCCAAATTTCTTACTTTTTGCTAAAATACAAATCCAAAAAAAAAAAAAAAACATTTTTTTTCATCGGGTTTGGCCAATTTATATTCTTCCTCATATTTGTGATAAAAAAAAATCACAATCGGCGTTTATTGATTGGTTTGCGCAAAAGTGGCCGCGTTTACGGATGATGAGAATTAATTTCTGGGGTTTTTATTTTTTTTTTATTTTTTACTAGTAATGGCGGCGATCTGCGATTTTATTGGTACTGCGATATTGGGGTGGACATGTCGGACCATTTTGACACTTTTTTGGGACCATTGGCATTTATACAGCGATCAGTGCTATAAAAATGCACTGATTACTGTGTAAATTTTTTTACAAAAAAAAAAAAAAAA